>CM064555.1:19083930-19188930 GCA_032716605.1 Paralithodes platypus | reverse complement strand
GTCTGCATTAGTGATATATCGAAATGGTGTCGGGATATATATTATTACACCACGCCACACCACAACCATACCATATCACATCTCACCACACCACCTCCACACCACCACCACCACCACATCACAATCACCACCACAACACATTACATCACACATACACACCACACAGACACACATACACACAATCACCACACCACATCACCCCCCACCCCAAACACACACACATACACACCCACACAGACACACATACACACAATCACCACACCACATCACCCCCCACCCCTACACACACACACATACAAAGGAGTACAAAGGAGTACAAAGGAGTACAAAGGAAATCAAGCAACAACAGATCTAGTGACCCTTCTAGGTTGCTTGTCCTCCAAAACACTGAGGATCAAGTGTCCAAACAGTGGTTTAGAGTGGGTAAGGGAACATTGGAAAGGGAAATACTGCCCTGGAACTAATGTCCGTGGCAGGATTAGGAAGTTAGTAGGGGACAGATGGGTTAGTAACTGAGGGGGGGATAAAATAAAGTTATTCATTTACACACCCACACACACAGCCTGCAGCAATACTCCACACTCACACTACCTAAGCCTACAGAACTCACATAAATCATTAAGGCCTTAATTCAGAACTTTCACTTTCTTCCTATTTCCTCCATATAACTAGGCCTATCCAAGTACTGTACAATGGTCGCTTGATAAGTGGGTGTGGTAGAGGGGGGAGATATTGAGTTCTGTTTAACCCTTTCACGCATTTATGACGCAGAGGTTGCCAGATTAGCAATAAGAAATAGAGTTCTCTCACTCTTATAATTACCTCTCCAAAATATTAGTTTTCTGCCCACAGCTAACTCAAAGACAACTGCAGAGGTTGAAGTAACTAAACTAAAGGTTTCTAAATACCCCTGATGGTAACAAAGGCTTTGAAGTATCCCCAATAGGCTCAAAATCGCGTCATATGCGTGAAAGGGTTAATTTATAATATTTATTTATTTATTTATTTATGTTTTAATTATTATTGAATGATTAATTAAGATGGGAAAATAGTCGGGGGAGGGGTGGTGGAGGGAGGAAGTTTAAAGATTCGTTTGATAAGTAACACCCCGTTCTTAACATTAAGCATCAATTACAAACCCCAGTGTACTTGAAGAAACTAATGAAAGCATATGGTCCTCCCGGGATTCGAACTCTGAACACCACACCCAGAACATAAGCATCTAAATCAGAGGGAGGTGAAGGGAAAGTAAGGGGTGGAGGGGAGGGGGGGGGGGGGGGAGTGTATATACCGAACAGGTGTTATTTTGTGACATGTGGTGGGTCTTTTTTTTTTTTTTTTTTTTTTTTTTTTTTCCAACCCTCTATATACGATGCCGTAATTTCCATAGCATTCCGACTGTCAACAAAATAAATATATAAATAAAACAAATATAATAACAAAAAAATGCACAAGTTGAAAACATAAACAAACTCTGTTAGTACCGTATGTTTCTCTTGCAATCCCTGTTATAGTAAATGCAAGTTGCTTGATTTATGATAGTAATGTTGATCAATAAGTCTCTGTTGACGAATAATCATTTGTAACAAACTATTCATAAACTAATAAAGTATTGTATTGTATTGCTGTGGTGCCTTGTGGGGGGCTAGATAGATAGATAGATAGATAGATAGACAGGTAGTTTTGAAGCGAGGAGGGGAGAAGATGGGGGGAGGTATTGTTTGTAAGTAATAGATACATAGACAGATTATATAGCCTAAGAAATAGATAATATAATAGTCTGATAGATAGCAAATATATAGGGCGATAGATAGAATAGGGTGGGAGAGGGAGGGAGGGGTTGTGTTGTGTTTGTAAGTACTAGATAGATAGGCAAATAGATGACCTAAGACATGGATAATATAATAGTATGATAGATAGATAGATAGATAATATAATAGTATGATAGATAGATAGATAGATAATATAATAGGGCGATAGATAGAATACGGTGGGAGAGGTAGGGGGAGGGGGGGGAGGGGGTAAGGTAAAAGGGGGGTAGTGTTTGTAATCAATATAGGCAAGGTCACAGTTGCTTTGGCTTTTCTCTCTCTCTCTCTCTCTCTCTCTCTCTCTCTCTCTCTCTCTCTCTCTCTCTCTCTCTCTCTCTCTCTCTCTCTCTCTCTCTCTCTCTCTCTCTCTCTCTCTCTCTTGTTTGGACACTTGATCCTCAGTGTTTTGGAGGACAAGCAACCTAGAAGGGTCACTAGATCTGTTGTTGCTTGATTTCCTTTGTACTCCTTTGTACTCTCTCTCAGCTATTATTATCTTAATTTATTGTTATTATGTCTATTATTTTATGTTATTAATGAATTCCGTTTGGTGTGTTATTGGTGTTACGAATGATGTTAAATATATTGTTATTGTTAATTTTATTAGTTCTACGTTTATTATTATTATTATTATTGTTGCTGACAGAGAGAGAGAGAGAGAGAGAGAGAGAGAGAGAGAGAGTACTTAATATAATAAACGATGTCCCCTGATAATTCTCTTTTTAATGGAGTTCCATTCCTTCTCGGGTCTGAATCGGTTATATAGGGGATTGGACACGATATAACCGGATTAAGGCGGCCAGGGTTCGATCAGAAAGAAAGAGAGAGAGAGAGAGAGAGAGAGAGAGAGAGAGAGAGAGAGAGAGATGTGAGATGTGAGATGTGAGAATTAAAAGGGTAAACACTTTCTCAATTAGCCCTCTGACTTCCATACACCCTTCCGAATTATAATAAAATCGTCTAATAATGGCCAGAACACAGAAAATATATGCGTCATCGTATCTTGAAAGGGTTAAGGGGGTAGTGCTAGTTTTTTGGTCTATGTATTTATGTATCCATGTATTATTTTTTTTTCCTCGCTAGACGTCCATCAAGCTTTAAAAAAAAAACACACATAGACCCCCGTTTATGTAATTTTTTCGGTAGAAGGCTGATTCCTTCTATAATTACAGGCTCGCTATTGCTCGCCAGGAATAAGTCGAAACCTAAGTGGCACGAAAGGTGTTAATATTGACAAATAAATGGGGCGAAAGGTCTCAAAATCGGCGAACTAATGGAACGAACGTCTTAAAATCTCAAAACTAATATGCTAAACATGAGGTATAGGGGATCTAGAAAAACGGCCCATCTCCCCTGAAGTGCAAAAAGTAACTGTTAATTTCACCTTAGTTGGGAAAAGAAGGGGAGTTGGAGATTATATATAGTACAAAGGAAATCAAGCAACAACAGATCCAGTGACCCTTCTAGGTTGCTTGTCCTCCAAAACACTGAGGATCAAGTGTCCAAACAGTGGTTTAGAGTGGGTAAGGGAACATTGGAAAGGGAATTACTGCCCTGGAACTAATGTCCGTGGCAGGATTAGGAAGTTAGGAAATATACTGTAGTTGGGTAAGGCAGGGCACAGGCGGAGAGTGGTATCATGGGAGACATTTACTCTGTTGTTAGGGGACTATTTTAGCTCTGTGTGGGAGGAAGGGTGTGGGTAGGTGTGGGGGTTGGGGGTGGGGGGAGGGTTTGGTGGGTGTCTGTGTCTGTGTTTGGGTGTGGTGGGGGGTCGCGTGTGTGTGGATGGGAGGGAGGGGTGTACAAAGGAGTACAAAGGAGTGTGTTGGGAGGGAGGAGGTGTGGTCGTGTGTTTGTGGATGGAAAGGTGGGTACGTGTTTGTGTGGGAAGGAGGGAGGGTGTGGGTGTGTGGGTGTGTTTGAGGGAGGGTCTGATGGTCGTGTGTATGTGTTTGTATGTGTGTGGGAGTGGGTGGGGGCTATGTGTGTGCGTGTATGTATGTGAGTCCAGTAGCTCTTTCCACCAAGCACAAATTACACACCCCTGTCATGCTAAGACGATAATAATTCCAGCTTAATTTGTCTGTGGTAAATCATGAGGTACAACGTGAAGCAAATCGGATTAATGACGTCATTATTAGAATTAATTTTCAGGAGTCTGTTACTTGGATAAAATACAAGACTCGTGTGAAGCTGCCTCAAAACAACAGTGCCATTATGCTCTATACAATAAACAAAAATATTATTATATATATATATATATATATATATATATATATACGGTATATATATACAGTATATAGTAAATTAACAGTATATACGAATAGAGGAGGATCGCAAAGGCAAAGTGAAAATATATTGCAACATATAATATACGTGTTACTTAATTAGATCACGCAAACATAAAGGCAGGGGCACACACACACACACACACACACACACACACACATACATACACACATACACACACACACATACCCATACACACACACACACACACACACAAAAGGGTTCTACCTGCGTGCTTGTCTAATCACACACACAGTATACAGACACACATCAGCAGTCACGAGAGAGAGAGAGAGAGAGAGTAAAAAAGTGTATTTATTTGTGAAGGAGACGGAAGATAACAATAAATGGGTAGATATGTGGAGAGAAAGATAATTGTATTGCATTTGGCAGATATGTCGATAGATATAGATAGACAGTAGTAATAGTGTAATAGATATATATAGGTAAATATAGGTAGATAGACAAATATACACACACACACACACACACACACACACACACACACACACACGGAACACTAATCGAGAGAGAGAGAGAGAGTGTGCGTGTGTGTGTGTGAGAGAGTGTGCATGTGTGTGTGTGTGTGTGTGAGGATGAGAGCGAGAATGGTGATGAGCATAATGAAATAGGCTGATTATGTTGAGTGCAGGGAAATGAAAAGAAAGGAGAGAGAGAGTGAGAGAGAGTGTGTGAGAGAGTGTGCATGTGTGTGTGTGTGTGAGAGAGGATGAGAGCGAGAATGGTGATGAGCATAATGAAATAGACTGATTATGTTGAGTGCAGGGAAATGAAAAGAAAGGAGAGAGAGAGAGAGAGAGAGTGTGTGAGAGTGTGTGTGTGAGTGTGTATATGTGTGTTTATAGTATGTGTGTGGGTGACTGGTTGTAGAGTGTATGCTTCTGTGTGTTTTTGAGTGTATAGTGCGGATGTATGTGTGTGTGTGTGTTATATTATATGTATGTTTGCGTATATAGGCTACGTGTTAATTTCGTGTCATACTAGCCTATTTGTTTAAAACAAAAAAATCCTGTGTTGTCATTGTATTTATATTTGGGTGTGTAATTTGTGTCCATGTAATTGTGTTTGTATGCAAATAATGTTGTGTGTTTTTACCGTACGTGTTATATCCCTAGTTACAATAATAATAATAATGAATAACTAATTTGGTTTTGTGAACTCGCAATTTACTGATATACATTTTAATTTATTTAGTATTGAATACAGTAATGATAATGTTAATGTATGGAAATGTTATAGTAATTATATATTCATTGGTATATTAATAGATATAATATGAGATATAAACATTGCTATAGTATTAGGTGCAGTAATAGACATATACTATTAAAATATTATGGGTACGAAGGGGGTGTTTAACGTGTCCACACTAGTCTACCCTCATAAAGGTATATTGGCAGTATAATACCCACCTAACTCATATTATCACCAACCCACCAAATACCTTACAAATAAACCAAATTAAACAAATGAATAAATAACACCCCGTTCTTAACATTAATCATCAATTACAAACCCCAATGTACTTGAATAAACTAATGAAAGCATATGGTCCTCCCGAGATTCAAACACGGGACACCACACCCAGAACATAAGCACCTAAACCATTACACCACCAACACAGTCAAGGTTGAGTACACGATCACGATTAATATCCATTTTCGAATTTTGGATACCAATCTAATCATGTACTCAGACCCAACTGCGTTATATAATGATATAACGGTAAATCACTATATCAGTATACCCAATCATTGCATATATATACGTTTTGCATACCCAGTTTATACCCTTGATTTGACAGATGTGTGTGAATTTGTATTTTGATTGTGTGTGTTAATTGTTTTCTGTTGTGTTGTCCCTATGCTGGCTCTGTCTTGAGTCGCCCCCCCCCCCCCATCCCCACCCACCACCAAAAAAAAAAGGGAAGAGAGGGAAAACAAAATGGAAAACAATAGGAAAAGTGGGGATTGGGCCTGAGTATATAAAAGTGGGGATTGGGCCTGAGTATATAAAAGTGGGGATTGGGTCTGAGTATATAAAAGTGGGGATTGGGCCTGAGTATATAAAAGTGGGGATTGGGCCTGAGTGTATAAAAGTGGGGATTGGGCCTGAGTATATAAAAGTGGGGATTGGGCCTGAGTATATAAAAGGGGATTGGGCCTGAGTGTATAAAAGTGGGGATTGGGCCTGAGTATATAAAAGTGGGGATTGGGCCTGAGTATATAAAAGTGGGGATTGGGCCTGAGTATATAAAAGTGGGGATTGGGCCTGAGTATATAAAAGTGGGGATTGGGCCTGAGTATATAAAAGTGGGGATTGGGTCTGAGTATAGAAAAGTGGGGATTGGGCCTGAGTATATAAAAGTGGGGATTGGGCCTGAGTATATAAAAGTGGGGATTGGGCCTGAGTATATAAAAGTGGGGATTGGGTCTGAGTATAGAAAAGTGGGGATTGGGCCTGAGTATATAAAAGTGGGGATTGGGTCTGAGTATATAAAAGTGGGGATTGGGCCTGAGTATATAACCTGAGTGTATAAAAGTGGGGATTGGGCCTGAGTATATAAAAGTGGGGATTGGGCCTGAGTGTATAAGAGTGGGGATTGGGCCTGAGTATATAAAAGTGGGGATTGGGTCTGAGTATATAAAAGTGGGGATTGGGCCTGAGTATATAAAAGTGGGGATTGGGTCTGAGTATATAAAAGTGGGGATTGGGCCTGAGTATATAAAAGTGGGGATTGGGCCTGAGTATATAAAAGTGGGGATTGGGTCTGAGTATATAAAAGTGGGGATTGGGCCTGAGTATATAAAAGTGGGGATTGGGCCTGAGTATATGAAAGTGGGGATTGGGCCTGAGTATATAAAAGTGGGGATTGGGCCTGAGTATGTAAAAGTGGGGATTGGGCCTGAGTATATAGAAGTGGGGATTGGGCCTGAGTATATAAAAGTGGGGATTGGGCCTGAGTATATAAAAGTGAGGATTGGGCCTGAGTATATAAAAGTGGGGATTGGGCCTGAGTATATAAAAGTGGGGATTGGGCCTGAGTATGTAAAAGTGGGGATTGGGCCTGAGTATATAAAAGTTAGGATTGGGCCTGAGTATATAAAAGTGGGGATTGGGTCTGAGTATATAAAAGTGGGGATTGGGCCTGAGTATATAAAAGTGGGGATTGGGTCTGAGTATGTAAAAGTGGGGATTGGGCCTGAGTGTATAAAAGTGGGGATTGGGCCTGAGTATATAAAAGTGGGGATTGGGCCTGAGTGTATAAGAGTGGGGATTGGGCCTGAGTATATAAAAGTGGGGATTGGGTCTGAGTGTATAAGAGTGGGGATTGGGCCTGAGTATATAAAAGTGGGGATTGGGCCTGAGTGTATAAGAGTGGGGATTGGGCCTGAGTGTATAAAAGTGGGGATTGGGCCTGAGTATATAAAAGTTAGGATTGGGCCTGAGTATATAAAAGTGGGGATTGGGCCTGAGTATATAAAAGTGGGGATTGGGCCTGAGTGTATAAGAGTGGGGATTGGGCCTGAGTGTATAAAAGTGGGGATTGGGTCTGAGTATATAAAAGTGGGGATTGGGTCTGAGTATATAAAAGTGGGGATTGGGTCTGAGTATATAAAAGTGGGGATTGGGTCTGAGTATATAAAAGTGGGGATTGGGTCTGAGTATATAAAAGTGGGGATTGGGTCTGAGTATATAAAAGTGGGGATTGGGCCTGAGTATATAAAAGTGGGGATTGGGTCTGAGTATATAAAAGTGGGTATTGGGTCTGAGTATATAAAAGTGGGGATTGGGCCTGAGTATATAAAAGTGGGGATTGGGCCTGAGTATATAAAAGTGGGGATTGGGCCTGAGTGTATAAAAGTGGGGATTGGGTCTGAGTATATAAAAGTGGGGATTGGGCCTGAGTATATAAAAGTGGGGATTGGGTCTGAGTGTATAAAAGTGGGGATTGGGTCTGAGTATATAAAAGTGGGGATTGGGCCTGAGTATATAAAAGTGGGGATTGGGCCTGAGTATATAAAAGTGGGGATTGGGTCTGAGTGTATAAAAGTGGGGATTGGGTCTGAGTATATAAAAGTGGGGATTGGGTCTGAGTATATAAAAGTGGGGATTGGGTCTGAGTATATAAAAGTGGGGATTGGGTCTGAGTATATAAAAGTGGGGATTGGGCCTGAGTATATAAAAGTGGGATTGGGTCTGAGTATATAAAAGTGGGGATTGGGTCTGAGTATATAAAAGTGGGGATTGGGCCTGAGTATATAAAAGTGGGGATTGGGTCTGAGTATATAAAAGTGGGGATTGGGCCTGAGTATATAAAAGTGGGGATTGGGTCTGAGTATATAAAGTGGGGATTGGGTCTGAGTATATAAAGTGGGGATTGGGTCTGAGTATATAAAAGGGGGATTGGGTCTGAGTATATAAAAGTGGGGATTGGGTCTGAGTATATAAAAGTGGGGATTGGGTCTGAGTATATAAAAGTGGGGATTGGGCCTGAGTATATAAAAGTGGGGATTGGGTCTGAGTATATAAAAGTGGGGATTGGGTCTGAGTATATAAAAGTGGGGATTGGGTCTGAGTATATAAAAGTGGGGATTGGGCCTGAGTATATAAAAGTGGGGATTGGGTCTGAGTGTATAAAAGTGGGGATTGGGTCTGAGTATATAAAAGTGGGGATTGGGTCTGAGTGTATAAAAGTGGGGATTGGGTCTGAGTGTATAAAAGTGGGGATTGGGCCTGAGTATATAAAAGTGGGGATTTTTATTATAAAATAGAATAAAAACTAATGTGCAATAGTAAAAGATATACTAATGGTATTTACGTAATGGGTAAGCTCTCCAACCCTAGAATTGGCCAATTTGCTCAGTCTTACTGTGAGTGAATGAGTGTGAGAGTATAATTATAATTGTGTATATCGATTGGTAAAGTAATGGGGTTTTAGTAATGGGATATGATGAGGGGAGGTTTTTAGTTTGGTCTCTAGGTATCCATCAAGCTTAAGATTACGCCCCCTTGAGCCCCTTTCAAGATTTTCGATAAATTTGTACATTTTTCGGTAGAAAAATGTCCCGGCTGAAGGCCGGTTCCTCTTAAATTACAGGCTCGCTATCGCTCGCCAGGATAAAATCGACACCTAAATGGCACGAAAGGTCTTAAAATTGACAGAAATGGGTTGAAAGTTCTTAAAATCGTCAAAATAATGGGGCGAACGTCTTAACAATAGAAAAGCAATGGGGCTAAACATGAGGGAGAAAGGAGTCAAGAAAAAAATCCCTCAAGTGGACATCTCCCCTTAAGGTACATAATAGGAAGGGTGTGGCTGGTTAGTTATATTATGTGTTGACTGTGTAAATGGCTATGGTGGTGATGGTGGTGAGAGAGTTACCTATAGTTACATAGCTACACAGACTGCACAGACTTTGCGGTTCCTACTAGGCAGGCCGGACTTAAAATGATAAAATAAAATGTGCTAGAAAGTGGAAGGCAAGGATAGCAAAGCAGAAGGCTCTCTCTCTCCCCATCCACCACTCCCTCCGACTATTGGTTGACATGTACTGTATGTATGCGCGGAATTTCGGTGTGAGTATCTTGGGTTCGAGTCCTTGGAGTGCCACATGTGTTTGTTGATTTCATTAATTGAGTTTAGAAGTGAAGTTGGTTGGTGAAACAATATGAATTATAGTTGGGAAACAAGCCCCCCCCATCAGAATGAGAACAATGCCTACTGAGAGAGAGAGAGAGAGAGAGTAAGTGAGAGTGTGTGTGTATATGGTAATGGGTTTATTAATGTGTGAGAGGGTTAATAGATGTAGGAAGGATGGACGGAAGGGTGTGGCTGGCTGGTTATATTAGGTGTTGACAGTGTAGAGGGTGATAGTGATGATGGTGAGAGAGAGAGGAGAGAGAGAGAGAGAGGGGGGGGGGGGGGGGAATAATGAGGTAGGGAGAAAAAACAAAAAGAGCAAAACACAAGAGAAAAGTTGAAATAAGGATATGAGAGAGAGAGAGAGAGAGAGAAAACAAAAATGTGTATGTATATGTGTGTGTGAGGCGAAAGAGAGATGTGTATATGTGTGTGTGTGTGAAAAAATAGTGTGTTTATATATGTGTGTGTGTGGGAGAGATAAGAATTACAATATTGTGCAGACCTGGCAGTCCCTATTATTCAATTCTAGGATTATTGGTTAACGAGAGCGAAAGAGAAAATGTGTGTGTATGTGTGTGTGTGTGTGGGAGAGAAAAAGAAGGGTGTGTATGAGAGAGAGAGAGAGAGAGAGAGAGAGAGAGAGAGAGAGAGAGAGACCTACCTAATAACATAACACGGGTTCGTACAAACAATAACACAACAATTTTAACATGGCCAGTATCAAAAATAGTTGGAAATTTTCACTGTGACAAAAAATGCGCCATTTTAATTGCTTCGCCTGTTTTTAATATATGCTGGTATAAAAAGGCAATAAATCTGTATTATTGTATGAAAACCACATCCACACGTACATATGTATACTGACACACACACCTCTTTCACATACACGCACTTCATACACACATACACACACACAATAAAGAACGCCTACGCTCACACACACATTCCTCCTTTACACACATACACACACACACACATACACACATACACACACACACACACAATAAATAACGCCTACGCTCACACACACATTCCTCCTTCACACACACACACACACACACACACACACACACACACACACACACACACACACACACACACACACACACACACACACACACACACACACACACACACACACACACACACACACACACACACACACACACACACACACACTCTCCCCAAATTACAAATCCATATTATAAAAAATATATACCTGTAATCTGGCTAATGTGTTTACCTGTGTTGCATATATTATATATCGTTTATATCTGTTTTATATAAATGTTATATCTACTTTATATCTATTTAATATCTATTGTATATCTTGTATAATTACGGTATCCATTTATATCTCTCTTATATCTATTTTATATATATGTAGTATTTATGTTATGTTTATATTAGTATATATCTATGGTGTATCTATTTTATATATTGTATATTTGTGTTATATCTATTTCTTATCTATTGTATATATCTAGTGTTATGTCCGCCCACTCACGGCAGAAACTTATGTTTTTTTTTTAGTGGATATTTCTTTTTTCGGAGAGTTTTTTTATTTTTAGTTTTTTTATAGACGCTTTGCTGTTCAAGTTTCAAGTTTAGGTAGTTTTTTGGAGTAGCTGGTTTTGCCGAGTATTGGAGATGGGTGTTTTTTTTCTTTCTATATCTATTTGTTCGTCTGTCCATCTGTCTCTGTCTGTCTATCTGTATGTTTGCCTGTCTATCAATCTATCTAATCTATTGATTTGTCTACATTTGTCTACACCGATTCACTATAGTCGGTTTTATGTCAGCTGACGGTAAATTGAATCCCTAAAGCCGCTGTCACACGAGCGCTCTTTCCGTCAATTTTCCGGGAGCAAGTTTTTTCTCGCATTATTTCTGGACATTTTCACACTTGTATCTGTAACTAGACTGAAGGTAGATTATGTTAGGCGGCTAAATTCTGATGATGGCTAATTTTTCAAGCTTCCAGACCATAATTGCCCGTAAAAAATGCTCGAAAAAGGGTTCGTGTGACTCCGGCTTTAGCAACTGATTTCTCGATACGTTAACCCCTTCAGCACCATGACGCTTGTTTACCTTTGAGCTTGGTGATAATGAGATGATTTAATGCACTTTAAGAAGGACTTATGTTACTAAGAGGGTTTATTGAGATCCTATTTACCCCTTTGCGCCGTATAGGTAGATTACAAACTAGAGGAAAGTGTTTAATGGTAACCAGCATACGATGAATATTACGTAACGGCGGTCAAGGGGTTGATGGCAAAATATAAATCTACTCTGCCTCTGTGTCGTAGTAATGCCAAGTTCTCAAAATTAGCAACATACTTCGCTACAAAATCTCAATAATAGCTGAGTAACCAAGATAGTAAAATAGTAATTTGCCATAAGCTGTAAAGATAGACTGTAATAGATATAGATAGTGTGTGTGTGTGTGTGTGTGTGTGTGTGTGTCGGGCGCGAGAGAGAACAAGAAAGGTAAAAGCGTATAGGAAGTACTTTAGTGGAAAGAGAACATTTTTATAGGAATATTTTCGGGGGAAGAGAGAGAGAGAGAGAGAGAGAGAGAGAGAGAGAGAGAGAGAGAGAGAGAGAGAGAGAGAGAGAGAGAGAGAGAGAGAGAGAGAGAGAGAGAGAGAGTATAAAGGGGTACAACGGAGTACAAAGTAAATCAAGCAACAACAGGTCCAGCGACCCCTCAAGGCTGTTTGCCCTCCAAAACACTGATGGTCAAGTGTCCAAACAGTGGTAAAGAGTGGGTAAGGGAAACATGGAAAGGGAAGACTGCCCTGGGAGAGAGAGAGAGAGAGAGAGAGAGACTTACAATTTTAATATGCATAATTATGATACATTTTCTATCTATTTTGCTAAACGCCTTGAGTCTCAATGATCACATTACCGGGATTAGCTAATTTACATATACCCTGTTTCATAAAGGTAGGCCAGAAATCGTGAACCCTAACCTCAAAAAGGGCTAGAGCAAATGGGCTGTAAATGTCCACACCTATTCCCTGGCTGACCCTTCCCAAATGGTAGAAATAGTAGGTGGATTACTCTAGTCGTTAGTGAGTTATAGAGGATAATGTTCAAGAGTCTTGGCCTACTTGCTTGGAACAGGGTATAGTTAAAAGATAGGAACGTTCACTTTAGTTCTTAAGGGGGTAGTACTATATTTTCCTGGACACCCTTCTCCCTCATGTTTAGCATATACATTTTGAGGTTGTAAGACGTTCGTTCCGTTAGTTGGGCGATTTTGAGATCTTTCGCCTTTCGTGCCATGTAGGTGTCGATGTTGTCCTGGCGAACGATAGCAAGCCTGTACATCAGTACAGGCTTCGGCTGGAACATTTTCTACCGAATTATGTACATATTTATCTCTGAGGGTTTTTTTTTTTTTTTTTTTTTGATGGAGGTCTAGGAAAACTAAAATCCTTCCCTCAACCTTCCCCGAGCTAATGGTCTTTATTCATGTTTTTATTGTAAGACACCACCCCATTTAAGAATAGAAATGTTCTGAGCGAGTGATAGCTCAGCAGGTAGTGTTTTCCCTTGTGTGTCCGTATTTTTGAAGAAGTGTGTAGTGTGACGCAAGACCAATACTAGTAGTATTGGTCTTGGTGTGACGGTCAGGGGGGTTCCAGGACATCTCAACCAGTACGTAGACCATTTCAACCAGTAGCTCTCAACCAGTGCCAAATCAACCAAGACCAACCAAACCAGTGCCAAAATATAATACTAACCTAACCTAACCTAACCTAAACGTATTGGTTGATTTGGTACTGGTTGAAATGGTCTACTGGTAGAGTTGTCTGGTCAACGGTCGGGGGTCATCAACCTTCCCCCGGGGTCCAATGATCTTCACCCACACCACCACCACCACCACCACCACCACCGCCACTCACGATACCCGGAGTCCTCTGGGGTGTCATTGTTTATTAGGTTTGTTGTAACCAGAATAAAGCTAGAAGATCGGCACCGGTACTGAAAGGGTTAATATTGTCAGAATTGTATGTGCATTTAGTATGTTTCAGCACATAACTGTCTCACACTCATTCTCACACGCTCTCTTGTTTTCTCTCTCTCCCTTCCACACACACACACTCACTCTCTCACGTACACACACACACACACACTCTCTCTCACTCACACATGCACACACTCACTCTCTCTCTCTCTCTCTCTCTCTCTCTCTCTCTCTCTCTCTCTCTCTCTCTCTCTCCAGACAATGAATTATTCCGGTGGACCGAGTTGAACTCTCAAGGCCAGGACCCTTTGGAGAGTTCGCACCCCCCGCCCAACTCGTCACCATCCTACCTTACTCGCTCCAAACACCAATTAAAACCTTAATTTCCTGTACTAACCATCAACAATTACCCATTTATCTATTCTAAGTACTTCTAGATAATTGTGTATATATATAACCTCCCTAAAATGGCTATAATAGATGATTATGAAGGGTGACAGCCAAAGTAGCTGACACACCGAACCCCCCTATACCTTAAGCCGCGGACTCTTACCCCGGGTAGCCTCGACAACTAATAACACACATAACAAAGCCACTCCTACAGCTTCCTCTCTCTCTCCAACACCCCTTCTCCCCTCTCTACACTCTTCAGAAAAATAGGAAAAGTAGAATGTAGATACGAGGTGCCGTTGTAAAGGCTTATTCCTCAATACTTTCACCTGACCACCTGAACTTGTCCCACCTGCCACATCTCACTGAATTATCAATGTACAACTCCTTGGCGGCTTCCTACTCCCTTATCCACCCACGAGACTCACTTATCTATGTTTGATCATTAATTGGTATCAGCAATATCTAAACTTGATTTCTTCATATCGAGTGAAATATACAAACATGTTCCTACACTTACCCACCCTATTCAACATCTGGCAGACATTAATACAGCACAGAGCGAGCCAAACGTAAGGACATCTGACACATGACTTATTAGCGCGACCGTACAAACGATGCATTCTGGAATAATCAAGTGCGGAATTAAAGGATTACGGAGAACTAAGGCAGCAGGAAATGACGGTGGTGTAACGGAAGGGCTGCAAGAAACGGAGTGGGAAATGACGGTGGTGTAACGGAAGGGCTGCAAGAAACGGAGTGGGAAAAGAAAGGCACTCCAGAAAATGCCTTCCCACACTCGTACTTCACCAACCAGATCCTACTGGGAGTATTTTTTTTTTTTTTTTTTTTTTTTTATTTTTTTTTTTTTTTTAGACACAAGGGAAAACTACCTGTCACAAGTGTCTCCCCCGAAGGTTGACAGAGTGACAGAGCCAAAATCAAGGTACATTATAGGTAATTTAAATGTTTAGGAAAGATATCTGGTGTGCTTGTTAAACTTGTTGTCATTTATTTGTGTATTAGTATGTTCTAATGGAGTGGAAAAGTAGCAATACTTATTTATGCTTATTCTCTCTCTCTCTCTCTCTCTCTCTCTCTCTCTCTCTCTCTCTCTCTCTCTCTCTCTCTCTCTCTCTCTCTCTCTCTCTCTCTCACACACACACACACACACTCTAAACCACTGTTTGGACACTTGATCCTCAGTGTTTTGGAGGACAAGCAGCCTAGAAGGGTCACTAGATCTGTTGTTGCTTGATTTCCTTTGTACTCCTTTGTACATTCCTTTTATTGATCATAAACCTGAGAAATCTATATTTTATTAATTTTCCTCCAACACCAAACACCTCCAATGAAATTAATGAAAGCATATAATTATGTGATCCACCGGGATTCGAACCTGGGTTATCACACACAGATACACATATACGATGTTAGTCCTACGAAAATGTTGGCTAAATACTGGGTCCATGCTAACTCTATATTAGCAATAATTAACTATATAAATAAATAAAGCCAAAATACAGGTCTCTTAAAAATTTCTCACTTTTTTACTGTTATGGTTGTTGAAGATTGCAAATTATGTTGGTTAGGTGCTCTTGTGAAAATATCTTAAATTCTTAATACATAATTTTATCATCAGTTATTTCACATTTTCCAACTGTTCAGATTTAATGTCATTTACTATTGGTTAGATAGTTGTAGGATAATCTATATATTGTGTGTGTGTGTGGAGAGAGAGAGAGAGAGAGAGAGAGAGAGAGAGAGAGAGAGAGAGAGAGAGAGAGAACACAAAAGAGAGAGAGAGAGAGCATTTCTTTTCACGCAGATTAACCAACTTCCAGCCACATCTTACCAATAAAATAGACGTCAGAGAGAGAGAGAGAGAGAGAGAAGAGAAGAGAAGAGAAGAGAAAGGGGGAGGGGGAGAATATGATACTGCCCTGTGGTTATCTGTCAACAAAGAAGGTAGTTGGCTTACCTCACATTCCAACCTGTGCCACAGTCCACTTATACTTACCTTCAACAATTACCATCAACAACAACAACAACAGGTACACAAGAAGAAGAAAAACATAGATGATGATGTGAGAGAGAGAGAGAGAGAGATATTCAGAATTGTATTTCCATTATTCCCATGGTTATTCGTACATATGAAGAGAATACAATAACATATAAACACAACTAAATGCATACATCAGGTAGAGAGAAAGAGAGAGAGAGGGGGGTGGGGGGTGGGGATAGATGTAGTAGTATGCCCCTAGGATAATAAAAGGTAACCCCCGTCCCTCCCCCCCCCCCCTACACACACACACACACACACATACCGACCTGTGCCAAGTCCTGCTACAGGCGCCTCCCCTTGACCTCCCGCCCTCCTTCTGGGGGTAGAGTAAGGTAGGATTTATACCCTTCTTCTGGGGGTAGAGTAAGGTAGGATTTATACCCTTCTTCTGGGGGTAGAGTAAGGTAGGATTTACACCCTTCTTCTGGGGGTAGAGTAAGGTAGGATTTATACCCTTCTTCTGGGGGTAGAGTAAGGTAGGATTTATATCCTTCTTCTGGGGGTAGAGTAAGGTAGGATTTATACCCTTCTGGGGGTAGAGTAAGGTAGGATTTATACCCTTCTTCTGGGGGTAGAGTAAGGTAGGATTTATACCCTTCTTCTGGGGGTAGAGTAAGGTAGGATTTATACCCTTCTTCTGGGGGTAGAGTAAGGTAGGATTTATACCCTTCTTCTGGGGGTAGAGTAAAGTAGGATTATACCCTTCTTCTGGGGGGTAGAGTAAGGTAGGATTTACACGCTTCTTCTGGGGGTAGAGTAAGGTAGGATTTATACCCTTCTTCTGGGGTAGAGTAAGGTAGGATTTATACCCTTCTTCTGGGGGTAGAGTAAGGTAGGATTTATACCCTTCTTCTGGGGGTAGAGTAAGGTAGGATTTATACCCTTCTTCTGGGGGTAGAGTAAGGTAGGATTTACACCCTTCTTCTGGGGGTAGAGTAAGGTAGGATTTATACCCTTCTTCTGGGGGTAGAGTAAGGTAGGATTTATACCCTTCTTCTGGGGGTAGAGTAAGGTAGGATTTACACCCTTCTTCTGGGGGTAGAGTAAGGTAGGATTTATACCCTTCTTCTGGGGGTAGAGTAAGGTAGGATTTATACCCTTCTTCTGGGGGTAGAGTAAGGTAGGATTTATATCCTTCTTCTGGGGGTAGAGTAAGGTAGGATTTATACCCTTCTTCTGGGGGTAGAGTAAGATAGGATTTATACCCTTCTGGGGGTAGAGTAAGGTAGGATTTATACCCTTCTTCTGGGGGTAGAGTAAGGTAGGATTTATACCCTTCTTCTGGGGGTAGAGTAAGGTAGGATTTATACCCTTTTTATGGGGGGTTAGAGTAAGGTAGGATTTATATCCTTCTTCTGGGGGTAGAGTAAGGTAGGATTTATACCCTTCTGGGGGTAGAGTAAGGTAGGATTTATACCCTTCTTCTGGGGGTAGAGTAAGGTAGGATTTATACCCTTCTTCTGGGGGTAGAGTAAGTAGGGATTTATACCCTTCTTCTGGGGGTAGAGTAAGGTAGGATTTATACCCTTCTTCTGGGGGTAGAGTAAAGTAGGATTTATACCCTTCTTCTGGGGGTAGAGTAAGGTAGGATTTATACCCTTCTTCTGGGGGTAGAGGTAAGGTAGGATTTATACCCTTCTTCTGGGGTAGAGTAAGGTAGGTAGGATTTATACCCTTCTTCTGGGGGTAGAGTAAGGTAGGATTTATACCCTTCTTCTGGGGGTAGAGTAAGGTAGGATTTATACCCTTCTTCTGGGGGTAGAGTAAGGTAGGATTTATACCCTTCTTCTGGGGGTAGAGTAAGGTAGGATT
Source organism: Paralithodes platypus (assembly GCA_032716605.1). Taxonomy (NCBI): domain Eukaryota; kingdom Metazoa; phylum Arthropoda; class Malacostraca; order Decapoda; family Lithodidae; genus Paralithodes; species Paralithodes platypus. Next base: position 19,170,916 of record CM064555.1, on the reverse strand, counting down.
TATACCCTTCTTCTGTTTATTTTCAGCTGAGAGTAAATTGTCATGACCCCATCTTCACTACTCCGGTTTTAGGAAGATTGTGTTGTTAATTATAACTTGGCATTAATATGACTTGAATGCATATTAGTTTCATATATTTTCATTAAGTATCAGGACATTCGCTGCTAATATATTCAGTTTATCATCAGCTGGGAACAACCAGACTATAGTGGAGATACGCGCCGTTGTAAAGCACAGTCTACCGTGTGCCTGTTGGGATAGTAGTAGTATAGTAGTGGTCAGCTAGTGGTGATAAGTAGTAGTAGTAGTAGTAGTAGTAGTAGTAGTAGTGGTGGTAAAGGTAATGGTAATAATAGTAATATTTTGTGTTGGTGTTGCTGTAGGTAGTAGTGGCAGTAGTTGTCGTTGTTGTTGTTGTTGTTGTAGCCTACCTTGTATATCATATACAATTATTATGTTACTTCCAACAACCAACTATACTCCTAAAATCGATTAATGAAATTTTACAAACACATGTGGCAGTCCGTGGATTCGAATCCAGGATGCTCACACCGAAAATCAACACCTTATGCATCGCACCACGAAGACAGTTAAAGAATGGTGGACACTGCCTACGATTTATTATGCAACTTCGAATCCTGCATATCAATCTAAGCATGTACACACATCCCAACTGCAACTCACGTAGGCTATGCATATGTGAATGGAAAGAGCAATTAATGGGGCCTTAACCACTAGGGAAGTCCTCTCGATAAATTACCCCTGAACCAATATCAATTATTATGTTACTTCCAACAACCAAAATAGGTGGAATCATTGAAGGCCTTAGTTGCTAGCGCGTTTTGCCCCTTGTTATTTGTGTTTTGAAAACGATAGCAAGATATGCAAGTTACAAGTCAGAGTTTAAGGGGGGATGGTTAATTTTTATTGGTTCCTCTTAAATTACAGATTTGTTATCGCTCGCCAGGAAAAAAATCGACAACTAAATGGCACGAAAGCTCTTAACCCCTTCAGACTCATATGACGCAGAGGTTGCCAGATTAGCAATAAGAAATAGTTCTCTCACTCATAAAATTACCTCTCCAAAATTAGTTTTCTGCCCACAGCTAACTCAAAGACAACTGCAGAGGTTGAAGTAACTAAACTAAAGGTTTGTAAATACCCCTGATGGTAACAAAGGCTTTAAAGTATCCCTAATAGGCTCACAATTGCGTCTTATGTCGGAAAGGGTTAAAATTGACAGAAATGGTACACATGTTCATTAAATCGCCAAATTAATGGGGCGACCGTCTTAAAGTCTCTAAAGCAATGGTGCTAAACATGTGGTCCAGAAAAAGAAATCCCTCAAGTGGAAATCCCCCCCTTAAGGAATGAAATAGTGGGGTTGGAAGGGAGGTGGAGTGTTTTGTTTCTCTTTTTGTTTCTCGGATTCGAAATCAAATTTCAATGTATGCACTCGGAAGGGGGGGGGGGGAGGGGGGGGGGGGGGCCATTTATGCAGACTGGGAGGAGGTGGAAAAGTTCATGCAAGGGTACTAAACAAAGGAGGAGAGGAGAGAGGAGAGAGAGCGATTGAGAGGAGAGAGGGAGAGCGGGAGAGCGAGAGAGAGCGAGAGAGAGAGAGGAGAGCGAGAGAGGGGGGGGGGAGGGAGAGGTCTTTTATGCAGCAAAAAGGTGGTGGGGGGGTATTTAGAGGAGAGAGGGGGGGGGGGGGTCATTTATGCATTGAAAGGGGGGGGGGGGGGGGGGTGCAGCGAAGGGGAAGAAAAAGGGGGTGGGGGGGGTACTAAAGAAGAAAGGAGTGAGGGAGGGGGATGGGGGGTCTTTATACAGCGAGAGGATAGGGGGGGTACTAAAAAGAAGAGAGAGAGAGAGAGGGGGGGGAGGGGGGGAAGGTCGTTAATGCATCGAAAGGGGATAAGGGGGGTGTACTAAAGAAAGGAGTGAGTGAGGGGAAGGGGGGGGGGGGGGAAGGTCGTTTATGCAGGGAGGGGGGCAGAGTCATGGTACTGGAAGCGAGAGGCAACTGGAACTACTGGGGAGGGGGGGTGATGATGATGGGGGGGAGGGGGGTTCTGTTTTATGCGACTAGTGGTAGAGCTGGTTATACAGTATACCCCTCCCCCCCCCCCCCTCTCTCTCTCTCTCTACTACTAGCCTCAAAACGGGGTAATTTCTCTCTCTCTCTCTCCTTTATTCCCTACCCCCTACTCTCTCCCATCCCCATAGTCCTTCCTTTCCTTCCTACTCCATCCACTCTACCTAATTAGCTCTCTCTCGTATTATCCATTTTCTTCCCTCTCTCCTTCACTTCTCCCTCACTCCTTCCTACATCTACCCTCTCCTTTCCTCCCCCTCCCCTTCTCCCTTTTCCGCTTTCTTCCTCCCCCCTCCCTCCCCAACTCCTTCCTACACATGCTTAACCACTCCCTGAATTCGTACCTAGCTTAGTTACCTCTCTCTCTCTCTCTCTCTCTCTCTCTCTCTCTCTCTCTCTCTCTCTCTCTCTCTCTCTCTCTCTCTCTCTCTCTCTCTCTCTCTCTCTCTCTCTCTCTCTCTCTCTCTCCCTCTCTCTCTCTTCCATAGTTATTTCCTGCCCCACGCACAGCCATTTCCTCCACAACCAGGGGGTACGACTGAGACAGAGAGAGAGGGGGGGGGGGGGGGAGGTGCAGGTAAGTAAGCAAGGTAAGAGAGGGGGGGGGGGGGAGAGAGAGAGAGAGAGATTTACATAGATACACTTGCCACACGGTACCTTACGATCCAAACGAGGAGGACAGGACTTAATAATAGTAAAGATAGCAGATCCCCAAATAAAGAATAAGTGGAAGACAAGGACAGAACAGAAGAGAGAGAGAGAGAGAGAGAGAGAGAGAGAGAGAGAGAGAGAGAGAGAGAGAGAGAGAGAGAGAGAGAGGGCGGGGGTCATCTTTAAGTTTATTATGCATTGAAGGTGGTATTACTCCGGCGCCCGACTGGTTCAGATACTAGGTCTCCTGATTACATACTGGGCATACAATAGGATTATCAGTAACCTTGAGAGAGAGAGAGAGAGAGAGAGAGAGAGAGAGAGAGAGAGAGAGAGAGAGAGAGAGAGAGAGAGAGAGAAAGATATTATATAGGTTTACATAGCTACACTGTCCACATAAACCTGGCAATCCAAGCGAGGTGATTAGTACTTGATTATATAGCAGAGAGGAGAACCCCAATTTAAGTGTAGTGGATCAAAGGAATGCATAGCAGAATATGGTATGTACTGTATATATATATATAGAGAGAGAGAGTGAGAGTGAGAGTGAGTTTGGGTAAGATACAATCTCGTGGATGAGAGACAATTTGTATTCGTTAGTCAAATGGTTATATGTTAGGGGTACTTCGTGTGGCAGTCAGGAACCTAGTAGTAGTAGTAGTAGTAGTAGTACGAGGCAGCAGTGGCAGAGGGTCGCATAGGAAGGAGACTGGATTGAAGTTGCATGGTGTTGAATAGTAATATTTGATGCTTGTAAAATAAAATGTATGAACAATATTAAATAAAAATCAAAAAAATCAAAAATGTAGTAGTAGTAGTAGTAGTAGTAGTAGTAGTAGTAGTATATCAGTATCAATAATAGTAGGGGTAGGATTTGAAGTTATTTTGCTATAGCTAAGTAATTGACAAAATATACAGCACAAATTAATATACAGTATATACGCACATATACGCACATATACGCCCTGATACTAGGCCTCTTTGTTATATAGTGGGCATATAACACGGTTTATCATTAACTTCGATAGGTAGTTAGATAAATAGAATATCTATTGAGTGATGGCTTGATAAATTAATTGAGAGAGAGAGAGAGAGAGAGAGAGAGAGAGAGAGAGAGAGAAGATACCATCACGTAAACATAAGAAACCATTTATTATCGTTATTATAATTGGTTTTAGGATGGTGAGTGCATTAAGTTATATATTTTTCATCTGACTATTAACACATGTATTTCAATAGTATGTTTAGTCTGTTGTGGAAATCTACTACCATTTATATACCAGAAAATTACAAAAGAGAGAGAGAGAGAGAGTTACATATATTTACATAGATACACTGACCACACAAACCTTATGATTCAAGACAGAGAGAGAGGGAGAGAAGGGGAGGGAGATAGATAGATAGAGAGTGTATGTGTGTGTGAGAGAGAGAGAGAGAGGGGGGGGGGGGGGCCACTTTGGGTAATTTTAGGAGTCTGAGGTGGCCAGACCGGATATTAGAAGACCAAGAAGTGGAAGAGTTCAGGAAGTTATCATTGTACGAGAGAGAGAGAGAGGGAGAGGGAGGGAGGGAGGGAGGGAGACATTGCTTTACTTAATAACCTTCATTAACCGCCCCCGCACAGAGCACCTGGCCAAACAATACATTTAGATACAGTAACTTGACACAAAACTACAATATAGCGTTAATTGTTCCCTGGGTAATATGTGGCAATATGTATGGAAGAGAGTGAGAGTATGGGGGAGGGAAAGAGAGAGATTGTGGATGAGAGAAAGTGACAACGAATGAGATAGAGAGACAGTGTGCGTGTGAGTGTGAGTGATTGAAAGTGAGAGAGAGAGAGAGAGAGAGAGAGAGAGAGAGAGAGAGAGAGAGGATGGGGAAGAGGATGCTACGTAAGGTAAGCAGTAGAGAGGATACATGGCTCATTAAATATTACAGGTAAAGAGGAAGGTGCTAGCTGGCAGGTGGGTTAAATAGACAGAGAGAGAGAGAGAGAGGTGGAGACGACTATAGGGAACTTTCAAGGTCAGGGGTTCAAAGTTCAGTTCACTTCGATTGGGCATCCACAGAGAGAGAGAGTGTGTGAGCGTGATTATGTGTGTGTGTGGGTGTGGGTGTGGTGGTGTGGGGTTGCCGTTTTAGCATCATGTAATAATTCCGACGTTCTAGTCTCCACTGGTAGCTATAGTGGATTAATCTGATACTGGTGATGATTTTGGTTTTTTCACACACACACACACACACACACACAGTACACTACGCTAAACACACACACACACACAGTACACTACATTACACTACATTACACACTGACAGAGTATACTACACTACACACATGCACTACACACACACACACACACACACACAGTACACTACACTACACTACACACACACACATAGTACACTACATACTCACACACACAGAGTACACTACACTAAACACACACACCCACAGTACTCTACACTAAACACACACACACACACAGTACAGTACACTACACTACACTACACACATAGTCCACTACACTACACACACACACACACCCACAGTACTCTACACTAAACACACACACACACACAGTACACTACACTACACTACACACATAGTTCACTACACTACACTACACACACACACACACACACACACACACACACACACAGTACACTACACTACACTACACTACACACATAGTCCACTACACTACACACACACACACACACACACACACACACACACACACAGTACACTACACACATAGTCCACTACACCACACACACACACACACACACACACACACAGTACACTACACTACACTACACACATAGTCCACTACACACACACACACACACATTCACACACACACACACACACACACACACACACACACACACACACACCTGGATTCCTGGATTGTAGTTTAGGACCGAAGTCCTGGGCCACGCTGGTGCGCCGCCCTCAGTAGTTCCTCGCTCTGGTTTGATGTAGCAGGCTGTTTCCGTCGGACGTTTGGTAATAGTGTGGCAGCGATGGTTTGTCGGGTATTGTTCGTAGGAATTTGTCCAATCCAGTCTTGAAACTTAAGAGAGAGCCTGTGTGTTCTCTTAGTTGCTTGGGGAGACAGTTATATATCCTTGGACCGTGTACAGCCATTGAATTCTCTTTCAAGGTTTGTAAGCTCATCCTTGTTCTCACTAAACGCGGAATAGTGCACAATTTTCCTCGTCTACTGCTGTATGTCGTCCTAATTTCATCTTCGTTTTCCAGATTTGGTATCATTTCGTTAATTATTTTCCACACGTACATTGCTACATATCTCTCCCTTCTTCTCTCCAATGAGTACATGTCTAAATGCTGTAGTCTCTGCCAGTAGTCCATGTTGTTCAGTCCTTCGATTCGGGCCATGTACGTTCGTTGTACTGCCTCCAGTTTTCTGATTTGGCCGATGTTTGTGGGGTTCCATAACTGCCAGCAGTATTCAACCAATGGTAGTATCAGGGCCCTGAATAATACTATTAACGCACGTGGTTCTCTTGTTTTGAATGTTCTAAAAATCCATCCCATATTCTTTCTGGCCTTCGCTACAGTATTATCAATATGACGGTCGAAGCTAGCGTCGTCGCTTATTGTTATTCCCAGATCCCGCAAGTGGTTGCTTTGGATTATAATTCCTCCTTCTGGTGTTGTATAGTCCTTGTCGGCCACTTCCTGCTTCGGGTGTCGATATCTCAATAACTCGAATTTTGTGCTATTGAATATCATATTATTCATTTCTGCCCAGTTATATATCGTCTTCAGGTCATCTTGTATCATTTTATAATCATCTTCCCTTCTCACAATGCCCAGGAGTCGAGTGTCGTCTGCGAATGAGGTTGTTTTACAGTACTGTATACTCTGGTCGATATCACTGATATATATGAGGAAAAGCAAGGGGCCAATCACCGACCCCTGTGCCACACCACTTCTCACTTCCGACTTCTTGGATTCGCTTCCTTCGACCATTACCGATTGACTTCTATTAGTGATAAAGCTCCCGATCCACTTGTGTAGCCTACCTCTAATCCCAATATGTTCCAGTTTTTGCAATAAGATCGAGTGGTCAACCTTGTCGAAAGCTTTAGAGAAGTCCAGGTAGATTGCATCTGCACCATCTCCGTCCTCTAGAGCACTCAAAATATCCATCCTGTGTTGAAGAAGCTGCGACACGCACGATCTTCCGCTTCTAAATCCGTGTTGACCTTTGTTATAAAGCGATTGTTCCTCCAGATATTTGGTTACTTTTTTTACAACTATCCTCTCGAATATTTTAATTACGTGTGAAGTAAGAGCCACCGGTCTATAATTGTTTGGTTCCGTTCTCGGCCCACTTTTATAGATGGGTGATATTTGTCCCGTGTTTTAAGAGACTAGGTATTTCCCCAGTATCCAGCGACTTTCTCCATATCATGTGCAGTGGTTTGGATATAATGGAGGCACACTGCTTCATGAGTATTGCTGGTATACAGTCTGGTCCTGCAGCGGCATATGTGTTCATTTCTCGTATGGATGTCTCTATATCTGTCCTATCGAACTCTACATCGCTCACACACACACACACACACACACAGTACACTACACTACACTACACACATAGTCCAATACACTACACACACACACACACACACACACACACACACACACACACACACACACACACACACACACACACACACACACACAGTACACTACACTACACACATAGTCCACTACACTACACACACACACACACACACATACACATATCATAACTCCTAGAGGCCCCCAACCCCAACACAAAAAACCCGCCTGTCAGAAAGTACCGCAAATGTCAAGGTCAAGTTTATAGGCAGGCCAGTACCCCCGGAGAGAGAGAGAGAGAAAGAGAGAATGAGAATATAGGACATTATTTAAAACAATTAGTTAGCTTTGAAAATAGAACCTGAGAGAGAGAGAGAGAGAGAGAGAGAGAGAGAGAGAGAGAACATAAAGGTGTAATAACTAATGAGGAGATGAGCTAGCGTTAATAATGGAACCTTAGAGAGAGAGAGAGAGAGAGAGTATATATATATATATATATATATATATATATATATATATATATATATATATATATATACAGTATATAAACAAAGATAACTAAGGTGATGAGCTAGCGTTAATAATGGAACCTACCTGGCCCCTATTGAAAGAGAGGGTTAGACTGGTAGAAGGTTGCAACACGAACATTCCATAACAGATTAATTTCAGTTTGTAGTTATAATGACCTTGGTTGGTATAGTCGCGGTCATTACTATAGTTATGTATTTATTTATTGGTTTAATATATTTATAGATATTTGTGTAATGTATTTATTTGTATATCTATTTTTTTTCGGTGGGGGGGGGGGGTTTATTCGGCTCCCTAAACTTCCATCAACCTTTAACATAACACCTGCAAGACCCCCCAGTGGAGATAAATGTGTACATTTATTCGGTAGAAGAATGTCCTGTTCCTCCTAAATTACAGGTCTTACAATTGACAGAGCAATGGTGCGAAAGTTCTTAAAATCGCCTAGATAACGGGGCGAAGAATATACAATTTTAGTAGGGCTAAACACGACGGAGAAGGGGGTCCAGAAGAAAAAAACCCAGGGGTATGTGGAATGTTGTAATATGGGAATTCTGAATAGGCCACACAAGAGTTATTTATCTCAGGTTGTAGAAGGAAATGACCTTGGTAGTGTGTATATATATATATATATATATATATATATATGTATATATATATATATATATATATATATATATATATATATATATATATATATATATATATATATATATATATATCTAATATCTCCTGGTTGATCGATAAATACACCCCCAAAATGGTTCCCAAATACAAAGATGTCCGCTCTCTCTAACAACATGATCTCTCTCTAAATCCGGAGTTATATATTTTAGTCTGCATAAAGAAATGGCCTTGGCAAAATAGATATATAAGATTTAAATACCGGTTGACCACTTGCGACATCCAGGCTATGAGGAAGTTAGAGGTTATAGACATCGAGATATAGCATAAATAACTGCTAAAATATTGTTAGAGTTTATAGACATCGAGATATAGCAGAATTAACAACTAAAATACTGTCGTAGTACCTTTATGCATACATAAAAACAAATTCAATCATACTTCCTGGCCATCAGAGATCTCCATAATTATTTCATTTGTGTTCTATATCGATGTTTACGGCTCCAACTTCCTTATAGCTTGAAACTCGCAAGCGGTCAATTAGGCATGGCAGAGTTTACTTTTATGCTTTTGGGGACCCGCAGAAGGCAGCTCTCGGGTAGCGTGATGTGCGAAAGTATTGAGGAAGAAAAGGGTTAACTCAGATGAATTGTAGCTTTTATTTTGCACCTGATCTCTTAGTATTAAGCCAGTGTCACACGAGCCCTTTTTCGAGCAATTTTTACGGGCAATTATGGTCTGGAATATTAAAAAAAAAATGCACTATCAGAATTCAGCAGCTTAACATAATCTACCTTCAGTCTAGTTTCCGATACCAATGCGAATAAGTCCCAGAATAATACGAGAACAAAACTTGCTCATGATAAATTGACGGAAAAAGCGCTCGTGTGACACCGGCTTTATCCATTCTTCTTCATCGGGCGAGAAATGTTAATATCCCTGTTTTAATTGCTGGTACATATACTTGACTCTGACTATGAAACATTGCTCGGTGCCACTGACAAGGAGAGAGTGGAAGACTGAAGATGGATACTCGGGACAGGCCAGACTAGAGACATTTATTTTAGTTTGTATAGAGAACTGACCTTGGTGGTGGTAAAAAAAGAAGAAAGGAAAAAAAATACATATACTATATAATAATTATATATGGAAATCTATGGACAAATACATATACTATATAATAATTATATATGGAAATCTATGGACAAAACACAAATGGGTATTCTTGCTGGTGGAAATATATGTCGGAAACGAATTATAGCCACACAAATAAAATGCTATACGAAAATAGAACGGTTAGTAGAAAATAAGGTGTGCAGGAATGTTAAAGAAACTGTGATGCGAGACTCCCGAAACCAAACTACAGTAATCGAGACATATAGAACAGAGGAAAACAAAATAAAAAACAAGCAAATGTCTGAATATAAACAAAATCCCCCGCAGGTAGCCAGAGGGTGGGCAGGGGAGGAGGGGCTAATCCGGGATAGAAAAGACAAGGGGGGGGGGGGGAAGGAGTGATCAGAGAAAAAAAAAATTTTTAAGATGGGGGAACGGTTGCTCTTTCTGTGGGGAGTCTTTTCTTGAATATTTCTCCTTTCTCTCTCTCTCTCTCTCTCTCTCTCTCTCTCTTTTTGTGTATATATATATATATATATATATATATATATATATATATATATATATATATATATATATATATATATATATATTATATACAAAATAGATAGATAGGGATATACAAGTCATTCAGGAACACACACTCATAATAATATTCCCACCTTAACAATACATGATTATTTCAATCATAAGCTTTACAAACAAAGTCATATCGATATTTCCACCGATAACTAACATCCATATCTTATGTTTGGGCGTTAGACATATGTATATGAATTCTATCCACTGACGACATCAATGAAGTGTTAGCTTGCAGTTCTATCTATCAATCAATGTCTCTATCTATCAATCAATCTCTCTATCTATCAATCAATCTCTCTCTCTATCTCCCTCTATATATATATATATATATATATAAAGAAGGTAAAAGTGAAAGAGTATCGCTCGTAATGGAAAGGGAAATGTAAAGTTTGCTTGAGGGACCAGCCTGAGCCAAGTGAGTTATAGTGGCAGAGGGAGAGAGAGTGAGGGATTTATGTGTGGGTGGGTGCGTGTGTGTGTTGGTTGGTGTTTGTGTGTATGGGTGGGTGTGGGTGTGAGAGAGTGAGGGATTTATGTGTGGGTGTGGGTGCGTGTGTGTGTCGGTTGGTGTTTGTGTGTATGGGTGGGTGTGGGTGTGAGAGAGAGGGATTTATGTGTGGGTGTGGGTGCGTGTGTGTGTGGGTTGGTGTTTGTGTGTATGGGTGGGTGTGGGTGTGAGAGAGAGAGTGTGAGGGATTTATGTGTTTGTGGGGGTGTGTGTGTGAGAGAGAGTGATGGATTTATGTGTTTGTGGGTGTGTGTGTGTGTGATAGAGAGAGAGAGTGTGTGTGTGTGTGTGTGTACGCTATAGATGGTGAAAATTTTGGATATATAAGCACGTACAGTCAAGAGCATGAATGGCGACACACCCCTTGGTTTCAGTTTCGAACACCAAACGAAATCAAGCAATGTTTCATATTTGCCCAGAACTTTAAAATTAATAGATAAATATATTAATAAGTATGTGACAAAATTCTCCCCCCAATTACCCTTTTGATATCTTGCAGCTGACATTTGTAGTGTATAAACAACATCGCTACACAAACAGTAGAGGTATCCATGACCATCACCACAACAAAGACACAAACGACTATGACATAAACATCTAACAACAACAACAACAACATCATAATTTCAACCAAAACTATCACCACCGTAGACCAAAAAAAAAAAAAATACAAAAACAAAATATAGCAAGAACAAGAATATAAACAACAACATCACCACCACCACCACTACAACAACAACATCACCACCACCACCACTACAACATCATCACACAACCACCCACAACAACAACAACGAACACAACCTATGCAACCACCACTATCACCAGCATATGAAATAAAAACAAAGCAACATCAACAACAAGGATATATACAACGACATCACACCACCACAACGACATCACACAACAACAACGACATCACACCACCACAACAACATCACACAACAACAACGACATCACACCACCACAACGACATCACACAACAACAACGACATCACACCACCACAACGACATCACACCACCACAACGACATCACACAACAACAACAACAACAACAACAATATGATATTCTGGGAATCCTGCACTGTAAGTGAGCTTGTAGGAAAAACTTAATAATTTATTCTCTTATAGAAGAATTGTTTATTTATAGTGGGGACGAGTAGGAAAAGGTTTAGAAGCGGGGAGAGACCATTTTTTACTACCACAAATTCTTCCTAAATTGCACAAAATCGTTTAAATATAGCAAGAATATCATGAAAAAGACGTCGCTGGTACAGAGAGTATTTATTTGCTCATTTATGTATCGTATTATCTTATTAGTTTTCTCTCTAGACCTCCATCAAGCTTAAAAACAGCCCCCCGAAGACCCTCCTTCAAGTTAAATTTGTACATTTTTCGATAGAAAAATTTCCCGGCCGAAGGCCTGTTCCCCTTAAAAACAGGCTCGCTATTGACCACTTGCGAGTTTCAGGCTATAAGGAAGTTGGAGCTGTAGACATCGATAGTAAATCTATCTATCTATCTATCTATATGCTCAGGCCCAATCCCCATTTTGGGGGTAGCCGACTCAAGACAGAGCAAGAACAGGGAAAACACAAAAACAACATAAAACAAAAATAAACACAGATAAAAAACACAAACTCTCACACATCCAGGTCACCCAGGAGAAGACCCAGAGACCAGGGTTACCAAGGTCGCTCCAGCACTCCCCCGGCCCCTGACCACCCGGAGAGGTTCCGATCTCGGCAGGCAGACATGCAGCGGAGCCAAAGCCACAAGCCCTCCCACCACACTTCCAGGCACACCCTTCATATTAATCGTCTCCCCGGGCCAGGCGCCTGATGGACTATTATCTAGTCCAACTTGCGCCCGACCCCTTACTCCAAATGACCACGTGTTCACTCAACTATTCACAAGCATTCTCCATTCACTCCTGTCCACCACCACTTCCCCTGCCTGATCTATAGTCATTCCTCTATCATCCAAAGCCTTTCTTACACAGTATCTCCATCTCAATGGGGGTCTTCCTGCCCTTCTATCTCCCCTTGTACCTGACTCACATATTCTCTTTGTAAGCCTTTCATCTCCCATTCGTTCAACATGACCATACCAGCTCAGCACCCTTCTGTCCACTCTGGCTGACAAATGTTCCTGCTGCCCCACTCTTTTATTGACGTTCACCTTCAGTTTCCTCCTTCCACAAACCACACCAAACTCTTTGACTACCCGCTGCAGTTTCTCATCAGAATCCGCCACCAATGCTGTGTCATCAGCGAACAGCAACTGATTCAACTCCCAATCTCTACCATTCTTTCCTACTAAACCCAATCCTCTTCCCATAGTTCTCCTTTTCACCTCCCTCACCACACCATCCATAAACATATTAAACAGCCATGGTGACATTACACAACCCTGTCGCAAACCTACCTTTACCTCAAATCATTCACTCAACTCACCATTTCCTACTCTCACACATGCTCTGCTCCCTTCATAAAAACTCTTAACTGCTTCTAACAAATTTCCTCCTATTTCATAAATCCTTAACACCTTCCACATTGCTTCACGGTCCACACGATCATACGCTTTTTCCAAGTCCATAAAAGCCCAAAATATCTCCTTATGCTTCTCTTAAATACTTCTTGCATAACTGTCTTACTGCAAACATCTGATCCACGCACCCTCTTCCCCTCCTAAAACCGCACTGTTCTTCTCCTATTGCAACTTCCGTACACTTTATTATCCTCTCTATCAACACCCTGCCATACAGCTTTCCAACCACTGACAATAAACTAATACCTCTATAACTTGAACACTCCTGCCGATCTCCCTTCCCCTTGTACAACGGCACAATACATGCACTCTTCCAGTCTATTGGTACCATTGACACAGCAAAGCACACATTGAAAAGTCTCACCAACCAATCTATTATCACATCTCCACCCTTCTTTATACACTCCACAGCAATACCATCCAAACCTTCTGCTTTTCCCGCTCTCATTTGTTTCACTGCTTCTTTCACCTCATTTTCCTCAATCCTTTCATTCATTCCCTGCCACCTGGGTGGCCTGGGTAACCTATCTCCATCCACCTCTGCTTCAATCACTGCTTCTCTTCCATCTCTTGTATTTAACAAAGATTCAAAATACTCGGCATATCTTTTCCTCACTTCAACTGGTTCCACTAGTAATTTTCCATTTTCATCTTTCACTGACTCTTCCCTCTTTTGTCCTTTCCTTACTTTATTTACCTCCTTCCAGAACATCTTTCGTTCTTCAAAATTCTCACTCAGCCTTTGGCCCCACCTTTCGTTTGCATCTTTTTCGCTTCTCTAATTTTCCGTTTTGCCTCTCTCCTTTTCTCCTTGTACCTCTCCCATACCTCAACACTACCATCCTGTAAAACCCTCTCAAAACACTGTCTCTTCTCCTCAACTGCCTTTCTCACCGTATCATTCCACCACTCGCTTCCCTTCCTGATACCTCTGCCTCCTACTTTCCTTTTGCCGCATACTACCTCTGCACTTGCTTTCACTCCTTCCTTAAACTGTTGCCATTCAACCTCTACTTCTCTCTCTTCCATCTCTCTCACTTCCATCCACTTTTCATTTAGTCTTTCCTTGTACTCCCTCTCTTTTTCACTCTTCTCTAACTCACTAACTTTTATTACCTCTCTTACTTCACGCTTGTCTCTTTTTCTCCTGTAACTCTTAACTCTTAGCTTTCCCTCCACCAGGTAATGATCTGACATACCCTCCGCCTCACCTCTCATCACATTCACATCCAGCAGTCTACACAATCTTTCCCTTGTCACCAGCACATAATCCATCAATGCCCTCTCTACAATCTCTCCCCTCACAAGTCTATGCCAGGTGTACTTGTGTATACGCCTTTTTTTGAAGAACGTATTACCTACACTCAATCTACACTCTTCACATACATGTTTCAGTCTTTCTCCACTCTCGTTTACACCATCCACACCAAAACTACCGATGACTCCCTCAACAGGCTCATTTCCTACCCTAGCATTTAGGTCCCCTAAAACTATAACATTTTCATTTTCATCAAACCCTTGTAGACAATCTCTCAAATCCTCCCAGAAACCCTCTACCTCGTCTAACTCTCTTTCACTTCCTGGTCCATACGCACTTACAAAAACCCACCTTTCACCCTTAAACCGCATTCTCACCCACATTAGCCTTGATGACACCTCTTTCCACTCTTTTATAAACTCTCTCAACTCCTCCTTCACAATAATAGCCACTCCTTCTTTCCCCCTGACTCCCTCGTCTACTCCAGACTTTCTACCTATCACGTTTCCAAAATCCACTTCTCCCTCTCCTTTCATCTTTGTTTCATTCAGTGCAAGGACATCATACATCCTTCTTTCAAATAACTTTCCAATATCCTCTCGCTTCTCATTCGTACTACATCCACGCACATTCAAAGCTCCTATTCTTAGGGTCCGGGACCACGAACGCGTTCCCTCGGCCCTATCTCTGTCTCGTTTTTTTGGTAGATTTATTTAAGGGGAGAAGGATACCAGGCCCCCCGCCCCCGATCCCCTTTAGCCGACTTCTACGTTTTTCACCCCTCCACCACAGAGGAGGCTACCTGCACCAGAAAGTGGCGGGCGTTGGGGTCGCCGCATCCCTACGCCATTTGAAATCATTTGAGATGCAGAAGGAGAAAATGATAGAAGGGGCTATGGGAAGTAGAGGACACCAACCCTCACTCTGACAAAGGGTCAGCCCACCACTAGTAAATACTGATGCAATGATAATGTAGGTTTCTGATGGATAAATGGTATGTTGAATTGGGTTTTATGTATTTATAAATGTACTACGACCGTATTTTAGCTATATTTAAGTTCTGGTAAATATTGTTGTCTACAGCTCCAACTACCCTATAGAACGAAACTCGCAAGTCGGCAATTGCCCGCCAGGAAATAATCGACACCTAAATGTCACGAAAAGTCATAATAGTGACAGAAATGGGGCGAAAGGTCTTTAAATCGCCAAACTAATGGGCCGAACATCTTAACATCTGAAAACTAATGGGGCTAAACATGAGGAAGAAGGGGAACCAGAAAAACAACCCATCACCCCTTTATGTTTAAGCGAGACAAACAAACGGAGGCGACTAATATAATCGGCCAAAAATTCGCAATTCCCTTTACCCCCTTCAGCACGATGACATCTTTTGACCTTATATGCTGGCTAAATTAGACGATTTATTCAGATTAAGAAGGACCTGTGTTATCCAGAGGGTTTACGGAGATTGTATTAACCCCTTTGAGTCGTAAAGGTAGAGTATTAGCTGAAGAAAATCGGCTAATGGTAACCAGAACATGCGGAAAAGTACGTCATCGTGTTGAGGGGGTTAAGGGGAGGTATTTACTTTGTTCCCTAGACCTCCATCAAGCTTAAAATTACACCCCCTTGAGTCCCTTTCAAGATGAATTTGTACATTTTTCTGTAGACAAATTTCCCGGCCGAAGGCCGGTTCCTCTTAAATTACGGGCTCGCTATCGCTCGCCAGGATTAAATCGACACCTGAATTGCACGAAAGGTCTTAATATGGGGTGAAAGTTCTTAAAATCGCTAAACTAATGGGGCAAACGTTTTATAATATCAAAAGCAATGGGGCTAAACACGAGGGAGAAAGGGGTCAAGAAAAAAATCTCTCAAGTGGAGATCTCCCCTTAATCCGTTCAATACCGGTGACATCCTTTGAATTATAGTCTGGCAAATCTTAGAAGACTTTATTGAGTTTAGAAAGGATGTCTACCTAGTAAGAGGCTGCACATTGTCTCGATCAATCCTTCTAACTACCATATATCCTTCCTAAGCTTCATAAAAATCTGTCTCAGCCCGTAGTAGAAATCAAATCATCCAGACGTCACCGGTACTGAAAGGGTTATTCGTGACCACTTGAGAATCCTACATATACAGTATATATACATTTACTACCATATTTCAATCTTAATGAGACACTAAATTATTTCTGCACATGTGTCTTGCACGAGAGAGTGAGAGTGAGTGAAAGTGAATGAGTGAGTGAATCAGACTGAGTGAGTGAGTGAGAGAGTGAAAGTGAATAAGTGTGAGTGAGTAAGAGTGAGTGTGAGTGAGAGTGAGTTAGTGAGAGAGAGAGGTAGAACGCTGTTATAACACTGTTAAACTAAGAGGGGCACTCGGTAGAGCGCATATCTCCGCCTAGGCTGGCTTTGTCTCAAAATATAACTTGATTGCACAACAATGACACCAATGTGACATAAACTAAGAAGCTCATAATGTGTGTGTGGGTGTGTGAGTGTGTGGGTGTGGGTGTGTGTGGGTGTGGGTGTGGGTGTGTACCCAGCTATGTATTTATCTATCTATCTATCTATCTGTCTATCTATTTACCATCGTCCCTCCACTCTCTCTCTTACAAGACCATAGATGTGTAGGTGGGTGTCCATTTCTCTCTTCCCCCCTGATGTGTGTTTGTGTATATATGTATCTATCTATCTATTTATATATATATATATATATATATATATATATATATATATATATATATATATATATATATCTATCTATCTATCTATCTATCTATCTATCTATCTATCTATCTATCTATCTATCTATCTATCTATTTATATATATATATATACTGTATATATATATCCATCTATCTATCTATCTATCTATCTTTAAGGACCATATTGTGTAGGTGGGTGTCTATTTTTATCCTTCACCCCCTGCTGCTGTGGGTATTTGTGTCTAATGATGTGCGCGCGTGTGTGTTTGTGGCTGTGTGTGTTTGTGGCTGTGTGTGTGTGTGTTTGTGGCTGTGTGTGTGTGTGTGTGTGTGTGTGTGTGTGTGTGTGTGTGTGTGTGTGTGTGTGTGTTTGTGGCTGTGTGTGTGTGTGTGTTTGTGGCTGTGTGTGTGTGTGTGTGTGTGTTTGTGGCTGTGTGTGTGTGTCTGTGTTTGTGGCTGTGTGTGTGTGTGTGTGTTTGTGGCTGTGTGTGTGTGTGTGCGCGTGTGTGTTTGTGGCTGTGTGTGCGTGTGTGTGGCTGTGTATGTGTTTGTGGCTGTGTGTGTGTGTGTGTGTGCATCTATCTATTTATCTATCTACCTATCTTTAAGGACCATATTGTGTAGGTGGGTATCTATTTCTCCGTTACCCCCTGCTGTGTGTTTGTGTGTGTGCATCTATATATCTATCTATCTATCTTTAAGGACCATAGTGTGTAGGCGGGTGTTTATTTGTGTCTATTTATGCGCGCGTGTGTATGTGTGTATGTATGTATGTATGTATGTATGTCGTAGGCTAGTGTTGGTGGTGGTGGTGTAGGTATAAGCTAGCCTGGTATAAGCTAGCCTGGTATAATGGTGGTGATGACGTAATAGTGGTGTTGTCGTAGGCTAGTGTTGGTGGTGGTGGTGTAGGTATAAGCTAGCCTGGTATAATACTGGTGATGACGTAATGGTGGTGTTGTCGTAGGATAGTGGTGGTGGTGGTGGTGGTGGTATAAGCTAGCCTGGTATAATAATGGTGGTGATGACGTAATGGTGGTGTTGTCGTAGGATAGTGGTGGTACAGTGGTGGTAGTGGTGCTGTAGGTATAAGCTAGCCTGGTATCGATCCCTGTTCCACCCACCCCACCCACCACCACGATGCGTCTTTCCTCCTCTTCCTCTTCTTTTCTTTCCTCCTCCTCTTCCTTATCTTCTCCTTCATTTGATTCTTCTTATTCCTTCTTTCCTTCTTCATCCTCCTCCTCCCTTCCTCCTCCTCCTATCCTTTCTATTTGTGCTTACTTTGTTCTTCCTACACATCTGTTTTTCTTCCTTTCTTTCCTCCTCCTCCTCCACTTTTCCTTCTTCCCCCACTTCCTTATTCTTCTCTCTCACTCTTCCTTCTTTCTCCTCTTTCTACTTTCTTCTTCCCTCTTCTTTCCCTATCGCCTCTGCCTCCATTCCTTTCCTTCTTTCCCATGAGCCTATTTCCTTTCCCTTCTCTCTCTCCCAATTCCTTCCTTTATTCTTTTTCTCCCTAATTCTCCTTTCTTTCATGTTCTATGCTTCACCTTTCTCTCTCTCTTTTCCTACACCCTTCCTTCTTCTCCTTCTTGATACTTCTCTTTCTCCTTTGCTTCCATTCCTTATTTCTTCCTTCCCTTATTTCTCCCATACACCCTCCTCTTCCTCCTCCCACCCTTCCTTCTCTCCCTTCCTCCCTCCCTCCACCTCTTCCCTCCCACCCTCCTCTTCCTTCCAACCCTCCCTCCCTCCACCTCACTCTCCCTCCTCCCCTTCCTTCATTCCCTCCCTCCACATCTTCCTCTCAAAGCGTACTCAAAGCGTACTCTCAAAAGAACAAGTTGACGATATGCAACACAATCTAGATAAGTTGTCATGTTGGGCCCAAATTTGGCAAATGAGTTTCAATGCGGATAAATGTAAAGTACTACATATCGGATACCAAAATGAGAAAGCAAACTATTTGATGAATGACACTCAGCTTAAGAATGTAAACAGAGAAACCGATCTGGGAGTAACAATATCGAGTAACCTAAAACCGAGTCAACAATGTTCAGAAGTTGTTAAGAAGGCAAACAAAATAATTGGCTTTATAGGCAGGTCATTTGGGCATAAATCCAAAGACGTTATCCTAACCCTTTACAATTCCTTAGTCCGCCCTCTTCTGGAATACTGCGTTCAATCCTGGTGCCCTTATTACCAAAAAGATATAGACAAGCTAGAACGAGTTCAACGTAGAGTTACCAAAATGATACCTAGCCTAAAGAACAAACCATACGAGGAGCGTCTTAGAAAATTAAATATATTTCCTTTAACCCAGCGCAGATTAAGAGGCGACTTAATTCAAGTGTTCAAAATCATCAAAGGCATCGACAATATGAACTGTAGTAAGTACTTCACTATCGACCAATCTAATTACACGCGGGGAAACGGTTGCAAAATTATTGGTAAATCTTTTAACTCACACGAAGCTAAGAATTTCTTCTTCAATCGAGTTGTCAACTTATGGAATGGGCTTCCCCGAGATGTCATAGACTGCAGCACCGTTGATTCATTTAAACTTCGCTTAGACAAATATCTCGCATCAAACCCGCGACTGACTGCGTTTGTAAATGAATAACTTTATTTTATCCTCCCCTCAGTTACTAACCCATCTGTCCCCTACTAACTTCCTAATCCTGCCACGGACATTAGTTCCCTTTCCAATGTTCCCTTACCCACTCTAAACCACTGTTTGGACACTTGATCCTCAGTGTTTTGGAGGACAAGCAGCCTAGAAGGGTCACTAGATCTGTTGTGGCTTGATTTCCTTTGTACTCCTTTGTACTCTGTTTTTCAATGGAGGAAAATTACATTCACTCTCAATACAAAACGAGATAATGTAGATAGATTATTAAATGGATAGACAGATAGGTAGATCTTTTACTCTGGAGTGGAGGCGTCCCTGTAATTTATCTTTGCTTTTCAAATCTCGTTTTCTTTCCCCCGTTTTCTCGTGTTTCACCTTTTCCTGACACCTCTGATCATTTGTAAACAGTGTCTGCCATCGCTATACTTATATGGTTCCATGTCAGTTGAACCAGTGCCACTTCAAACAGTGCCACTTTAACCAGTGCTAACTCAACAAGTGGCCACTTCAACCAGTGACCATTTCAACCAGTGACCATTTTAACCAGTGACCATTTTAACCAGTAACCTAACCTAACCTAACCTAACCTAACCTACTGGTTAAAATGGTCACTGGTTGAAATGGTCACTGGTTGAAGTAGCCACTGGTTGAGTTAGCACTGGTTAAAGTGGCACTGGTTCAACCGACCTGTCACCACTTATATTAGGCCTCTTATATTAGGCCTCTATTTTGTGCTATTTTCGGTCTTACATTTCCGTACGATACATCACATTTGTAACTTTCTCTCTCTGACATTTTTCGGGTTTATTATTCATATTTAGGGGTTGTATTTTCTATTTGTATACTGTTTTCTATAATACTATACTGTTTTCTATATACTATACTGTTTTCTATAATACTATACTGTTTTCTATATACTATACTGTTTTCTATATACTATACTGTTTTCTATAATACTATACTGTTTTCTATAATACTATACTGTTTTCTATAATACTATACTGTTTTCTATAATACTATACTGTTTTCTATAATTATACTATACTGTTTTCTATAATACTATACTGTTTTCTATAATACTATACTGTTTTCTATAATACTATACTGTTTTCTATAATACTATACTGTTTTCTATAATACTATACTGTTTTCTATAATACTATACTGTTTTCTATAATTATACTATACTGTTTTCGTGCTATATAAATTAATCTATTTCTATTAGGCTTCTATTTGTTGCTATTTTCGGTTATTAGTATTCAAGTTTGTGTGTTAAGTGTTTTGATATGATTTACATTTTCATACGATATATCACAGTTGTAACATTCTGACAGAGAGAGAGAGAGAGAGAGAGAGAGAGAGAGAGAGAGAGAGAGAGAGAGCAAGACGGTTTATTAATGCAATGGTTATTTTATTAATTTTCACTGACGATAAACACACGTACTCTAATCTTGAGAGAGAGAGTGAGAGCGAGCGAGCGTGGAAAACAGGTAGGTGTATAATAATATGTGAGGTTATCGAAGGAGGGAGGGAGGGAGGGTGGGTGAGATGGGGTGCGGAGGGGGGGGGGGGGGGGAGGGCGGAAGAAAGGGAAAGGTAGGGGGGGGGGGGGGGAGTGGTGGAGAGGGAAAAAGGGAGTAGGTAAGGCCGGGGGGGGGGGGGGGGGGGGTGATGGAAAAAAAAGGGAAAGGAAGGTAAGTATGGGAGAAGGTGGAGGAAATAATGAGTCGGTAAGGTGGAGGGAGGAACTGGGGGGGGGGGGGGGGGGGGAAACGTAGGGACGGGGATGGAGGGGAGGGGAGGAAGATGGTGTAAGAAAAATGGGAGTAGGTAAAGGGGAGGGGAGGATGGGGGAGGAAGGTGGTGGAGGAAATATATATTAGGTAAAGGAGCGGAAGGGAAGGAAAGAAAGAGGGAGGGAGAGAGAGAGAGACAGGAAGAAGGAAGGAAGGGACAGGTGAAGGAAGCGGGGTGGGGGGGGGGGGGAGGGAGAGGGGGAAAACTGAGAGGGAGACTAGACTGGGAGAGGTTTGAGAGTAAAAGGAGGGGAAGAAAGGAGAGGGAAAGGTAGGTTGGGGGGAAGAGTGGAGAGGAGGGAGGGGGGAGAAGAGATGAGAGAAGGAAGGTGGGGCGGGGAGAGAGATAGAGAGAGAGTAGAAACAAAAGAACACATCAACAAACGCCACTAGTCACTCTTCAGAAAAAATGATTGCAACGGAAGATATTAACACTAACTGGCCCAACGTCTTGTGGGTGTTGCTTGGTTTTGCCATTATCGAACAATGTATTTTATTTTGTCACGTAGGCTAACAAACTAAACTAAACAATGCACATATTTTTTTTTTTCTATATTCCAACTTAGACCCACTTACGTACATTTTTTAGTGTTCGGTAGATGAATATCCCGGGCGAAGACTGATTATTTCTAAGTTACAGGCTCGCTATTGCTCGCCCCCCCAAAAATTGACACCTGAATGGGGTGAGGCGTCTAATTATCGCCAAACTAATGGGGATAAACGGCTTAAAATGTCCAAACTAATGGAGCGAAACAAGGGAGTTCCGAAAAGACCTCCCTCGCACCAAATAGGGTTAAAACAGATAAGTACATATAATTATAGAAAACGGAAGAGAAGGCAGACAGGTAGATAAGAACAAAGAAAACGATAAAGGGAGCAGATAGTTAGATAAAGATAAATAAAACAGGGAGTATATAGGTATATATGAATAAAGAAAACGGTAAAGGAAGTAGATAGATAGATAGATAGATAGATAAGATAAGATGAAGATGGCGGGATAGAAATATAGAAAGGGAAACAAACTGAAGGACGCAGGATAAGAAAGAAAGGGAGGAGGAGGAGGAGGAGGGAGGGGGAGGGGGAGGGGGAGGGGGGAGGGGGGAGGGGGGATTGTTATTGGAGGAGGAGGAGGTAGGCGGGTGGGAGCCTAGGAGGGTCAGGAGGAGGAGGACACTGCGAGGAGTCAGTGTGATCCTGGCAGTGGTTGCGGGAAGTTGTGCTACACTTCCGCTCTGACCTTACTCGCCTTCCCTCACTCACAAGCCCTCATTTTTAACTCACAGCCGGTTCTAACACCCTCACCTGCCCCCAGAGGAACACAAAGCGCCCTCCCCAATCCCCGGTGGTCGCCCAGAGCGTGTGGAATAGCGCCAAAGTGGAATAAAAATGAAAATTCGATGATGTACGACAACGGCTAGCAGTGTGAGATAGGACTGGAAAAAGCTGGCTTGTGTTTTGAGGGTTGTAGCGAGGAGGATTTTTACGATATTTACTGTGCTCTCCTGTGTGTGTGTGTGTGTGACTGGATGAACCCTTAGCTGTCACCGATCTACAGACTTAATTCTGCCTTCAATCGTATATAAGGTAAGGTAGGGTAAAGGAAATGCTTTGGGCTAATATCCTTTGAAATTTGTTAAGGGGAGATCTCCACTTGAGGGATTTTGTTCTTGACCCCTTTCACCCTCATGTTTAGCCCCATTGCTTTTGATATTATAAAACGTTCGCCCCATTAGTTTAGCGATTTTAAGAACTTTCACCCCATATTAAGACCTTTCGTGCCATTCAGGTGTCGATTTATTCCTGGCGAGCGATAGCGAGCCTGTAATTTAAGAGGAACCGGCCTTCGGCCGGGACATTTTTCTACCGAAAAATGTACAAATTTATCTTGAAAGGGGGTCATGGGTGTGTAATTTCAAGCTTGATGGAAGTTTAGGAAACACACTAAAAACCTCCCCTTAAGGGTAATGTGGGTTGCCCTAACGGCCTTCCCTAGTTAGCATGGCATTGTGATAGCCTAGTCCTAAGCATTCATATGTTGTTACTGTGTCTGTTAGGTTAGTATTAAGTGGTTTTGTATATTTCCCCCAAAGTCTTGTTTGTGGTTACATTTGTATTAAACTAGCCTAAGATTGTTTGCATAAATTTATTAAACTAAGATAAATTATGGTCAAACTGGATTTTAGGTCACGTATGGGATATCATGTTCTAAATGTGTACTATAGCTTTGTATTAGAGTATTAGTCGCCACAATATATATGTCTTTACCGCTGCATATTCAATTATTTTTCCTTTAGACTTTGTGGGTTAAATAAGGGTGATGTCGGCCATCTTGGATCAGCTGAGAACTAATATTTATATTTTTTTGTACCGTAGTTTTAGTATTTTGTCATATTCTACATCAATACTAACCCTGCGGGGGTCTGGGGGCGGCAGCCCCCAGGTTAGGTTAGGTTGTTAGGTTAGGGTAATGACAAAATATGGCTTTAGGGGGCATGTTTTAATATTGCAAAATAATGGGTAAATATGAATTTGCAGAAGGAAAAACACCTTAAAACACACTAATCAATGAAGAAACTGATGAGAAAAAGGATTATAATACAAAAAACACATACGTGACCTAAAATCCAATTTGACCTAAATTATATAATATTGTATGCGGCTAAATGGTGCATAACAAACTGGTAATTTAGCCAAACTATTTAATTTAAACACTAACTATTAGCTGCAATCTTTTCCCATTCATTGAAGTAATTAATCGAGTGGTAATTTGTAGTAATGGTTTTAAGTTATATAAATTACCGGTACAATATAATGGTAAATTGATACGGTGTGACTGACAGTCACGAGTTTTAGCATGTGTGTGTTTTTTTTTTTTTTTTTTTTTTTGTTGTTTTTTTTGCATTTTTTCTTTGATAGGCCTAGCCTATACAGTGTTGTTTTTATACCAAGGACTGCAGCAAATGAGTATTTACCCATTATCCAACATGGGGAGGGCTATGAAGATCAGGGAAATTGCGGGGTAAAAGGGGAAAAATAGGGGTAATATGGGAAGAACTCTGAAAATAAAATATAGAAAAGTAATAAAACGTTAAAATGTGAAAATCCGAGCCAGGTTTTGGCAAAAGTTGGCTCGGATTTGGGTATTTTTCAGAGTACAAAAACCCCAAAATTGGGGAAACAAAAGTTGGCTCGGCTTTTGGCATTTTTCAAAGTAAAAAAACCCAGTAGGCCTAATTGAATTTTGAAAGTTGGCTAGAGTTTTCATGTTTTTGAAACCCATTAAACCCCAAAATTTGAAAACCCGAGCCAACATTTGCCAACACTTGGTTCGGGTTTAGCGATTTTTTTAAGTAAAAAAACACAGTAACCTAACCTAGAACGTTGGATACAAGAATAACCCTTACCTACCAGCTAGTATGTGTCCCTAGTTTATCCCATACCTACCAGCTGATACCTTGTCATGAACCTAACTAAGAAATCTAACCTAACCTAACCTAAAAGTAATACGTGGATAGAAACTAACCTTGACGTTATTTGATGTGGATGGAGTAGGTTGCAGTGAGCTGGGGTGATGGGAAGCGTAAGGTAGGAGGGAAAACAAATCTATAAAGCAGAAATCCCGTAAAACAGGAGTTGTCATTATGCAGACAAGACTCTGTGTTTTAGTATATAGCCTAGAAATGAAGCATATGATAGGAACCCAAAAGATTAGAAATGTACTACCGATATTGTTGCGTCTCCTGTATATTGACCTAATTATGTAATTAGCCTAACATTACAGGTTAATTTGGTGTTAATATGTATCAACACGTCATCCGGTCAATTATGTAGACCTAATTAACAGTTTCATGTACCGTCACTTATAAAACTAGTGGACCCTACGTTTTTCTTCATGCAATTATAGGCCTATCTGGATTGATGTTTGGATGGAAATTGCTTTTAAATAAATACCGGTAGTAGGCTAGGCCTAGCCGAAACTACGGTAGCATTCAAGGAGACTACCGTACTGTAGGACTCTTCTTACCTCTGACCGGGTATAGGCTATCCTACAGGCTATCCGCCTGTTAAGATCTGTTTGACTATAGTGTTTACTAGCCTATACCGGGGCCCAGGCTGGGAAATTAGTGTTGTGGATCTACTTGCCCCGGGCTAGTGACATCTGAAATTGACTTGCCCTGACAGTCTTTTCACTTGCCCTGACACATTTTTTACTTGCCCTGATACATCGTAAGGAATTTCACTGGTTAAGTACCACATACATTCACAAACATGCCACCAGCTTCTATAAATTGGATGTTATGTCCATACTACTTACTGAATTTTGGAAAACTTCATGCATTACTAATGTTATGGAAATATCAAGAGTTTTTGGTACAGCACGTTGATGGTAAAACATTGAAACTAAGGAGAGGACAATGAAGGTTTCCATTTAGTGACCTATCTCTTAAACCTTTCCTATTCTGGGATGCTCAGGCCTCTTCAGTTTAAATCTGTTTTCTCCACTCTCGTTCCTCTTTCTTCCTTGATTTACGATACTACCAGTTTATCCCCTAACTCCAATATAAATTATACAGTATTGCATTTAATCAGATTCTCTTTTCAGAGGACCTTTGGTATGGCTTTATTTTGTCACCAAATTATATGTTCTCAAGTGTCTAATAATATATTTACTGTATGTTCTAACATTTCAATCTTTCCCTATTGTTTTGTATTGTCAAGCCATCTTCATTTATCAGGGCCTCAGACTTTATCCTTAAATATAAGTTTTACAGAACTTCATATAAGCATTGCCTCCATGACACTTTTACTGTCAAAACCATTAGCACTGGAATTACATTTCAAATGTTCCCTTGTAAGCATTGATCTCTCGTTATACTGTGTGCATAGTGTGATAGGATACTGTGTACATAGTGTGATAGGATATTCTCAGTAAATGTACCTTCTCTCACCTAATCTTATCTTCAACTTCCTTCCCCTACATGATTTTGTTAAAGTCTATTCGCAGTAAATGTACCTTCTCCCACCTAATCTTATCTTCAACTTCCTTCCCCTACATGATTTTGTTAAAGTCTATTCGCAGTAAATGTACCTTCTCTCACCTAATCTTATCTTCAACTTCCTTCCCCTACATGATTTTGTTAAAGTCTATTCTTGCGCAGTTTCACGTCTTCATTTTTCTCATGAACCTGAAACTAGTGGCCTAGTGCATTGTCATCATCGATTGGCTTTCATATGGGATGAGGGGCAGACTACTGATTCTCTTACTAGTCCTTATATATTTGTCTCACTCTGTGTATCGTACTGTAAGTAATCTTGTCCTCAATTTCTTCCTCTTGAATCTCAGTTCTTGAATGCAAATAATCAATATATTAGGGTGAACCAATTATCATGAAGACATGCATATCATTATCTTTAATCTAGCATAATAAGTGTTAGTAAAGCAGGAGAGGAAAATGTTTCTTAATTATTTTGATATTAGTTAAACAAAATGTTTGCGAGATACAGCCGGCTGCTACTTTACTGCTTTTAATGCCTTTTATAACACTAAGGCAGGATGAAGCTTAATATCGCAGAGATAACCCGTTCAAATGGCTTCAAATTGGATAGGTTCCGCTTTAGAAAATATGTAGTAAGCATTGGTTGGGAAACAAGGTTGTGGATATGTGGAATAGATTGTCTAGTGCAGCAATTGGCTAAGGAACGGTAGGATATTTCAAAAGCAAACTGGATAGTCATATGAATGATATGGGCTAGGTGTAAATGGGATCTACCTCGTGTAGGCCGTTCAGCTTCATGTAGACTTCCGATTTCTTATGTGCTTAAGTCCCTTTTGATAATGAACACTACGTATTGGGCTATTGGTGTAACACAAGTTGTTTCATGTTTGTTTTTATTGGAATTTAGTTAAACAGAGATTTGTGAATATTCGACTTATTTTTTTCGAATTTGTCTTACTTATTCGGCTATCATATCCTTAACATATTAGATCATATTTTACCATTTCATGAATGATTTTAATTTACAGCCAAATCTACCCCCTAACCTATCTTGGTCAACCCAAAACAATTGTATAGTATTGTAATGCTCACCTTAAAATAGCCCTACCTAAGCTATCCTAACCATATATAACTTCTCTAATTTCCTCCTCATGTCCCTGTCCTCTTTCGTGGTCATCTGTGCATGAATATTATGAAAGCTAATTGAAGACTGCCAAAAACGATGTGAACTAAAGCTAAAAGGTATATATTTCTCCATATGCCTCATCCCCATAACCTTCATTGATATTTACCATGCTTCAATCTTGATTATTGTTAAAACAGGCAAACTAATACGTAAATATATATTTCAAATAATCTATAAACGATAATCTTACTGCTAACCTTTTTGGTTGACAAGTCTAGCCTATACAATTTAATACGGAGGAAAAACAATTTTAGACGACATTTCTTGGAACAGGCAGTCCAGGGTGCCCAACCCCGAAAGGGGTTGAAATAGGGGAGCTATCCCCCCGCCAAAGGCGGCTTTCTAGGGCCTTTCCTAGCTGATGCTGAGATAATTGGGTTCTAGTCATGTGGTGATGGGCTGGTCTATCAGAGTGAGAACTGAGCGATCTCTGCCATACCCATAGCTTACTCTGACTGTTCCTTTTACTTATATGTTTTCTAGATCTCAAGTGACGGCGTCTTTTCCGTGGATTGACCTCCCAATCTACCAAGATTGGAAGCTAAAGCGTCACAATTTTCCTTTGCCCCTCAACTTTCTCTTCTCTTCATAATTGCTGAGGGGCACAGGGTCCTGGGTGGGGCTTTGGTTTCCCGGGCGTTTCCGCACCCTCCTCAGCTCCCCGCCATGGAGTGGCTTCGGTCACCCAGGCTTTATTGTGGTCGGCAGGGAGGGTTCTGTGGGGGCGCTCGGTTATGGCCTTGGCCTTGCTCGGGGCCTTGGGGCTGTTCGGCCAGGCAGCTTGGGGAACAACAACAACAACAGGCAGTCTTAGTCTATGTATATAAAAAAAGACAATTTAGAAATATAATACTGTTCATTATTAATACAAACCAGAGAGAGAGAGAGTGTGTGTGAAAGTGGGTGAGTGAGTATATGGGAAACCACAACATTGATTAACGAAGATACGTGTGTCAGTCAAATTGTCTGTTATAGCAAAATTCCGATAATTTGAAAATCCCAAAAATTCGAGTTTTTGAAGATCGGTATTATTAATATTAAAATAAGGAAAACTGAAAAAAACAAAATGCACGCCACAATCGGCGAAAGGGAGACATGACAACACTTACAATCTTCAAATTGTTTGCCACCAACATCTAAAAGCTTAGCAAGGTTTACTATCCCCAAGTCAATCATTAAGTTCACATCATTACGAAATTCACGGCCCAGCAATAACAACCAATCTTAAGCCATGCATCCGGTACATGGTTACATTGTTTTAGACTAACTAGTTGTATTCAAGGTTTCTCTTTTCTGTTATAGTTATCCATTAATTGAACTTCTTTATGTTATTGTATCCAAGATAAATCAATATTGACAGTATATGACGAATTAACCCCTTGAAACAGATCGTTACAACTCATATGACGCAGAGGTTGCCAGATTAGCAATAAGAAATAGAGTTCTCTCACTCTTATAATTACCTCTCCAAAATTAGTTTTCTGCCCACAGCTAACTCAAAGACATCTGCAGAGGTTGAAGTAACTAAACTAAAGGTTTCTAAATACCCCTGATGGTAACAGAGGCTTTAAAGTATCCCTAATCGGCTCAAAATTGCGTCATATGTCGGAGAGGGTTAATAATATCTGCCGAAAACATTACGAAATTTACGATCGATCAGCTGCGTCGCCTGTTTATTAAAGGGTCACCACAACGAGAAGTGTCGGTCTCTGTTTTACTAAAGGTCCACTGTTTTACTAAACAACGCACCGCATCGATACCTTGGATACCTTTGGATGTGTTCGCCGCTCTTCTAGCGGCACCAAGGAGCGCGACGCCCCTCGTTATGGGTGGTGATTTGGTGCAGTAGACTGTTTGAAGCGACAGCTCGCTCCCTTGCGAGGATGGGCTCGTCTGGCACTTTTTGCAGTTCGACATCTAGGGCTCTCTTGAAGTTGTCTAACGAGATGTCCCTCATGTCTCTTACTCGCCGTGGGAGTTTGTTGAAGAGACGTGGGCCTCTGTGTGATAACCAGCCCTCTCGCAGAGAGCCCATAGCACTCCTGTTATTCGATGTTTTCATATACTAATTATCTATCAGTATTTGATATCATATGACAACTATTTTTTTTTTTTTTTTTTTGTATTGGTAATAACTTAAATGGCAATACAAAAAATAACTTGTCCCCTGGGCAACTGCCGGGCAGACTAGCGCTGCAAATCACTAGCCCGGCAACATAATCCGGGCTAGTCCGGGCTGCCGGGCTATACCGGTACCTAATTTCCCAGCCCCTTTGAAAAGACATTAGCCTAACCTATCCTAGTATTATATGTGGGGGCTGCCGCCCCCACACCCCCGCTTTGACTTAGATTTTTGGTGTATTTGTCTGTGAAGTGGGTATTTTTCAATTTGTTGATAACGAAAATCCTCCATGCGAACTATATGGAGAAAAATATGGCTAATCTATTGGTGCCTATTTTCCCTAATAAATTGTTTCTCCTAACGCTGCACTAGTGTCGTTGAAAATAACCGAAACGACCACTAATTTTCCCAAAGAAATTGGTTTTAGGTAGTTTGCATGATAATCTTCAAGGACACCTACATCCGCCTTATTAGAAACAATTTGTTAGGGAAAATAGGCACCAACAGATTCGCCATATTTTTCTCCATATAGTCCGCATGGAGGATTTTCGTTATCGACAAATTGAAAAAATACCCTTTTCACAGGAAAAATACACCAAAAATCTGTCAAAGATGTCAAATAGCGGGGGTGTGGGGGCGGCAGCCCCCACCCATAATACTAGGATAGGTTAGGTAAGGTTGTTAGGTTAGGCTAATGTCCTTTCAAAGGGGTATAGGCTAGTAAACACTAGGATAGCTTATACCCGGTCAGAGGTAAGAAGAAGAAGAAGAGTCCTGATGTAGTCTCCTTGAATGCTACCCTTTTCCATAGGCTTCCATATACTTCCATAGCCTAGCCTAATTAGAAATAGTTGAGCACCGCGATTTTTTTAGGAGTGACTGATCTCGTCAAATATAAGGTTACAACAATTGGAATCTTTGAACCATGAAAGCCAAGTTCTGAAGTATCTGGGTTAGGCTACAATAAAGGTAAACATCTAGGACCTGCCCGATTCCAGTTTTGAAGTTATAATTTTTGTCACGTTTTCTTGTATATACTATATATTTATACTACAGCCTACTATTTATTTATTTATTTCTGTATTTATTATGTTTTTAGTTTCCTCCCTCGACCCCCATTAAGTTTACCCCCCAAGATCCTTCTTCGAGATAAATTGGGTCTTCAAACCTAAGGGAGAAGGGGGTCCAGAATTTCAGAATCCCCCTACCCAACCCCTAATCAACATTGCCTCGGTAGGCTATGCGATCCTGTAAGGGTATTCATGTTGGTCATCTGATCCCCTTGCACCCCATTTACTCTGCTTACCATATGCGTTGTGTTGGGGTTATTTTGTTTTTTCACTCGCCTCGCACAGTATTATATATATATAATTATATATATATACGGTTAATGACACTATACGTGGCTTAACATTAGCCTAACACAGGGAGGAAGAGTGTTAGGATAGTAATTGTATTCACTAAACTACAAATAGCACTCGGGAACAACTCAAACCACCTCTACAAAGCCTTCAGTGTAGACAAAGACAGGGTTAACCGCTTGCACCATCCCGGACAGTGACACACTTTGATAGATACTAACATCGCCAAACGTGCTAGCCCCTTCATTAATCTCCTATAAACCCTGGGCGTATTTATTTTCTCATTTATATATTTTTTACCATTTTTTTTTTTTAAAGTTACCTCCGTAGACCTCCACATCAAACTTATAAAAATACACTCCTTCAAGATAAATTTGTATATTTTTTGATAGGCCTATATGTTCTTAAATTACAGGCTCGCTATCGGTCGCCAGGAAATAATTGACACCTACATGACACGAAAAGTCAAAGAACTGGGACGAAAGGTCTTAAAATCGCCACACTAATATTAGTCTTAACACTAATGGGGCTAAAGAAGGTGGACCAGAAAATAAACAACTAGCCTATCTCCCCTTAACTCATTGCAATATCCTGCAATGTATTATGCCCACGAGCAGCCCTTTGTGGGTCCCTCAATCTAAGCCTAGGTCTATGATAAACATTAATTGATATGTACGTGGGGTAGCAGCGAAAGCGTTAATTACCGGTAATTAAAACCAGTGTCACCCGAACGTTTTTACCGGCAATTTTCGATGGGCGCGTTTTTTGTTCGTAATATTTTGAGATTCTTTCACATTGGAATCGGAAACTAGATACAAGGCAGATGGTGGTAGTTAGGTGATTTCTGATAGGCTTACCTTACCTTACCTTTGGATGTGCTTAGGCTAAGACTTTGAAACTACCAAACTGCAATTGCCCGTAAATGTATAACGATATACTGTATGCAAGACGATTTGAACATCGATCACGTAACCCCCTCCGTACGATGGTACCATTGTATTATATTTATTCTGGCGAACAGTAGACGTTTTACTCAGTTTAAGGGGAGGTTTTTAGTTTGGTCCGTAGATATCCTTCAAGCTTAAGATTACACCCCCTTGAGCCCCTTTCAAGATAAATTTGTACATTTTTCGGTAGAAAAATGTCCCGGCTTATAGCCGGTTCCTCTTAAATTACAGGCTCGCTATCGCTCGCCAGGATAAAATCGACACCTAAATGGCACGAAAGGTCTTAAAATTGACAGAAATGGGTTGAAAGTTCTTAAAATCGTCAAAATAATGGGGCAAACGTCTTAAAATTAGAAAAACAATGGGGCTAAACATGAGGGAGAAAGGAGTCAAGAGAAAAAATCCCTCAAGGGGCTCTAAGGATCTCTATTAGCCTCTGTTGTACTGTTGGTGTATCGTTAATATTGAGCTCCTTGAGGAACATGGCGCGTATTGACAGTTTCTTCTGGCTATCAGTAGACGATTATATATTGATTAGGAAGCATCTGTGGCAGTGAAAAGGGAAAAGACTGTTTCCATTAGGGGAGGTATTTAGTTTGTTCCCTAGACCTCCATCAAGCTTAAAATTACACCCCCTTGAGTCCCTTTCAAGATAAATTTGTACATTTTTCGGTAGAAAAATTTCCCGGCCCATGGCCGGTTCCTCTTAAATTACAGGCTCGCTATCGCTCGCCAGGATAAAATCGACACCTGAATAGCACAACCAGGTCTTAATATGGGGTGAAAGTTTTTAAAATCGCTAAACTAGTGGGGCAAACGTTTCATAATATCAAAAGCAATGGGGCTAAACATGAGGGAGAAGGGGGTCAAGAAAAAAATCCCTGAAGTGGAGATCTCCCCTTAACCCTACGACTTCCATATACCCTCCCTAATCTAAATAACATCGTATAATGAAAGCCAAAATTAACTGCCAAAACGCGTCATAAACCTCAAGGGGTGAAACTGGTACAATCGGCGTCCGGAATTAAGGGGAGATCTCCACTTGAGGGATTTTTTTCTGGACCCCTTTTCGCCCTCATGTTTAGCCCCATTGCTTTTGATATTATAAAACGTTTGCCCCATTAGTTTAGCGATTTTAAGAACTTTCACCCCATATTAAGACCTTTCGTGCAATTCAGGTGTCGATTTTATCCTGGCGAGCGATAGCGAGCCTGTAATTTAAGAGGAATCGGCCTTCGGCCGGGAAATTTTTCTACCGAAAAATTTACAAATTTATCTTGAAAGGGACTCAAGGGGGTGTAATTTTAAGTTTGATGGAGGTCTAGGGAACAAACTAAATACCGGTACCTTCCCTTAACCGGTTACCAGACGTCACAAGAGGTTGCCCATGATGCAACGGTATCTACGGCAAGGTTGGTTACTAAGCAGCTTTACCTAGGATACACGTTCCGGTTCACCGAGTGTTCCGGGGCTCAAACTTTCAGGACAATACCGGTAAGCAATGTTGGTTTAGGTTTAATTATATGGGTTACTCAATGCTTTGTTATGGAACGGTATGTTTATTGTGTACCCGGTAATCCCCCCCCCCCCCAAAAAAAAAAAAAATAAAAAAAAATAGGCCTAATAATAAAAAAAAAAAAAAAAAAAAAAAAAAAATATATATATATATATATATATATATATATATATATATATATATATATATATATATATATATATACTATAGGTCGCCATTGTTATTAGTGGCTTTTATATTGGTATTCTACACCAAAGAAGAACATTACAGAGTATATTTCATGATGCAATGTTCTCTATTCCCCTCACTGGGTATAGCTAGGCTGGCAAGGTTGGTTAGTGCACGGTGCGATTCATTGAGTTTTCCAGGTGTGCTCACTTCTATGACGATGCCGATAATCAATGATGGTTTGGCTTGAATTATTTGGGGTTGTTTATTGTGGGTTAAGGGGAGATTTCCACTTGAGGGATTTTTTTTTCTTGACCCCTTTCTCCCTCATGTTTAACCCCGCTGCTTTTGAGATTTTAACCACGTTCGCCCCATTATTTTGACGATTTTAAGAACTTTCGACCCATTTCGGTCAATTTTAAGACCTTTCGTGCCATTTAGGTGTCGATTTTATCCTGGCGAGCGATAGCGAGCCTGTAATATAAGAGGAACCGGCTTTCAGCCGGGACATTTTTCTACCGAAAAATGTACAAATTTATCTTGAAAGAGGGTCAAGGGGGTGAAATTTTAAGATTGCTGGAGGAGTAGAAAACAAACTAAAAACCTCCCCTAAATAATCTAGGACCTAGCCTACCCGACTCGAGTTTTGTAAGTCATTTATTTATGTATTGTATTATTCCTATTATTATCGGTGCTATTTATTACATATGTATATAGGCCTATAGACAGAGAAAGGGGCGAGGGAGCGCGAAAGTGGTCCCGGACCCTAAGAAGTGGCACTTTAAAGGTTTCTGTTCGGGCTCTGTCTCGAGTCAACCACCTTCAGCAATGGGGTAGGCCTAGGGTGCCTGAGTATATAGACCTACATACATACATAGCTTACATACATACCCTACATACATACCGGTACATACATATATACATACATACATACATATAATATACGGTACCGTACATATATACATACATACATATAATTATACATACATACATATATATATAGATACATACCCTACATACATATATACATACATACATATATACATACATACATATATACATACATACATATATACAGTACATACATACATACATACATACAGTACATACATATATACAGTACATACATACATACATATATACAGTACATACATACATACATATATACAGTACATACATACATATATACATACATATATACAGTACATATATACATACATATATACATACATATATACAGTACATATATACATATATACATACATACATACATACATATATACATACATACATACATATATACAGTACATACATATATACAGTACCGTACATACATACATACATATATACATACAAATCTTCAATGCGTTATTTCCACATGAATATTTTGAGCATTGGTTGTGTGTTTATACTGTGTAGTTCCTGTTTTGGTTGGGTTGTTGGTTTGTTGTATTAGCTAGGTTTACATTTTGTTACGGGGAGTTTTATATACTTACGACCGACCGGCGCATTTTAGTGTTTACCCATTAGCCACATTAGTTTCACATTTTAAGACGTTTGTTCCATTAGTGTGGCGATTTTAAGACCTTTCACCCCATTTCTTTGTCAATATTAGGAACTTTCGTGCCATTTAGGCGTCGATGTTTTCCTGGCGAGCGATAGCGAACCTATATTTTTATGAGGAACCGGCCTTCGGGCGAGACATTTTTCTACCGAAAAATGTACAAATTTATCTCGAAAGGGGTTCTAGGGGGTGTTTTTTAAAGCTTGATGGAGGTCTAGGGAGGACACTAAGAAAACTATATAAAGATCAATAAAAAGGCCAGGATAAAATCGACACCTGAATTGCACGAAAGGTCTTAATATGGGGTGAAAGTTCTTAAAATCGCTAAACTAATGGGGCAAACGTTTTATAATATCAAAAGCAATGGGGCTTAACATGAGGGAGAAAGGGGTCAAGAAAAAATCCCTCAAGTGGAGATCTCCCCTTAAACAACATGGGAAGAGAGAGAGAGAGAGAGAGAGAGAGAGAGAGAGAGAGAGAGAGAGAGAGAGAGAGAGAGAGAGAGAGATGGCAAATGACAATCAGCTGTAAACAAAAACCCTAGTCTTATATTATGATTGTGTAGGCTATTACACTCCATCACACTATAACAGTATGACAAAGGTGCTGACCTTTGTATAACACTGACACAAAGGGAGACTGGCTACTAAATGTCACTGGCAGTGTGTTTTTACCTCGATGTCTTGGAGTATGTGAGAGAGAGAGAGAGAGAGAGAGATTTGATTTGATTTGATTTGATTGTTTTATTGAGAAAAGTACAAATGTTACACAAGTATCATCGTTACATTATCTCAAAAGGGCGAAGGTGCATACGCAATCTTCACCCTATTTCTGGCTTACACTACGTCATTACATATATAGTTAGATGAGTAATACATTGATATTGAAGATTAATTTGAACACTACCTAAGTTTAATATAATATACAGTATTATAATAAAGACATATCTAAAATACATGAGTCCCCGTTATAGACCTTGGAGAGAGAGAGAGAGGAGGGAGGTATTTCAGTATCTATTTGCCTATAAATTTAGCTAGGCCTACGGGTATCGGTACTGTATAGGCCTATTTAGCATTACCCGGTATGTTGGTTTATTTGTTTTGAACGTACCGGTACTGCTTGGATTGTTCGGCGCCTCCTCTTTATCCCCTGCTGTACCGGTGATGTGTTTTGAACGTACCGGTACTGCTTGGATTGTTCGGCGCCTCCTCTTTATCCCCTGATGTACCGGTGATGTGTTTTTCAGTTTATTCTAGCTACATTTAGACGATTTTGTGCGGTTAAAGATGGAGCGGTGGAAGTGAAAATGGCCGAGTGAGATGGTTCGAAGCCTGTTCATGGCTGGAGGCCCTTTTTCAGTTTATTCTAGCTACATTTAGACGATTTTGTCGTCTAGTCCTGGAGCGACCTTGGTGACCCTGGTCTCTGGGTCTTCTCCTGGGTGACCTGGATGTGTGTGAGTTTGTGCTTTTTATCTGTGTTTATGTGTTGTTTTTGTGTTTTCCCTGTTCTTGCTCTGTCTTGAGTCGGCTACCCCCAAAATGGGGATTGGGCCTGAGCATATAGATAGATAGATAGACATTTAGACGATTTTGTGCGGTGGAAGTGAAAATGGCCGAGTGAGATGGTTCGAAGCCTGTTCATGGCTGGAGGCTCTTTTTTAAACTGAATAAAATCGTCAAATAGTTGCCAGAATGGAGTAAAAATGACGTCGCCGGTACATATACGGGGTTAACACTATCTGGTCCGACGCCTTTGGGATTATTAAGGGTAGGTTTTTAGCTTGGTCCCTAGATATCCTTCAAGCTTAAGATTACACCCCCTTGAGCCCCTTTCAAGATAAATTTGTACATTTTTCGGTAGAAAAATGTCCCGGCTGAAAGCCGGTTCCTCTTAAATTACAGGCTCGCTATCGCTCGCCAGGATAAAATCGACACCTAAATGGCACGAAAGGTCTTAAAATTGACAGAAATGGGTTGAAAGTTCTTAAAATCGTCAAAATAATGGGGCAAACTTCTTAAAATTAGAAAAAACAATGGGGCTAAACATGAGGGAGAAAGGAGTCAAGACAAAAATCCCTCAAGTAGATATCTCCCCTTAAGACCCAGTGGCGAACCTTACCCTGTGTAGTCTGTTTCATCTCATCTGGCGGTAAATTGAATCCCTTCGCAGCTCATTTCTCGAGACTTGGAAACCACTCTGTCTCTGCCTCATATTAAGACCAAGTATTTATAATTAGCACCATATTTCACTACAAAACCTTCATAATTACTGAGATATCTTGATGGGAACTTTGCAATTTACCGTCTTAAGACCAAGTATTTATAATTAGCACCATATTTCACTGCAAAACCTTCATAATTACTGAGATATCTTGATGGGAACTTTGCAATTTACCGTCAGTTGCACAGAGTAGCCGATAGGTGACCATAGGTAGGTTTGACTATTTCTGAGGATTTTGTTTACTTTAGTCATTTCCAAGCACTGTATTTAGTTTGTCCCTTTGGCTAACCAAAACACCTTCCCAGACTTCCTTCCAACTAATAATAAAGGTCAGCCTTGACCCCCTCAAGCTAAT
The DNA here is from genome assembly GCA_032716605.1 of Paralithodes platypus. Lineage (NCBI taxonomy): Eukaryota > Metazoa > Arthropoda > Malacostraca > Decapoda > Lithodidae > Paralithodes > Paralithodes platypus. The sequence goes on along the minus strand of CM064555.1, from coordinate 19,132,821 downwards.
TTTGTACATTTTTCGATAGAACAAAAAAATATTAATGTCCCGGCCGAAGGTCGATATTTATTATCTTACATCGCTCGCCCAGAAAATTCGGCACTTGAATGGGATGGAGCGTCATATCGCCAAACTAACTGGGTGAAACGTCTTAACAATTCCAAACTAACGGAGCGAAACAGGTGTTGTCCATAAAGATGCCCCTCGGACCAAGTAAGGGTTAACTATTTAGAGAGAGGCTTACCAGTCCCGGATCTAGCCTAGGGCATCTATAGCCATTGTGTATAGGTTCTTATATTAGTATCATCATTAAAGTGCTATATAGGGCTAGCGGTAAGGGTGTATGTAGCCTAATGAGGAATAGGACTTTCGATTTTATTTACCGGTACGTTACGATGCATTTCTCCCGGTTTATATGAGTGATTATAATCTATATGTGTGTGTGTAGCATATGAAAGAGAGTGTGTGAGAGAGAGAGAGAGAGAGAGATGAGGGTGAGTGTGAGTGAGGCGTCTTTCATGGCTAGTCTAAGAGGATGCTAAATAAAAACCATAACCGTATTTTATGATGTTCAATGAGACGAGACGAGTGATAGATTGGAGAGAGAGAGAGCGAGAGAGATTGAGATTTACCGTACACACAAGTTCTCTTCCTCGTCGTGATCTTATATTAAGTTTGAAAGTAAAAAAAGCATGCATGAATTGCGAGTGTGGTATCTTTTAATCATCAGGTGACTAATCAGATGAGTTAAGGGGAGATATCCACTTGAGGGAGTTTTTTCTGGACTACTTTCTCCCTCATGTTTAGCCCCATTGCTTTTCTAATTTTAAGACGTTCGCCCCATTATTTTGATGATTTTAAGAACTTTCAACCCATTTCTGTCAATTTTAAGACCTTTCGTGCAATTTAGGTGTCGATTTTATCCTGGCGAGCGATAGCGAGCCTGTAATTTAAGAGGAACCGGCTTTCAGCCGGGACATTTTTCTACCGAAAAATGTACAAATTTATCTTGAAAGGGGCTCAAGGGGGTGTAATCTTAAAAGCTTGATGGATACCTAGAGACCAAACTAAAAACCTCCCCTTAAACCACTGCATACCATAATAAACTACACTCGTAATTCAATCATGGGCAATATATTTCCAAGTATAAGATTGAGGAGAGGAACATAACTTATGTGCCCGACTGTACATAAAGTTCACGGACTTTACGATGTGAGGGTGAGGGTCAGGGCTTTATATGTGTTTATATGTGTTAAACGTTATAGACTGCATCACCGTTGATTCATTTAAACTCCGCCTAGACAAATATCTCGCATCAAAACCGCGACTGACTGCGTTTGTAAATGAATAACTGTATTTTATCCCCCCCTCAGTTACTAACCCATCTGTCCCCTACTAACTTCCTAATCCTGCCACGGACATTAGTTCCAGGGCAGTAATTCCCTTTCCAATGTTCCCTTACCCACTCTAAACCACTGTTTGGACACTTGATCCTCAGTGTTTTGGAGGACAAGTAACCTAGAAGGGTCACTAGATCTGTTGTTGCTTGATTTCCTTTGACTGCCACATGTGTTTGTAATATTTCATTAATCGATTTTAGGAGTAGAATTGGTTGTTGGAAGGAACATAATAATTGATATTGGTTCAGGAGTAATTTATCGAGAGGACTTCCCTAGTGGTTAAGGCCCCATTAATTGCTCTTTCCATTCACATATGCATAGCCTAAGTGAGTTGCAGTTGGGATGTGTGTACATGCTTAGATTGATATGCAGGATTCGAAGTTGTATAATAAATCGTAGGCAGTGTCCACCATTCTTTAACTGCCTTCGTGGTGTAATGCATAAGGTGTTGATATTCGGTGTGAGCGTCCTGGGTTCGAATCCACGGACTGATTTGTAATATTTCATTAATCGATTTTAGGAGTAGAGTTGGTTGTTGGAAGTAACATAATAATTTATATATAGGAATACCGGTACCGCAACTAAACGAAAGTGGAAGTAAAGAATAGCAAAGAGAGAGAGATAGAGATAGAGATATATAGATAGATAGATATTGTGATTGTGTGTGTGTGAGAGAGAGAGAGAGTGTGTGTGTTGGACAGAAACACAGGATACCGGTCCATGTATATTTATAGAAAGAGACGGGTGGGTAGGTAAACAGTCGAGGCCAATATAAATAACTGGAGATATAAGGGTTGAGGCTATTATTGTGACTCCCTTATCCCTTATATTATAATGGGGGTACCTAGGCTAGTATATATAACTGGAGATATAAGGGTTGAGGCTATTATTGTGACCCCCTTATCCCTTATATTATAATGGGGGTACCTAGGCTAGTATATATAACTGGAGATATAAGGGTTGAGGCTATTATTGTGACCCCCTTATCCCTTATATTATAATGGGGGTACCTAGGCTAGTATATATAACTGGAGATATAAGGGTTGAGGCTATTATTGTGACTCCCTTATATTATAATGGGGGTACCTAGGCTAGTATATATAACTGGAGATATAAGGGTTGAGGCTATTATTGTGACCCCCTTAGGCCCTTATCCCTTATATTCCAATGAGGGTACGGTACTTAGGCAAGTATAAGTAATACAAGATATAGGGTTGAGACTGTTATGCCTTACCCCGGTGACGTCCTTTTCATTATAGGCCTATCCTGGCAACTATTAGGCGATTTTATTCAGCTTAAGAAGGATGTCTACCAAATTATAAGGCCGCAGACTATCTCGATCACATCTCTTAGCTACTGTAATCCTTCCTAAGTTTCATAAAATGGACTACCGGCAGCTGACATAAAGACAAAATGACGTCACCGTTACTGAAAGTGTTAATAAGAGATTCAGTTGAGCCCGAGACAGCTTGGAATATGTGTGTATCGACGGAACTAATTACCGCGACTGTACCACGCCAGAGATGTTGTTGTTGTTGTTGTTGTTGTTGTTGTTAGTTTTCAAGTGTCAAAATGTTCCGCCTTTCAAGGACTTTTAAGGGGAGATATCCACTTGAGGGATTTTTTTCTGGACTCCTTTCTCATTCAGGTTTAGCCCCATTGATTTTGAGATTTTAAGACGTTCGCCCCATTAGTTTGGCAATTTTAGGAACTTTCGCACCATTTCTGTCAATTTTAAGATCTTTCGTGTCATTTAGGGGTCAATTTTTTCCTGGCGAGCGATAGCGAGCCTGTAATTTAAGAGGAACCGGCCTTCGGCCGGGACATTTTTCTACCGAAAAATGTACAAATTTAGCTTGAAAGAGGGTCGAGAGGGTGTAATTTTAAGCTTGATGGAGGTCTACGGAACAAACTAGAAACCTCCCCTTAAGAGTTCATGGGTTACTTAGAACCCCAAGTTTGGATGGTTGTAAACTCTTCCTAAACTTTATAGGTTTAGAGCCATTTCCTTTAAGGGGAGATTTCCACGAGGGATTTTTTTTTTCTTGACCCCTTTCTCCCTCAAATTTAGCCCCATTGCTTTTGATATTTTAAGACGTTCGCCCCCATTATTTTGTAGATTTTAAGAACTTTCGCCCCATTTCTGTCAATTTTAAGACAATTCGTGCTATTTAGGTGTCGATTTTTTCCTGGCGAGCGATAGCGAGCCTGTAATTAAAGAAGAACGGGAAATTTACAAATTTATCTTGAAAGGGGCTAAAGAGGGTGTAGTTATATGTTTGATGGAGGCCTAGCTAACGAACTAGAAACCTCCCCTTAACCATGCGATTCTAAGACCTCTTTCTTAAGGCGAGGTTTTTAGTTGATTCCCTAGACTTCCATCAAACTTAAAATTACTCCCCCTAGACCCCCTTTCAAGATAAATTTGTACATTTTTCGGTAGAAAAATTTCCCGGCCAAAGGCCGGTTCCTCTTAATTTACAGGCTCGCTATCGCTCGCCAGGAAAACATCGACACCTAAATGGCACGAAAGGTCTTAAAAGTGACATAAATGGGGTGAAAGTTCTTAAAATCGCCAAACTAATGGGGCAAACGTCTTAAAATCTCAAAAGCAATGGGGCTAAACATGAGGGAGAAGGAAGTTCGAAAAAAAATCCCTCAAGTGGAAACCTCTTTCTTAAGCTTAAGACCATCGTTATGGGTTGATGTATAAATTGTAATTTAAACACGGTTTATTTACAGGCTATTTTGAATGTACATATGAAGAAATTTAGATGTAGGAGAGAGAGAGAGAGAGAGAGAGAGAGAGAGTGAGTGGGGGGGGGGGGGACAGGTGAATCAAAAGGGAGGGTCAGAAAACAACAGATCGATAGCAGGAAGAACAAAGCAAAGGAAAAGAGTTACACAGAGCTTGCAGTCCTCCTTCGGCAGTCTGGCATTAAATCTACCCCATCCTTTTAAGGGGAGGTATTTAGTTTGTTCCCTACGTTTTCATCAAGCTTAAAATTACACCCCCTACACGCCCTTTCAAGATAAATTTGTACATTTTTCGGTAGAAAAATGTCCCGGCCGGAGGCCGGTTGCTCTTAAATTACAGGCTCGCTATCGCTCGCCAGGAAAAAATTGACACCTTAATGGCACGAAAGGCCTTAAAATTGACAGAAATGGGGCAAAATGTCTTAAAATGTCCAAACTACTAGGGCGAACGTCTTAAAATCTCAAAAGCAATGGGGCTAAACATGAGGGAGAAAGGGGTCCAGAAAAAAAAATCCCTCAAGTGGATATCTCCCCTTAACTGTAACATTTGAGTCAACAAACTTATTAAAATACCGGTACGTAAACGATCTAGAACTATAGTAGGGTTTATTTGAACTGACGGTAAATTGAATCCCTTAGCAACTGATTTATCGATGCTTAATGGAAATATATGAAGCCACTGTGTCTCGGAGTCGTAAATATACCACGTTTTTATAGTTAACATATTTCGAGATTTTTTTATTTTTTTTCGTAATAGGTGAATAATCAACACGGAGACATGGCAATTTACCGCCAGATGAAAGGTATAGTCATTGCATCAACCGCAAGTGGAAAGATATGACAGTATGTGATGGGAGAGACGAGGGGGTTAGCGCTGTTAGGCAGGCGGAGGTGACGGGACTTATACCGTCGACTGGATCAAGCTGGATAACTCACGCGAATATCCACCATCAGCTTACAAGGACAATGCTAAAGCCGGTATCACACGAGCGCTTTTTCCCCTCAACATTTATCCTCAACACTGGTCTGGCAGCTTATGTGGTCATCATATAAAATATTTCGGTTGCCTAAATTCATCTATCGTCAGTCTAGATTCCGATACCAGTGCAAAATATTCAAGAAATGTTGGTCATAGAATTTTGACTATAAAAGCTCTCGTGTGATACCGGCTTAAGGAGTACCGGTATCAGTGATGAGATGCGTACTATACCCTGTTCCAAATACGTAGACCTGAAATCGTGAACGTGTGAACGTGGAGGGAGATACACACAGAGGCAGAACACGGGATGAGACCTTACGGTCTGATCTTGAATAAAACAAATATAAAAAACTGACAAGTGAGGCAGCTCTGAACAAGGCTGGCTGGAGCGCCACCATTACGACGTGAAACTGTATGTATGTATGACCGTATGTATGTATATATGCTGCTACTAGACTACACATACCGTACTTCACAACGTTTTTAGCTCCTCATTCAAACGGTGATGTTTATAAGTAATCAATGATAAAAACAGAAGATTTAACTCAATTTAAGAAGAACCTTTAGGAACGAAAGAGTTAAAGAATATATCAAACTACCCTCTAAAACTACCCTCTAAACTTTCAAATAAGATCGTCTGGAGGTACCGGGTAGGCAGAAAGAAACTATAGTCAAGTCATCCGATTTAAAGGGATGGTAATGATCTCACTTCCGTCTAGACAACTCGAAATAAATGTCTAGCCTCTCCTCGTGAGCAGCGTGTAAGCTCTCAGTTCTCTTTCTCTATTTATTGACCTCCCTAGCCAGGAAGTATAGTTGGGTAGTTAAGTTTAATCTATTTATTGACCTCCCTAGCCTGAAGTATAGTTGGATAGCTAAATTTAATCTATTTATTGACCTCCCTAGCCATGAAGTACAGTTGGCTAGCTAAATTTAATCTATTTATTGACCTCCCTAGCCATGAAGTACAGTTGGCTAGCTAAATTTAATCTATTTATTGACCTCCCTAGCCAGGAAGTACAGTTGGATAGTTAAATTTAATCTATTTATTGACCTCCCTAGCCTGAAGTACAGTTGGATAGCTAAATTTAATCTATTTATTGACCTCCCTAGCCATGAAGTACAGTTGGCTAGCTAAATTTGCAAAGAGTGATTTTGTGTTATGTAAGTAAATGTTTGAGTGAAATATGAGTAGATTGGTTGTCAATTGAGGACTTGGGAGTTTGGTCAATTAATCTATGTATTGACCACACATACAGTAACACAGGTGATGATGTTTATGTAACAGACTAACCTGCACGTCACATATACACAGGTGATGATGTTTATGTAACAGACTAACCTGCACGTCACTATTATCATTCCGTTCCATTTACCGCGAGTTGGAGAGAGAGAGAGAGAGAGGTGTGAAAGAAAGGGACAGAGAATAGAGATCGATAGAACAACAGATAAACCCAAGGGGGGAGAGAGAGAGAGAGAGAGAGAGAGAGAGAGAGAGAGAGAGAGAGAGAGAGAGAGAGAGAACCACCACCGTAAGACGTATGGGAGTTGCTCTATACAACAAAAACCCTCCCAAGAAAACCTCTACATCGCTTTGTCTCTATTGTTCTCTCTCTCTCTCTCTCTCTCTCTCTCTCTCTCTCTCTCTCTCTCTCTCTCTCTCTCTCTCTCTCTCTCTCTCTCTCTCTCTCTCTCTCTCTCTCTCTCTCTCATGTATTATTCGTCTAATACTTTTTCATGTTTTTAATGAACGAGCGTGATAACGATACATATTTTAAGTGTGTGTGTGTGTGTGTGTGTGCGCCAGCATGATAATAAGTTAAAGAGACATTCACAGTTTCACACAAGCATTTTTACAGCAATTTTCTACTACAAATTTGCCGTATTTCCGTATCGTATTGCCGTATTATTTACCCCAGCCTCCCCCTTCCCCCAGCAGACAGACAGAGGATTATGATGATATTCGGTAAGAGTCAGTGTTGCCAAGTTACTTACTTTCCCGCTAGATCTAGAGGTACGGTACTTACTTCGATTTAGCGGCAATGTCTTACATCTAGCGACATGAAATTACCGACATGCTTGAAACTTGACCCATTTTCAACGATTTACTAGATATTGTGGCATTATTTCTAGCGATTTTCGGCATAAATTTACGATCTAGCGGCCTTCTAGCTACTTTTGAGAACGGTTCTAGCGGTATTTTGTCTTTTGATTTGGTAACCCTGGTAAAAGTGCACCAGTAACCTTTCAGTATTGATCTTGGTATAGTGGTAGTGGTGGGGGTAGTGGTAGTGGTGGTACTGGTAGGGGTAGTGGTGATAGTGGTGGTGGTAGGGGTGGTGGTGGTGGTAGGGGGGTAGGGGTAGGGATAGTGGTGGTGGAAGTAGTAGGGGTAGTGGTGGGGGTAGTGATCCTAGTAGTGGTAGTGGTGGGAAGGTATGGGTAGTGGTGGGGATCGATCTTGGTGTCACAGTTACAGAGGGATGGGGAGGGGGGGGGGTCTAATTGCCGAGCACTGGTGTGATAACAATACGTTCCTAAGTGTGAGTGTGTGTGTGTGTGTGTACTTGTTTAGGTGTATTATGTGTGATAAATGTGTATCCCTGTATTGTGTGTGTGTGTGTGTACTTGTTTAGGTGCATTCCCTATGTGTGATACATGTGTATCCCTGTATTGTGTGTGTGTTTACTTGTTTAGGTGCATTACCGATATGTGATAGGTGTGTGTGTGTGTGTGTGTACCTATGCCCATGTGTTTATTTACATATGAGTGTAGGCTACGTATTGTCTCACCCAACAACCAAAACCCCAGTAACCTTTGGGTATTGATCGTAGTAATGGGAGTGGAGTGGTGGCCCTGCTCGGGAATCGATCCAGTGTCACAGTTACAAGGGTTGGCTGTATAACCTTTCCGGGGGAGATCTTTGTGTAAACGGGACCACGCTGGCCTACTTATATTAACCCCTTCAGTACCGGTGATGTCCTTCTAACTGTAATTTGGCTACTATTAGACGATTGTCTTAAGTAGAATTGTATTAATATTAATATTAGCCTACTCATATATTTTTCATGATGTCTTTTCAATTCTTGTTCTCTTTTGTTTTCTGTAACCTCTCTAGACCACCAGCTTACCCCCTCTAAATGGCACGAAAGGTCTTATAGCCTATAGACAAACAAATGTGGTGAATATATTAAAATCGCCAAACTAATGGGGCGAACGTCTTATAATCTCAACATTAATGATGGGACTAAGCATAAAAGGAGAAGGAGGTACAGAAAGTCTCTAAATGGCACGAAAGGTCTTATAGCTATAGATAAACAAATGGGGTGAATATATTAAAATCGCCAAACTAATGGGGGCGAACGTCTTATAATAATCTCAACAATAATGATGGGACTAAGCATAAAATGGAGAAGGAGGTCCAGAAAGAAACCCTCCTCCCTTAAGGGGAGGTTTTTAGTTTAGTCTCTAGATATCCATCAAGCTTAAGATTACACCCCCTTGAGTCCCTTTCAAGATATATTTGTACATTTTTCGGTAGAAAAATGTCCCGGCCGAAGGCCGGTTCCTCTTAAATTACAGGCTCGCTATCGCTCGCCAGGATAAAATTGACACCTGAATGGCACGAAAGGTCTTTATAGGGGGTGAAAGTTCTTAAAATCGCTAAACTAATGGGGCAAACGTTTTATAATATCAAAAGCAATGGGGCTAAACATGAGGGAGAAAGGGGTCAAGAAAAAAAAATCCCTTAAGTGGAGATCTCCCCTTAATGTCACAATCTTAATGTCACAATCTTAATGTCACAATCTTAATCAGTGAAAGTTGCGTGTATTGTCCGTAGAGTTATTTGATATAATGTGCACCCATTTGGTATATGTGCACCCATTTGGTATATGTGCACCCATTTGGTATATGTGCACCCATTTGGTATATTATATCCAATATGTCATTATTATTCCACCGACTTCAGCAATTCATCTGGCTGGTTACTTGTGGTTAGACTGTACGATCCTAAAGCTGCTAGGGCTACCGCACGAGAGCAAGTATAGTCAACATCTGTCCCCTACTAACTTCCTAATCCTGCCACGGACATTAGTTCCAGGGCAGTAATTCCCTTTCCAATGTTCCCTTACCCACTCTAAACCACTGTTTGGACACTTGATCCTCAGTGTTTTGGAGGACAAGCAACCTAGAAGGGTCACTAGATCTGTTGTTGCTTGATTTCCTTTGTACTCCTTTGTAACATGCGATGATTACATTTGGTTGGCAATATTTGTGTAGTATTAGCCTAATGATACATAAATTTCGGTGACCAAAATATATTTAATGTTGACTTCATAAGCTGCCAGACCAGTGTTGAGGATAAAAGCGCTCGTGTGATACAGGCTTAAGGGGAGGTATTTAGTTTTTTTCCCTAGACCTCCATCAAGCTTAAAATTACACCCCCTTGAGTCCCTTTCAAGATATATTTGTACATTTTTCGGTAGAAAAATTTCCCGGCCCAAGGCCGGTTCCTCTTAAATTACAGGCTCGCTATCGCTCGCCAGGATAAAATTGACACCTGAATGGCACGAAAGTTCTTAAAATCGCTAAACTAATGGGGCAAACGTCTTACAATCTCAAAAGCAATGGGTCTAAACATGAGGGAGAAAGGAGTCAAGAACAAAATCCCTCAAGTGGAGATCTCCCCTTAATACTGACTATTAGCTAATTTCCTGTGAGATGGAAATATCTGTGGTTCTAACCTTAAAATGACTCCTACTTCATGATGTAATTAGCCTTTATCAGCAAACAGCTACCGGTACCCAATATAGAGGTATGCAGCAGTGTACGGTATTTACGCATTTTACGCATTTTGAGACTCGGCTGCATTCATTTGTATTTCCGTGTAGGCCTAGGCTGTATAGAGGGAGGAATGTAGGCTTAATAGTGTTGGTAATATGTGAGAGAGAGAGAGAGAGAGAGAGAGCGCTAATGAGAGATGAAGTGGAAGAACGTGTAGGCTTTGCGAGAGAGAGGGTAGTGTGAGAGAGAAAAAATGAGATAAAAGTGGGTGAGTGGCTGTCGGCACAATAATATTGACTCGGAGTAAAAGGAGCTATCACACAAGCAATGTTTACAGCATTTTTTTACGACAATCATTCAATTCAAGCAACTTTAATATCACCCAATACTAATACCCGGTACTCTCTGTATTGGGCTGTCAGTAAATTGCTATGTCCCCATTTTACTTACTCTGCTATCATAAAACGTCATTTCCTTTCACTTAAGGGGTATTACTCGCATTTTTTGGGGGGAGGTCTAATTATGTACAGTATATATCTATCTATCTATCTATCTATATGCTCAGGCCCAATCCCCATTTTGGGGGTAGCCGACTCAAGACAGAGCAAGAACAGGGAAAACACAAAAACAACATAAAACAACAAATAAACACAGATAAAAAGCACAAACTCACACACATCCAGGTCACCCAGGAGAAGACCCAGAGACCAGGGTCACCAAGGTCGCTCCAGCACTCCCCAGGCCCCCAACCACCCGGAGAGGTTCCGATCTCGGCAGGCAGACATGCAGCGGAGCCAAAGCCACAAGCCACAGTATACATACGGGACCTTTATCTTTTGGTTTTCTCCCTAGACCTCAATTAAGCTTTAAAAAACACCCCTTAGACCTTCTATCAAGATTAATTTGTACATTTTTCGGTAGAAAAATGTCCCGGCCGAAGGCCGGTTGCTTCTAAAATTACAGGCTCGCTATCGCTCGCCAGAAAAAAATCTACACCTAAAGGGAACGAAAGGTCTTAATATTGACAAAGTAATGGGGTGAAAGGTCTCAAAATCGCCAAACTAACAGAACGAACGTCTTAAAACCGCAACAATAATATGCTAAACATGAGGGAGAAGGAGTACAAAGGAGTACAAAGGAAATCAAGCAACAACAGATCAAGTGACCCTTCTAGGTTGCTTGTCCTCAAATGAGGGAGAAGGGGGTCCAGAAAAAGCGAGTAGTACCCCCCTTAAATCATCAGGCTATGCAGTGTGCAGGTGTTGGGGTGGGTTTGAGTACCGCACGGGATTAGCTTGATATGTCCAGTATTCGATACATGGATAAAGAACCGTAGTCGTGTACTTAAGGGAAGGTCTCCACTTGAGGGATTGTTTTCTTGACTCCCTCATGTTTAGCCCCATTGCTTTTGATATTATAAAACGTTTGCCCCATTAGTTTAGCGATTTTAAGAACTTTCACCCCATATTAAGACCTTTCGTGCAATTTAGGTGTCTATTTTATCCTGGCGAGCGATAGCGAGCCTGTAATTTAAGAGGAATCGGCCTTCGGCCGGGACATTTTTCTACCGAAAAATGTACAAATTGATCTTGAAAGGGACTCGAGGGGGTGTAATTTTAAGGTTGATGGAGGTCTAGGGAACAAACTAAATACCTTCCCTTAACCTGTAACTGTCTTGATGGTGTAATGGTTTGAGTGTTTAAGATCTGAGTGTTGGTAACCCAGGTTCGAATCCCAGGTGGATCACATGCTTTCATTAATTTCATTGGGAGGTGTTTGGTGTTGGCAGTGAAATTTGTAAATTAGATTATAAGAACGATTGTGTTGAGCTTATAATCGACCACTGGGACTGAAAGGGTTATATACGATGTCAATAAACCCTCTCGGGAATAACATGGGGTCTTATAAACTGCGTGAAATCGTCTATTTTAGCCAGAATCAAAGGTAATAAGGCGTCATCGTGGTGAAGTGGTTAATCAAGGGAGGGGAGATAAAAAATAGGATATGAATGTGAGGAAACGTAGGAATAGAGAGAGAGAGAGGAAGGGTTGGTGAAATGTAGGACTAGAGAGAGAGAGAGGGAGGGTTGGTGAAATGAGGGAGCTAAATTGGGAAAATGCCAGAGGAGACGAAAGTGATAGGAGAAGGAGAGAGGGAATCAAGTACCGGTAATAGCCTATTTATACATACCGGTACACACTGCCTACATACAGTACACACACAGAGCCTACAACCACACACACACACACACGTTTTAACCCTTTCAGTACCGGTGCCGTCCTTTTAACTTTGCTCTGGCTACGTTTTGACGATTTTATTCAGTTTTAAAAGTCCTCTAGCAATGAACAGACTTAGTACTATCTCACTTAACCCTTTTTACTACCACAAATCCTTCTTTTACTGCACACGATCGTCTCAATATAGCTATAATAAAATATACAAGAGTTAGCCGATATAGAAGGGTTTAAGGATTTAAGGCTAGGACAGCCTATACCGTAGTGGGCTATATAACAAACACGATTTATTGTTAGAAGGGGAAAGGAAATATGACGCCAACAATATGAACACACACAGAGAGAGAGAGATAGAGAGATGTATGTAAGTAGATACACTGACCACACAGACCGTACGAGCCCAAACGAGGCGGTCAGGACTTAATTCTAATAGAGATTGCAGAACCCTAACTAAAGAAAGGTGGAAGAAAGAGATAGTACAGAAGGAGAGAGAGAGAGAGTGTGTGTGTGTGTGTGTGTGTGTGTGAGAGAGTGTAAGTGTAGGTCTTCTTAAGCCTCCATTCTTAACAGCTGCAGAGCCAGTTTATGCAACACTAGGCTAGGTCTATTCCAGGATTAGCTTTCATACCCCCCCCCCCCTCTCTCTCTCTCTCTCTCTCTCTCTCTCTCTCTCTCATTAAGCTGCCTATTAACCAAATTACAATGGCAGCCAGCAGTAATAAAGGGAACAATGCCTGCACGCACGCACGCGCGCACAAACACACACACACACACACACACACACACACACACACACACACACACACACACACACACACAATGAGACATCACACATTCGATTATAAATACACACACACACGGTCGCTGTGGTCCAGTAGTCTAAGGCGCTGTACTGTGGTCTCGCGCTGACCGCAGGGCGAGGGTTCGAGTCTCCATCAGTATCCTAAAGTGTTTTCGGCCATAGCGACGGAGAGAATTGTATCATGGTTCCTCCCTAACCAAGCTGTTATCAGCCTGTGTTAGCCTGTACATACTTCTCACAATTACAAAGTGCATCTGTCTATATATTATGTAGGCTACTTGGTGGGAAGCCAGGCACCTCAGGTCGTCAAAGGTCGAATGTGACCTCGTAGTTAAGGTAGAATAAGTATTGTACCTACAGTAGGTTTAAGAAAAACTAGATTTTCATAAAGCGACAATTATTATTATTATTATTATTATTATTATTATTATTATTATTATTACACACCAACTAAAAATACATACACACACACACACACACACACACACACACACACACACACACACACACACACACACACACACACACACACACAGGGACACAGACAGTGAGAAGGGTGGGAAGAACAGAGGACACATATTTTTTTTTTTTTTCCTTCAATTTCCGGAGCAGTGGCCGCTGGTCTGTCCGTGGGAACGTGTACGTGTGTGGGTACGTGTTGGTGGGCGTGTGTGACTGTTTATGTGTGTACGTGTTGATGGGTGTGTGTATGTGTTGATGGGCGTGTGTGACTGTGTACGTGTTGATGGGTGTGTTTTGACTGTGTACGTGTTGGTGGGCGTGTGTGACTGTGTATGTGTGTACGTGTTGATGGGTGTGTGTACGTGTTGGTCGGTGTGCGTGACTGTTTATGTGTGTACGTGTTGATGGGTGTGTGTACGTGTTGATGGGTGTGTTTGACGGTGTGTGTACGTGTTGATGGGTGTGTGTGACTTTGTGTGTACGTGTTGATGGGTGTGTGTACGTGTTGATGGGTGTGTTTGATGGTGTGTGTACGTGTTAATGGGTGTGTGTACGTGTTAATGGGCGTGTGTGACTGTGTACGTGTTGGTGGGCGTGTGTGTGTGTGTGCGTGAGAGAGAGAGATAGAGAGAATATGTGTGTGTTGTGCATCTATATCTGTGTGGATGATATTGGGTGTCATGATGGCTTAGTAAGTGTGTGTGTGTGTGTCTGGATGGGTGAGTTAGTGTGTGTGTGTGTGTGTGTTGGTGAGCGTGTATGAGTATGTGTGTCCGTGATATTAGGTATGTGGATGTACTTACTCCCATTGTTCTAAATATACCGGTACAGTTGTTCGCGGAAATCCCTTCCACTTCATGATTTTATGTAGAGAAGGGAAATTTGCATGATTTAACCCCTTCTGTACCGGCGACGTCTTTATTATTTTATTATAGCTATATTTGTACGATTTTGTGCAGCTTAAGAAGGATCTGTTGTAGTAATATGGGGTAATTAAGATGGTTCGAAGTCTGTTCATTGTTGGAGGCCCCTCTTAAGCTTAACCCTTTCACGCTCATATGACGCAGAGGTTGCCAGATTAGCAATAAGAAATAGAGTTCTCTCACTCTTATAATTACCTCTCCAAAATTAGTTTTCCGTCCACAGCTAACTCAAGACAACTGCAGAGGTTGAAGTAACTAAACTAAAGGTTTCTAAATACCCCTGATGGTAACAAAGGCTTTAAAGTATCCCTAATAGGCTCAACACAGCTAACTCAAAGACAACTGCAGAGGTTGAAGTAACTAAACTAAAGGTTTCTAAATACCCCTGATGGTAACAAAGGCTTTAAAGTATCCCTAATAGGCTCAACACAGCTAACTCAAAGACAACTGCAGAGGTTGAAGTAACTAAACTAAAGGTTTCTAAATACCCCTGATGGTAACAAAGGCTTTAAAGTACTCCCTATAGGCTCAACACAGCTAACTCAAAGACAACTGCAGAGGTTGAAGTAACTAAACTAAGGGTTTCTAAATACCCCTGATGGTAACAAAGGCTTTAAAGTATCCCTAATAGGCTTAAAATCGCGACATATATCGGAGAGGGTTAATGTAATTGCCTAATAGTAGCCAGGAAACAGTGAAAAGGACGTATCCGGTACCGTACGGAAAGGGTTAAATGACCACTTGCAACTTTCAGGCTATAAGGGAGTTGGAGCCGTAAACATCGACATATTATATTGTTAATCATTTCACCCCAACCCCAATCATTTCAATCATTTCACCCCAACCCCAATCATTTCAATCATTTCACCCCAACCCCAATCATTTCACTCATTTCAATCATTTCACCCCAACCCCAATCATTTCACCCCAACCCCAATCATTTCAATCATTTCACCCCAACCCCAATCATTTCACTCATTTCAATCATTTCACCCCAACCCCAATCACCTCCCAATTAAATTAATGGAAGCAAGCATGTGATCCACTGGGATTCGAACCTGAATCAGAAATACAATAATAATTAGCTTCCTCTTGGATAGATTTGATACAGTCCTAGAGGTAGAGGATAAGCTGAAGACAATCTGGTAATGGTAACCAGAAAATGGTGAAAGTGACGTCATCGTGCTGAAGGGGTTAAGGGGGGTGACCTGGTTTTGTTCTGTCATTTTCTATCTTTCTCTGGCTTGTATCCATTTGGCCCCATTCAGCCTACTGTTTTAAGACGTTTATCCCCATCCAGGTGTCAATTTTTTACTGGTGAGCGGTAGCGAGCCAGCATATTTTTTTATTTTTGTTTGACAGCAGGCTAAATTTGAACATTTTTCGATAGAAAAATGTGTCCGGCGAAGCCGGATTTCTTCATATAATGCTGGCTCGCTATCGCTCGCCAGGAAGAAATCGACACCTAGATGGGGATAAACGTTGTGTGTGTGTGTAAGTGTGAGAGTCCGAGTGTAGGGGGTGAGACAGTGAAGCACGGGAACGAGGTGGCTTCAGAGATGGGGTCGTTTCGGGCCATGAGTGAGCACCGTGCCTCATGTGAAGGCAAGATGGCAGGTGCTTGTTGTACTCTACGTGCTTCACATGTCTCACTTCCTAGACTGGAACAAGACCTCACGGGCTTCACTGTTCATTGTAAAGCGGTGAATGTTAAGGCTCTCAGCCTATGCCCGAGAGGAAGTAAGTTAGAATATAGAAAAAACAAAACAAAAAAAAACGTCTTAAAATAGTTGGGTGAATGGGGCCGAATGGATACAACCCAGAGAAAGAGAGAAAAGGACAGAAATAACAATGACCCTTAATGGTCAAGAATCCTGGCCTTATTATAGTGTATAGACAATAGTATTTTACGCAGTAGTTAATTCATGATCACGCATGCATCGGATTATGTTCTGTCTGTTGTTAGACGATTTTGTTCAGAGTAGAAAAGGTACTTATGGAAGTCTGAGGGTTAATTGAGATAGTCATTACCCTTTTAATTCCCACAAATTATTTCTAAGCTGTATATAATTGTTTACTGATAGCCAGAATAAACGGTCAGAATGCGTAATAAACTGTCAGAATGCGTAATTAACTGTCAGAATGCGTAATTAACTGTCAGAATGCGTAATAAACTGTCAGAATGCGTAATAAACTGTCAGAATGCGTAATTAACTGTCAGAATGCGTAATAAACTGAATGCGTAATAAACTGTCAGAATGCGTAATAAACTGTCAGAATGCGTAATAAACTGTCAGAATGCGTAATAAACTGTCAGAATACGTCCTAATCTTCAAAGGGTCAAGATAGCGTCCCAGATAGATAACACAAGTTAGTCTTTCAAGTCAATACTCTTACTACATATGATCAAGGAGTGGGTAGGGTTTCCTGCGAGCCACTGTACGGTACCGGTACATCCTGTTTTCCTACCACCCGTTTGACTGTGTGCCATGACTGGTTCGTATATACTATAAGGTGCCTCAGAACGAGAGAGACTGTTTAGCAAGTAACTGTTTATGTACAGTTTGTCGCACATACCGTATTCTATTGGGGTCGTGATTTGGCAGAACTGCACCCACTTCCCCAACCCCCCTCCCTCGCTTCACCTCCTTCCCTTCCACGTTGGGGAGGTGGGTGCGGCTTTGTCAAGTTACGATTTGCTGGGATGGTTGAGAAGTGGAGTATGTGCGGCGAACTGTACGGTACACCACTCGGATACCGGTACCACAGTCTGTAGTCCACTCATAAATATATATCTGGAAACTAATTTATGAATATAAGTTTATATGCATCCACTACAAAACTGTTCTTGCTCTGTCTTGAGTCGGCCACCCCCAAGAAAAAAAAAAAAAAAAAAAAAAAAAAATAATAATACTAATAATAATAATAATAATAATAATAATACTAATAAAATAGAGGGAAAACAATAGGAAAAGTGGGGATTGGGCCTGAGCATATAGATAGATAGATAGATAGATAGACTACACAACTATGTAGTATGTACACATTTGTCTACAGAATAATTAAAGATTTAAAGAATAATATACAAATTTATCTCGAAGGGAGGGTCGTGGATTTTTTTTTTTTTTTTTTTTTTTTTTTTTTTTTTTCTTTTTTTTTTTTTTTTTTTTTTAAAGCTTGATGGAAGTGTACCGAGGAAACTCAAAACAAATCCCGGCACCGATATACATATATATAATAAATACATAAATACATAAATACATAGATAACAAAATACCCCCTACCCCGTTGACCGTCAGATAGGGAGGTACCGGTAGCTCTTAACCCTTTCAGTAGACCAGGACGGGTTTCCACGCTTTATTCTGGCTCTCCGTAGACGATATTATTCCGTTTAAGAGGGAATTTTGGGAGTCAGGGGGTTAAGGGGAGATGGGTAGTTTTTCTGGTCCCCCTTCTTCTTCATGTTTAGCCTCCTTAGTTTTCAGATTTTAAGACGTTTGGCCCATTAGTTTGGCGATTTTAAGACTTTTCGTGTCATTTAGGTGTCGATTTTTTTCTGGCGAGCAATAGCGAGCCAGAAAAACGGGCGAGGGAACGTGAAAGTGATCCCGGACCCTGAGAATAGGAACTTTAAATGTTGTTTTTGTTCGAGCTCTGTCTCGTGTCGGCCACCCCAGCAATGGGGTATGTGCCTGAGTATATGCAATTATACATACATGCATACATACCTTCCATATATTTCATATATTAAAATATTATAACTGGACCCAACACTCCTGACTGGTTACCTGACAGTACACACAGCCTTATTATACACATGTAGTTTTACACACGAACACACACAGTCTCACACGCATACAATTTGACACACACACAGTCTTTATTACACGCACACACAGTCTTCATCACATGCACACAGTCTTCATCACACGCACACACAGTCTTTATTACACGCACACACAGTCTTCATCACACACAGGATACACACGAGCACTCTTACACATATACAGTATATACTATTACCTATGTATTATATTACACATGTATAGATTGCCTGCTATCATAGTTACATGTATAGATTGTCTGCTATCATAGTTACATGTATAGCTTGTCTGCTATCATAGTTACTTGTATAGCTTGTCTGCTATCATAGTTACATGTATAGATTGCCTGCTATCATAGTTACATGTATAGCTTGTCTGCTATCATAGTTACATGTATAGCTTGTCTGCTATCATAGTTACATGTATAGCTTGCCTGCTATCATAGTTACATGTATAGATTGTCTGCTATCATAGTTACATGTATAGCTTGTCTGCTATCATAGTTACATGTATAGCTTGCCTGCTATCATAGTTACATGTATAGCTTGCCTGCTATCATAGTTACATGTATAGATTGTCTGCTATCATAGTTACATGTATAGCTTGTCTGCTATCATAGTTACATGTATAGCTTGCCTGCTATCATAGTTACATGTATAGCTTGTCTGCTATCATAGTTACATGTATAGATTGTCTGCTATCATAGTTACATGTATAGATTGTCTGCTATCATAGTTACATGTATAGATTGTCTGCTATCATAGTTACATGTATAGCTTGCCTGCTATCATAGTTACATGTATAGATTGTCTGCTATCATAGTTACATGTATAGCTTGTCTGCTATCATAGTTACATGTATAGCTTGCCTGCTATCATAGTTACATGTATAGCTTGTCTGCTATCATAGTTACATGTATAGATTGTCTGCTATCATAGTTACATGTATAGATTGTCTGCTATCATAGTTACAGGCTCGTCAGCACATACGTGTTATTTGACAGTCAAACATATTTTAAAGTTACCGGTACATTGCTTTTATATACAGTATACATTGCGTTCTTGTACAGTACCTTACCTTTTGATACCTTTTGATGTGTTCGCCACTCTTCTAGCGGCACCAAGGAGCGCGACGCCCCTCGTTATGGGTGGTGCCGGTACCGTAATATATATAAATACTTATATACCGGTATATGGCAAGTGAATACTATCCATATCAGTAGCCATTATTTAGCCCACAACTCTGTTATAATAACTGAAAACATCGCATGGAGATTATATTAGCCTTTCACCAGCTACGCACGATAGGGCATTTCTGTATTTATTTATTATTTTTTATTTTTTTTCAGTTTTAATTTGTCATATATTTGTTGAGAACTGGAGAGGATTTGTGTATGTTAGAAAGGTGAATGTGTGTGTGTGTGTGTGTGTGTGTGTGTGTGTAAGAGCGATAGTGTGTGTATGAGGAATGGAATATGTGTGTGTGTGTGTGTGAATATATGTGTGTGTTGGGATTACGGCATTGAATGTAGGCTGGTTGAAGGGGTTTACCTCTGGGTCTCTGCATAAAAAAATTCAGGTATTGGTTGTGTGTGTGTGTGTGTGTGTGTGGAGTAGTACACTATGAAGTAATACGGTAGATAGGGAATGTGCTATTAAGGTCAACATATTTACACGTTATATAGGCTATTACACGGTTAATTAAGAGAGAGAGAGAGAGAGAGAGAGAGAGAGAGAGAGAGAGAGAGAGAGAGAGAGGAGGTAGTAACAGTAGACAGGGGATGTGCCATGAAGGTCAAACTATGTACATGATATAATTATAGGCTATTACACGGTTAATTAGGTGTGTGTGTTGAGAGAGAGACAGAGAGAGAGAGAGAGGGGGGAATACACTATAAAATTACAGGAGTTTCTCTGCTAGGCTATAACAAAAGTAAAGTCATACATAACAAAATATATAATATTTATATAACATATTTACGTGGTTGTTATGAATACTGGTATATAGTTAACTATAAATAACTCGCTTTGTGTTATTTGTTTATATATATTGAACCTGCTCCGTTTTTTATGTGTGGGAAGTTTTGTTTTTGTTTTTTTATGTATTCTTTCAAGGGTGACTGAATAGTGTGTGAGCATTTGTGGTTTGTGGTGTGCATGATTTTGCAGGCTAGTGATTTAGACACAGTTATTTAGATATATCGGCCATACAAACCTTACGATCCCACCAAGGTGGTCAGAACTTAACTATAGTAGAGATAGCAAACCCAAAAGTAAGGGAAAGTGGAAAGTAAGGATAGCAAAGAAGAAGGGCTGAAAGGGGGGGGGGACTGTTTTGTGTACGATTAAGTAATAGTTTTTATTTTTTATTTTTTTGAGTTAATGATGATTGGTCTGTGTAAAAAGTAGCTATAGTTATTCGCTTATTGATATCGAGAGAGAGGAGAGGAGGTGGAGGAGAAGGAAGATTTTTTTTTTTTTAAATTTGTAACCTAATGCGTATTTTTTCCTTTGCGGGGTGACTGGCCTTTACTATACTATAATGTATATAATTATATGATGTACCCTCAAGCCTGTGTGAAGATCATGGCTTTATTGTGTGTGAGACTTATTGCTTGTTGTGAGTCTGTGTTGTTGTTGTTGTTGTTGTGAGGCTGTGTTTTCATTGGAGGTGTTTGGTGTTGTGGTGAAATTACCGTAATAAAAACAAAACATAGATTGTTGTTGTGTGTCTGTATTGTTGTTGCTGTTTCTGTTTTGTTATTGGTGTGTGTGTGTGTGTGTGTGTGTGTGTGTGTGTGTGTGTGTGTGTGTGTGTGTGTGCGTGCGCGCCTGCGTGCATGACTGCCTATGGATGACGTTCATGTGACCGTGTGAAGGTGATTTTCTGCGTATTTGAGTGTAAATTATTGCGTGTGTGCATGACGTTTGATGTGTGTGTGTGTGTGTTCGCGCGCGTGTGTGTGTGTTAGAGAGAAAGAGACTGTATAATGTGTATCTGAGTGTGTGTGTGTATATATATATATATATATATATATATATGTGTGTGTGTGTGTGTGTGTGACAGTGACAGCCTGTGACTTTCTGCGCGTGACTGACTATCTCGTGTATGATATAAACGATCATGAAGTGTGTGGGAGTGAGAGAAAGATAACACACACACACACACACACCATAAGTGATGATATAGACAAGTAGCTACACGATAACATAACCTGTTGTTAGTGACCATCATCCACTACAATACAACACTTGCGAGTTATTAAAGGGAGAGAGAGATGTACAGATAGACGTGTGTGTGTGTTACTCAGTTACTTGTTCGTCAAGGGGAATCCACGCAATGCGAGCTAAGCTCATTATTATCGCGCCTCCTTAACTGGGAATGTATTGCGTGAAATGCATGTTAAGTGTTTTATGTACTGTTGGAATGGCTGTGGATGTGTGTGTAGTCTGTATTTAGCCAATTGGCGACATCGGAAACGAAGGCTTAGGGTGGATCTGTATGGTACCATTCTCACTATAGACGGTACCGTCTCGCCCGAAGGCTTAGGTAGCCATCAGCTTAGGTGAACCATATGATACCCATCTCGCCTTGTACCATTTTTGCCAACCCAGATGGGACGTCACAACGTCGTCCACTTATTCCAGGTACCTATTTACAGCTAGGTGAACTGAGGCTAACACATGAAAGGAGACAAGCCCAATTTGTCTCCGCCCGGCCGGGAATTGAACCCCCGACCCCTCGTGTGTGAGACGAGAGCTCTACCTACTAGGCTACGGGCTGTGTGTGTGTGTGCGTGTGTGTGTGTGTGTGTGTGTGTAAAGGTACAACATTTACTAAATATGTAGGTTTGCAGGTACTGTACATGTACTGTAGTTTCGGACGACAGTTTGGGTGTACACACATCTTTGTATAATACTTTGAAACTGTTTTAGGTTAGTATAGATCGAGTTAAGTTGAATTTAGATAGTTTTTTTAGGTTTAAAAATCGAAAAATGAACTTGTAAACAATTTTTTTTAGGTTTAAAAATCGAAATTGAACTCGTAAGCAAGCATAACTAACATTTATACTTATAAGCACACCGTTCTGTGGTTGTGTGCGTGTTTATCTGCGCGTGACTTTGACTGTATCTCGTGTGTAAGTATAAACGACCATGACGTGTATGAAAGAGATAAGACACAAACTGAGATGAAGACTGCTGATAAAACAATTAACTCCCATCATAACATAACCTGTTGTTAGCGACCAGGAACTGTTACAGTGTTTTGAGGTTACCTACTGGGTTATGTATGTATGTTTACGTTATAGCCTATGTTGTATGTAGACGTGTGTGTGTGTGTGTGTGTATGTAGACTTGTGTGTGCGTGTGTGCGTGACTGTATCTCGTGTGCATATATAAACGACCATAACGTGTGTATGAAAGATAAGACACAAACTGAGATGACGTGTGCAGATATAGACAATTAACTCCCACGATAACATAACCTGTTGTTAGCGACCAGGAACTGTTACAGTGTTTTGAGGTTACCCACTGGGTTATGTATATGGTATGGCTGTTGTATGTAGAGCTGTATGTATGTATGCCTGTGTGTTAAAAGTTTGGATATAAATTGACTGGAGTAGACGTGTGTGTGTGTTTGAGAGAGAGAGAGAGAGAGAGAGAGAGAGAGAGAGAGAGAGAGATTGGATAATAGTTAACTGTCACCACGATAACATAACCTGTTGTTAGTAACCAGTAGCCACTACAATAAGAGGCTTGAATTAGTAAAATACAGATAGGCCTAATCAGATAATTTGTTTGTTCTATATTCAAATTATGTCGAGTGTTTGGATTAGGCCGTATATCTGTGGACGTCAGTGCCTGTGTATGTGTGTGTGCGTATTTGTCTTGTGTATGTGTGTGTGCTTATTTGTCTGTGTATGTGCTTATGACTCTGTGAATGTGACGGTATCGCGTGTGTAATATAAATGACCATGATGTGTGTGTGTTACTCAGTTACTTGTTCGTCAAGGGGAATCCACGCAATGCGAGCTAAGCTCATTATTATCGCGCCTCCTTAACTGGGAATGTATTGCGTGAAATGCATGTAAGTGTTTTATGTACTGTTGGAATGGCTGTGGATGTGCGTGTAGTCTGTATTTAGCCAATTGACGACATCGGAAACGAAGGCTTAGGGTGGATCTGTATGGTACCATTCTCACTATAGACGGTACCGTCTCGCCCGAAGGCTTAGGTAGCCATCAGCTTAGGTGAACCATATGATACCCATCTCCCCTTGTACCATTTGTGTGTGTGTGTGTGTGTGTGTGTGTGTGTGTGTGTGTAACGTAAGCCACCATTATATTAGCCGCTACAACACGAGACTACTGAGTTGAACGAGTGACGGAGAGATTATTAGGTGACTTGATAATCCTCATGGATATTTAGTTTTAATCCATTAGTACCGGGTAGTCTATGATGCCTTTGGTTTTGACTTTTTGTATTCAACTTTGCAAGGTATAAATATATAAAAAAATGGCATGCTGTATTTATTATTGATTATGTTTTACTCTTTCAAAGGAATGTTTTATGAATATTTATTATATTTATCTGATGTTTATCTTTAAAAAAAAAAATATATATATATATATATATATATATATCTTAAAAAAAAAAAAAAAAAAAAAAGTGGGGATTGGGCCTGAGCATTTATTATACAGTAAAATAGAATAGATCTTTTAAAGAAAACAAATTATGATTATTAATTATGTTTCTCTTTTACAGGTAAGGTATAATGACAGGAGCACACCTCGGATCAGACAGCCCCTCTCTCTCTCTCCTTTATCGCTGTATAAGTATTGTTATTGTTTGTTCTCTGATAATAGGCGGTGTCACACGACCGATAGCTCCGTCAAGTTACGGGTGATTGTAGTCTGGCAGCTTCGAATGTTAACCCTTTGAAGCTCTGACGCGTTTTAGCAGTTTTATTTTGGCTATCATTAGACGATGTTATGCAGCTTAGGAAGGATCTGTGGGTGTTAAAAGGGTAAATACTATCTCAATCAACCCTCAGACCTCCATATACTTTACTAATCTGAACAAAATCGTCTAATAGTAGCCAGAAAACAGAACAGAAACGCGTATTGGAGCTTGAATGGGTTAAGTTCCATAATAATTAAAGTATCTAACATAGTACATATTAAAGTATCTAACATAGTACATATTAAAGTATCTAACATAGTACATATTAAAGTATCTAACATAGTACATATTAAAGTATCTAACATAGTACATATTAAAGTATCTAACACTACATATTAAAGTATCTAACATAGTACATATTAAAGTATCTAACATAGTACATATTAAAGTATCTAACATAGTACATATTAAAGTATCTAACATAGTACATATTAAAGTATCTAACATAGTACATATTAAAGTATCTAACATAGTACATATTAAAGTATCTAACATAGTACATATTAAAGTATCTAACATAGTACATATTAAAGTATCTAACATAGTACATATTAAAGTATCTAACATAGTACATATTAAAGTATCTAACATAGTACATATTAAAGTATCTAACATAGTACATATTAAAGTATCTAACATAGTACATATTAAAGTATCTAACATAGTACATATTAAAGTATCTAACATAGTACATATTAAAGTATCTAACATAGTACATATTAAAGTATCTAACATAGTACATATTAAAGTATCTAACATAGTACATATTAAAGTATCTAACATAGTACATATTAAAGTATCTAACATAGTACATATTAAAGTATCTAACATAGTACATATTAAAGTATCTAACATAGTACATATTAAAGTATCTAACATAGTACATATTAAAGTATCTAACATAGTACATATTAAAGTATCTAACATAGTACATATTCGATCGAGCGTCTGATTCCAACGCGAAAGAGCTTCAACATTGTTAGAGAATAAACTTGCTCATCGAATATTGTCGGAAAATACGCTCGTGTGACACCGCCTTTATTACCTCGACCAGTAGACCATTCCAACCAGTAGCTCTCAACCAGGGCCAACTTAACCCTTTGAAGATTCGATGACGCATCTTGATATTTAATTATGGCTGTCATTAGACGATTTTATACAATTTCCTAGACCTCCATCAAACTTAAAATTACACCCCCTTGAGTCCCTTTCAAGATAAATTTGTACATTTTTCGGTAGAAAAATGTCCCGGCCAAAGGCCGGTTCCTCTTAAATTACAGGCTCGCTATCGCTCGCCAGGATAAAATCGACACCTGAATTGCACGAAAGGTCTTAATATGGGGTGAAAGTTCTTAAAATCGCTAAACTAATGGGGCGAACGTTTTATAATATCAAAAGCAATGGGGCTCTAAACATGAGGGAGAAAGGGGTCAAGCAAAAAATCCCTCAAGTGGAGATCTCCCCTTAACCCGCTGCCTTCCATAATTATACCCTACCTAGTATGAATAACATCGTCTAGTGCAAATCACAACATTGAGTAGATATGCGCCACCGATCTGCCAAGGGTTGACAGCGTACCGTGAACTAACAGTCTATATTGGAAGAATTTGTTGGTCTGGTTGAAATGGTCTATATTGGAAGAATTTGTTGGTCTGGTTGAAATGGAAGAATTTGTTGGTCTGGTTGAAATGGTCTATATTGGAAGAATTTGTTGGTCTGGTTGAAATGGTCTATATTGGAAGAATTTGTTGGTCTGGTTGAAATGGTCTATAGTGGGTGGATTATCCAGCTAACATTGTTTCATTAGCCATTTGCGTTTACCAGGCATTTTGGCTCGAACGTCCCTTGATTTTGGCCCTGTCACTCTTTCAACTATGGGGGAGGCACTCGCTATAGGCAGTAATGCCTTTTGCCTCCCTCAATCACATAGAAAAAACAAAACAAAAGAAACATCCCTATACTGTTTATCACTTCTAATCCTACTTATCTATTCATTACTGTTTATCTATCTTCCATATGTAAATTATTCTACTGATCAAATTAACCATGATTCGTTATTTTATCATAAATAGGCTTCTTAACCCCTTCCATGCCGGTGACATATTTTTGATTGGATTGCAGGTACATTTAGAACATTGTATTCAGCTTAGGAAGGTCGTCTACTAATAAATACGCTACAAACTATCTCAGTTAATCCATTTAGCTACCGTACCACATATTCTTCCCAAGCTTCATCAAATTGTCTAAATGTAGCTGAAATCCAATATAAATAACGCCGCCGGTAAATTAGGAACTAATTCATGTTCTTAGCGTACCTCCTGTAGTAATAATTTCAGTTTATTTGGTTGTGCTTATCTCGTGATTAACATTATTTTGTCTTATCTAGTACCATTATAGATCGTCCATAAGTTTCGTGCATTGCGTCCGATATTGAATGAAATGCCTCGAAAAGTATTGGGCCCGAGTTTTATAGCATTTGTAAGTGGCTTGATCTATAAAATTGAGTAGGAAATTCGAGTGGTGGAGTTTGGAGGGAGTGAAGCAAGTTTAATACAGGGTGGTAGAGCTTGTAGTAAAAAGTTGAAATGAGAGATGCAAGTGCGTTGCAAAAAACGCTGAGGGCATGAAAGGGGTATATTAATAATTGGGTGTATTGATAGTCATTTACCATCTTGACCTTGAATTAGATTGATATAATATCATCAATTTGCCTTTATTTATTTATTTATTTATATTTGTAATTTATTTTTTATTTTAGTAGCATTATTTCATACCGACCCAAAAGTCGTCTTTTTCTTTCACCCAATGGTAACTGGTAATTACCTCCGCCAACGAAGTTGACAGAGGTTATGTTTTTTGCCTACGATTGTTTGTTGTCTGTGAGCAAGATACCTCACAAAGTTATGAACCGATGTGCACGAAATTTGGTGAACAGATAGGATATACGCCAGAGAAGAAGTGATTCAATTTAGAAGGCGACCGGTAGAGCACATACCTCCGCCAGCGTAGGCGGAGTTATGTGCTCTACCGAGTGACCCTCTAGTTTAAATTTGAGTTCGTACCGCCTATTACAGACCGCAATAGCTGTGTAGTGAGTGTCTCAATATAACTGTCCCCCCTGCATTGCCGCTATCCCTCCATTGGTAACGTAACTGCCGCGGTAAATTACCTTTTATGAGGGTTGCTAGCGCTATTGCTGGACCGGGGTGGGTGAGGGGAAGGGGGGGGGGGGATTACTTGGGGTTCAGGGGTTTGTTGTGTGCTAAAATAAGGAGATCATTTTATTATTACTATCGTTAATATTGGTTTGTTTTAAGTTTCCTCCTTAGACCTCCATTAAGCTTTTAACAAATACTTTTTAAAATATACCAAGAACCCCTTTGCGATAAGTGTGTACATTTTTCGGTCGAAAAATGTTACGGCCAAAGGCCGCTTCTTCCTAAATTTCATGCTCATTATCGCTCGTCAGGGAAAGAAAATGACACCTCAAAGACATGTAAAGATAATGACACCTCAAAGACATGTAAAGATAATGACACCTCAAAGACATGTAAAGATAATGACACCTCAAAGACATGTAAAGATAATGACACCTCAAAGACATGTAAAGATAATGACACCTCAAAGACATGTAAAGATAATGACACCTCAAAGACATGTAAAGATAATGACACCTCAAAGACATGTAAAGATAATGACACCTCAAAGACATGTAAAGATAATGACACCTCAAAGACATGTAAAGATAATGACACCTCAAAGACATGTAAAGATAATGACACCTCAAAGACATGTAAAGATAATGACACCTCAAAGACATGTAAAGATAATGACACCTCAAAGACATGTAAAGATAATGACATGACATGTAAAGATAATGACACTCAAAGACATGTAAAGATAATGACACCTCAAAGACATGTAAAGATAATGACACCTCAAAGACATGTAAAGATAATGACACCTCAAAGACATGTAAAGATAATGACACCTCAAAGACATGTAAGATAATGACACCTCAAAGACATGTAAAGATAATGACACCTCAAAGACATGTAAAGATAATGACACCTCAAAGACATGTAAAGATAATGACACCTCAAAGACATGTAAAGAATACAAATTAATAACATTGGGACAAAAGATCTTCAAATCGCGAAACTAGTGGGGGCGAACGTCATCAAATGTCCAAACTAATAGGGCTAAACATGAGGGAGAAGGGGGTCCAGCAGTGCAATACCTTTATATGAGTGTTTGTAGCGCTATTGATGGCTTGGGGGGGGGGGGGGGGGAACTATTGAAAATCATTATTATGCCATTTTTGCCATGCACCTTCACACTATTCACTCCAATGGGTGGTTGGGCTTGCAACCCTCCTATGCACCTTACCTTTGTTACCTTTGTTGAGTTCGCCACTGCTAGTGACACCGAGGAGCGTGCCGCCCCTCGTTCTGGGTGGTGACTTGGTGCGGTAGACTTATTACTGAACAATGCTCCGGAAGCTGTAGATATTACCATATACGGCTTAAGAACAGCATCTGGGATGGCCGATTACGATGACTGGAACGTTTAAAGGTCATTTCCTGAAGACTGGCGGAGAAAGGTCAGTGTGTGTGGAGAGTGAGTGAGTGAGTGAGTATCTGGTTGTAAAGTCAGTGTGTGTATCTTTTTTGATGTACAGTATGTGTCTGGTCGTGAGTGAGTAATGAGTGTGGAGAGTGAGTGTGTGTCTGTGTCTGGCTGTAAAGTCAGTGGGTGTGAAGTTTGTTTTTCCTTCTGTGTGTATATATGTAGTTTTGTGTGTGTGTGGTTGTAAAGTCAGTGGGTGTGAAGTTTGTTTTTCCTTCTGTGTGTATATATATGTAGTTTTGTGTGTGTGTGTGGAGAGTGAGTCAGTGTGGTTGTAAAGTCAGTGTGTATGGTCTCCTTTTGTTTTTGTAGGCCCTATGTATGTATGTGTCTGGTTGTGTGTCTGTGGATAGAGAGGGAGTGAGTGTCTGTGTCTATGTGAAACAGATAATGAGAGAGAGAGATATATAGAAGAGTTGAATCTGTATGTAAAGTTACTGTGAATTATGTGTGTGTGTGTGTCAGAAAGTATTACAATGAAGGAGCTGTTCTCGGTGTGGGCTATTTTAATTTCTGTATGCGTTCGTTTTGCTTGAGTGTGATACTGAGAGACAAGGAAGAGCCTGTCCGTGTGTGTGTGTGTGTGTGTGTGAGAGAGAGAGAGAGAGAGAGAACGAAGTAGTGTATGCTATATTTGTGTTCGTTCATTTTTCTTGTTTTGTAAGATAGGAAGTGACAAGGAAGAGCCTGTGTGTGTGTGTAACTATTGGAGGGTTAATGGGTACAGAGCAAGGTTATGGTCTTCGAAAGGGGTGAAGTTACAGAGTGTGAGGTGAAGCTGAACGGTCAGGCTATGGAGCTCGTTAACTCTTTTAAGTATCTGGGCAGTGTGTTGAGTAAAGATGGGACTATGGATGAAGAAGTGCGGGAGAGGGTACAACAGGGGAAGAGGGTTGTAGGAACGCTGAAAAGCAGTAACAAGAAAGAGGGTGGTCAGTATGGAAGTGAAGAAGTCCTTGCATGACAGTGTGGTAATCCCGACACTGACTTACGGAAGCGAAGCATGGGCGTTGATTGAGAGACTCAGACCCCCCCCCCCCCCGTAGCATTATACCTCGACCTTGGCTGACTTACCTCATCCGTTTTTATATACCCCTCTATTATTGACTTGATTGTTGTTTGTTTTGTTTTAAGAGTGGGTAGGCTGCTTGGGTACTGCGTGTCATTAAATGCGTCCATGTTTTTATAAGAGTGGTAGGCTTGGGTAAGTACACTACTGCGTGTCATTAAATGCGTCCATACCATTGATTAGGGTTTGCCTTGTGACTTTTATAATTGGTTTATATATTTATTTATATATATTTATGAATTTAAATAGTTTTGTAATTTTAATGTTATGGGAGGGGGAAATGACTGTGTTTGAATTTAGTTATGTGTATTTATTAAATGTGTGTGTGTGTGTGTTACTCAGTTACTTGTTCGTCAAGGGGAATCCACGCAATGCGAGCCAAGCTCATTATTATCGCGCCTCCTTAACTGGGAATGTATTGCGTGAAATGCATGTTAAATGTTTATGTATCGTTGGAATGGCTGTGGATGTGTGTGTAGTCTGTATTTTAGCCAGTTGGCGACATCTGGATACGAAGGCTTAGGGTTAATCTGTACGGTACCATTCTCACTACGGTACCAGTCTCACCCGAAGGCTTAGGTTGACCAGTAGCTTAAGTTGACCAGTACGATACCCATCCCACCTTGTAACCGATCACCAACCCTAGATGGGACGTCACAACTTCGTCCACTTTTTTTTTTTTTTTTTTTTTTTTTTTTCTATATTCCAACTTACTTTCTCTCGGGCATAGGCTGAGAGCCTTAACATTCACCGCTTTACAATGAATAGTGAAGCCCGTGAGGTCTTGTTCCAGTCTAGGGAGTGAGACATGTGAAGCACGTAGAGTACAACGAGCACCTGCCATCTTGCCTTCACATGAAGCACGGTGCTCACTCATGGCCCGAAATGACCCCATCTCTGAAGCCACCTCGTTCCCGTGCTTCACTGTCTCACCCCCTACACTCGGACTCTCACACTTACACACACACAACGCCACCTGTTGAGCAGATAACTCACCAGGCATTGCACCCCTATAGCATATTTTGAATATGGGAATATTCATACAGTGCTATTTAATCAGGGAACAATGAGGGTATTTTATTTGACGTTTCGGTGGGCTTGTGGTAATGCACTGATACTAGGTAAAGCACAAATTCCATCCCAATAATATCTTCCCATTGATACATCGGGATTTGAACCCGGGACCTTTGAATTACCAGACCAGTGGCAAGACCACTCCACCACACCAGGTTCCTATTTATACTGCTAGGTGAACAGAGGCTACACCGTTAGGAGACTTGCCCAAATGTCTCTTCCCAGCCCGGGTCTCGAACCCGGGACCTTCTGGTTGTGAGCCAGACGCGCTATCAGTTACGCCTCGGGGAGGTGTGTGTGTGTGTATTTATTGATTTTTAAGGTATTCTTATGTATACGAATACATTTTTATCTATGACTAGAACACTTGATGACTTTGCTTCTAATTGTAAGGAAACGTAAGAGGCAAGGTGTTAGTGAGTAGGGTACATAGATACACAGACCTTGCAACCCTGGAGATATGGTCCGGCCGAGAGAGAGAGAGAGAGAGAGAGAGACTCTATGATTGACTAGAACTGATGCATAATGAGGGTTCAGGGAGACAAGTATCTTATGAGCAAACTTTGATAATGGCTCTCTCTCTCTCTCTCTTATAATAGGATAATAATTAGTTTGAAGAAGGCACCCGGGACAATATGTTAATTAGAACATTATGAAGTCATCACATACCGTAATTAAGGGGGCAAAGAGCCAATTAGACTTACTGTAGCCTATGCTAGATCAAGGCCGTATTTCTTAATCATGCTATTGTGCCATAATTGAGTACTCTTACTTTTAGTAATTGTGTTTGTGTGTGTGTGTGTGTGTGTGTGTGTGAATAGAATAGAATAGAATAGAATACTTTTATTAGGCTCAGACTTTTAAAAAAAAAAGTGTGTATATATATATATATATATATATACACAGGGTGATTCAGTAACCCTTTTCATAAATTTAATGGCAAATTCGGGAGACAAAAATAAGACTAATTTACTCTATGACCCTTAGGGTGAGTCTTTGATATGATGGAGATATTACACCTTTAAAGTTATCGATAGATAGAAAAGAAAAAATCTAAGGAGTGAGAATGAAAATGTCGTTGCTAACTGGCAGGGTAGCGTAACCAAGACTTGGTATCAAAATGGCTGCATACGGTAGCTGGATGCAGTTGGTTTCGCAATTTACAAAGGTACATTACTACTGTATTTGTATTATCATCATCATTATTATTAATAATCATTGTATTAGTAGTAGTAGCAAGGGGAGAAGCAGGCGGCGGAGGATAAGTAAGAGGAAGAGGAGGAGGAGTAAGTGGTGGAAGAGGGGTAAGTGGAGGAGGAGGGATCTGACTGCCGACTTTGAGCTTTGATACTCCGCTCGTCTTAATGAATCTTGAATCAATCTGTACATGCATCTAAAGATTGTTTCTTTGCTTACACGTGGTATGTAAATGGTTGCATATGGTAGCAGTTGTCTCAATGCTCAAAAGAACATTAGCATTTTATCACCATCATCATAATTAATATTAATAAATAATGATTCATACTGACGACGACCCCGTAGTTTCGAAATTCGAGTTCGGCAAGAAAAACACTCCTCCTCAACTTACCCCTCCTCCTCCACGTATCCCTCCTCCTCTACTTATCCCTTCTAATCCACCTATCCGTCCTCCTCCACTTACCCCTCTTCCTCCACTTATCCATTCTCCACTTATCCATTCTCCACTTATCCCTCCTCCGCCCGCTTCTCCCCTTACAACAACAACAACTACTACTATTGCTACTGCTACTGCTACTGCTACTACTACTATGAATAATGTAGTATAATAATGATGATGATGATGATAGTACAAATAGTAATGTACCTTTGCAAATTGGGAAACGAACTGCATCCAGCTACCGTATGCAGCCATTTTGATACCAAGTCTTGGTTACGCTACCCTGCCAGTTAGCAACGACATTTTCATTCTCACTCCTTAGATTTTTTTCTTTTCTATCTATCGATAACTATAAAGGTGTAATATCTCCATCATATCAAAGACTCACCCTAAGGGTCATAGAGTAAATTAGTCTTATTTTTGTCTCCCGAATTTGCCATTAAATTTATGAAAAGGGTTACTGAATCACCCTGTATATATATATATACATACATATATATATACTGTATACTGGGTATATATTGATATGTATATACAGTATATATATAATGTGTGTGTGTGTGTGTGTGTTTATAATATATACCGCTACCATAATAAACACTTT
The DNA here is from genome assembly GCA_032716605.1 of Paralithodes platypus. Lineage (NCBI taxonomy): Eukaryota > Metazoa > Arthropoda > Malacostraca > Decapoda > Lithodidae > Paralithodes > Paralithodes platypus. The sequence goes on along the minus strand of CM064555.1, from coordinate 19,099,689 downwards.
CAAAATCACCCTTACAAGATTCCACTCCCTCAATCATTCCTTCCGAGGTGGCTACTCTACCTCATATTATACGGGGATGGGGTTTTTTTCTGGACCCCCTTCTCCCTTATGCTTAGCCCTATTGGTTTTGAGATTTTAAGACGTTCGCTTCCTTAGTTTTGAGATTTCTAGACCTTTTTGTGCCATTTAAGGGTCTTATTTTTTCCCCTGGCGAGCGATAGCGAAGCCTGTATTTTAGGAGGAACTAGTATAAATCTTAAGCTTGATGGTGGTCTTGGGAGGAAACTAAAGAAATGTTAATGGAGAAATGAATAAATAAATCCAAATCCCCTATTAAGTATCGTCCCCTATTAAAGTCCTCCTCCATAGTTCCAGCCAAATATTACACACCTTCCTCTTCTTTACCAAGCGGTTATCTTGGAGTTGCCTCACTTTATAAATTGCGTCAGTAGTGTGGTAGAACTCCCGGGTAGACATTTATTCTGCAGGCTATGAATAGATAAAGATGTGATGAAATATACAGCTAAGTTAAAAGATATAGATAAGATAAAATGTAAAGATACTATAAAAGATAAAGATAAGATACAAGATAAAGATAAAGATAAGATACAAGATAAAGATACTATAAAAGATAAAGATAAGATACAAGATAAAGATACTATAAAAGATAAAGATAAGATACAAGATAAAGATACTATAAAAGATAAAGATAACAATAAACAAATATGGTATTACGTTAAATAAATGACTAACTAAATCGGAATCTGGTGTTAAACTGTTCAGGTGATGAAGGAAGTGAGGGTAATGTTGGAGACGTGATTACCATGGTAGTATCCCAGGGGGTCATTACGTCACTCCTATATATAGCCTATACACACATAGCTCTATGTACTAAAAGGTTCGTAGTTCAAGGGGAAGGCTACACACACACACACACACATACACACGCACACGCACACGCGCACACACACACACACACACACACACACACACACACACACACACACACACACACACACACAGACACACACACACACACACACACACGCACACACAGGTCCACATACAGGTACACACACACAGGTACACACAGGTACACACACAGGTAAACACACACATAACGTCATACACTAAGAGGTTGAGCGTCCAAGGGGAAGGCCATAGTCAAGGTGCGGTAAAGATGCGCAGGTAAAACAAACCTTGGTACAGTCACGGCCATGGATGTGTTAGCACTACTAGGATGTATAGACGACAATTTGCTCTAGCCCTTTTTGAGTTACAGAGGATAGAGGTCATGATTTCTCGCCTACTTAAAGCGAATAGACTAGCACTACTCTGATGTATAGACGACCATTAACTTGTGAACTTGTGGACTTAAGGGGCTGATATATATATCTAGCATTAACCAGAAGGAAAAAAACAAAGTATGGTACCTTACGAAAACGAGACTGCACTGCATATATATTTTTGGAATATATTATTTTACGGTATATATATAATTCACATTTTCTCAAGGTAAATATCAGTTCCCTGTATTCTTAGTAATTTGTAAGTATATACCGGAACTTATATAACATCTGAATAAACCTGATCTCCTCACATAAGATTAAAAAGATGATATGTCAAAGTCTGTTTAACTATGCGCCTTAAAATGAAATTATAAAATGTTTGGGACCTATTCCGTGTTTTCGTAAAAGGTTGAAGGTATTTCGTGCCTTATTTTTTTCTGGGTCAGATCCGGCTGACCCGTGACAGCGAGTGAGGTCGGCGATATTAATACACCGATTTAATAGTTTGGCGATATGAATACAGAAACCAATACAGAAAATAATATTACACACACACACACACACACACACACACACACACACACACACACACACACACACACACACACAGTGGCGTAACTGATAGCGCGTCTGGCTCACAACCAGAAGGGCCCGGGTTCGAGACCCGGGCGGGAAAGAGACATTTGGGCAAGTCTCCTAACGGTGTAGCCTCTGTTCACCTAGCAGTATAAATAGGAACCTGGTATAAGTGGACGAAGTTGTGACGTCCCAATCTGGGGTTGGTGATCGGTTACAAGGTGAGATGGGTGTGAGACTGGTACCGTAGTGAGAATGGTACCGTACAGGTTAACCCTAAGCCTTCGTATCCAGATGTCGCCAATTGGCTAAAATACAGACTACACACACATCCACAGCCATTCCAACGATACATGAAACACTTAACATGCATTTCACGCATTACACTCCCAGTTAAGGAGGCGCGATAATAATGAGCTTAGCTCGCATTGCGTGGATTCCCCTTGACGAACAAGTAACTGAGTAACTGAGTAACACACAGATCAAGTTCAAATTCGCCAGGTTTGAAAAAAAAAACAAAAAAAAACATAGAGAGAGAGAGAGAGAGAGAGAATGAATAATCTGTAGGATAGGTTATGTAAATATGGTGGGAGGGGGAATTGCAGTAATGATGGTCTGACCCTGGCGAAAAAGACACGGTGGTCAAATGTTTCGTGACAGGCAGCGGGGTATCAGATGTGGACCACAAGGAAGCACAGACAGAGGCGGAATGACACAAACTCTGGACCTTCTATTGTGTATTGTGTATTGTGTATTGTGTATTGTGTTACCTCCACCAACCGACTTTACTCCTAAACTCAATTAACGAAATCAACAAATTAATTCAGGAGTTAAGCAATTTGTTTTATTTATTTATTTATTAGGCCTATGTATATTGTTTGTATTTATGTAATTATAATAGGCTATTATACTTGTTCGTCTGTTTTTTTGTAAGTTTTCTCCCTAGACCTCCATCGAGCATTAAGAAAACGCCCCAAGACTCCCTTTCGAGGTCAATTTGTACATTTTTAGGTAGAAACATTTCACCGGCTGAATGGCACGAAAGGTCACCTAACTAATGAGGCTGAATGGCACGAAAGGTCACCTAACTAATGAGGCGAATGGCACGAAAGGTCACCTAACTAATGAGGCGAATGGCACGAAAGGTCACCTAACTAATGAGGCTGAATGGCACGAAAGGTCACCTAACTAATGAGGCTGAATGGCACGAAAGGTCACCTAACTAATGAGGCGAATGGCACGAAAGGTCACCTAACTAATGAGGCTGAATGGCACGAAAGGTCACCTAACTAATGAGGCGAATGGCACGAAAGGTCACCTAACTAATGAGGCTGAATGGCACGAAAGGTCACCTAACTAATGAGGCTGAATGGCACGAAAGGTCACCTAACTAATGAGGCTGAATGGCACGAAAGGTCACCTAACTAATGAGGCTGAATGGCACGAAAGGTCACCTAACTAATGAGGCTGAATGGCACGAAAGGTCACCTAACTAATGAGGCGAATGGCACGAAAGGTCACCTAACTAATGAGGCTGAATGGCACGAAAGGTCACCTAACTAATGAGGCTGAATGGCACGAAAGGTCACCTAACTAATGAGGCTGAATGGCACGAAAGGTCACCTAACTAATGAGGCTGAATGGCACGAAAGGTCACCTAACTAATGAGGCGAATGGCACGAAAGGTCACCTAACTAATGAGGCTGAATGGCACGAAAGGTCACCTAACTAATGAGGCTGAATGGCACGAAAGGTCACCTAACTAATGAGGCTGAATGGCACGAAAGGTCACCTAACTAATGAGGCTGAATGGCACGAAAGGTCACCTAACTAATGAGGCGAATGGCACGAAAGGTCACCTAACTAATGAGGCTGAATGGCACGAAAGGTCACCTAACTAATGAGGCTGAATGGCACGAAAGGTCACCTAACTAATGAGGCTGAATGGCACGAAAGGTCACCTAACTAATGAGGCTGAATGGCACGAAAGGTCACCTAATAATGAGGCTGAATGGCACGAAAGGTCACCTAACTAATGAGGCTGAATGGCACGAAAGGTCACCTAACTAATGAGGCTGAATGGCACGAAAGGTCACCTAACTAATGAGGCTGAATGGCACGAAAGGTCACCTAACTAATGAGGCTGAATGGCACGAAAGGTCACCTAACTAATGAGGCTGAATGGCACGAAAGGTCACCTAACTAATGAGGCTGAATGGCACGAAAGGTCACCTAACTAATGAGGCTGAATGGCACGAAAGGTCACCTAACTAATGAGGCTGAATGGCACGAAAGGTCACCTAACTAATGAGGCTGAATGGCACGAAAGGTCACCTAACTAATGAGGCTGAATGGCACGAAAGGTCACCTAACTAATGAGGCTGAATGGCACGAAAGGTCACCTAACTAATGAGGCTGAATGGCACGAAAGGTCACCTAACTAATGAGGCTGAATGGCACGAAAGGTCACCTAACTAATGAGGCTGAATGGCACGAAAGGTCACCTAACTAATGAGGCTGAATGGCACGAAAGGTCACCTAACTAATGAGGCTGAATGGCACGAAAGGTCACCTAACTAATGAGGCTGAATGGCACGAAAGGTCACCTAACTAATGAGGCTGAATGGCACGAAAGGTCACCTAACTAATGAGGCTGAATGGCACGAAAGGTCACCTAACTAATGAGGCTGAATGGCACGAAAGGTCACCTAACTAATGAGGCTGAATGGCACGAAAGGTCACCTAACTAATGAGGCTGAATGGCACGAAAGGTCACCTAACTAATGAGGCTGAATGGCACGAAAGGTCACCTAACTAATGAGGCTGAATGGCACGAAAGGTCACCTAACTAATGAGGCTGAATGGCACGAAAGGTCACCTAACTAATGAGGCTGAATGGCACGAAAGGTCACCTAACTAATGAGGCTGAATGGCACGAAAGGTCACCTAACTAATGAGGCTGAATGGCACGAAAGGTCACCTAACTAATGAGGCTGAATGGCACGAAAGGTCACCTAACTAATGAGGCTGAATGGCACGAAAGGTCACCTAACTAATGAGGCTGAATGGCACGAAAGGTCACCTAACTAATGAGGCTGAATGGCACGAAAGGTCACCTAACTAATGAGGCTGAATGGCACGAAAGGTCACCTAACTAATGAGGCTGAATGGCACGAAAGGTCACCTAACTAATGAGGCTGAATGGCACGAAAGGTCACCTAACTAATGAGGCTGAATGGCATACTACTTCAAAAGTACTGGGGTGGGCTAAGCATAGGGAGGAGGGCGGTCCAGAAACCCCCCCCCCCCCCCCCCCCCCCCCCTTAAGAGGAGGTATTTAGTTGATTCCCTAGACTTCCATCAAGCTTAAAATTACTCCCCCTTGACCCCCTTTCAAGATAAATTTGTACATTTTTCGGTAGAAAAATGTCCCGGCCGAAGGCCGGTTCCCCTTAAATTACAGGCTCGCTATCGCTCGCCACGAGAAAATCGATACCTAAATGGCACGAATGGTCTTAAAATTGACAGAAATGGGGCGAGGGTTCTTAAAATCGCCAAACTAATGGGGCAAGCGTCTTTAAATCTGACAAGGAATGGGGCTAAACATGAGGGAGAAAGAGGTTCAGAAAAAAATCCTCCAGGTGGAAATCTCCCCTTAAGATAGAGAGGTTATCTAAATATGCTGTGGGAGCAGGGGGTGGGGTGGGGGGGGGGGGTATAAAAATCCTTCGTGACAGACAGCGGGGTATCAGATGGTCCACACGGAAGCACAGACAGAGGCGGCGGAAGACATTGGCTCAGGTGACGCAAGAATGAAGCAGGTACAAACACCGGTCCTTTTAATTGCGTATTATTTAAAGAGGAGTTACGCAACATTTTAAGTTTTATTTTATTTGTTTTACGATATTGTTTTTTCCTCCCTAGACCTTCATCAAACTTTACAAAAAACACCACCCCCAACACGCCTCTGCGAGGTAAATTTGTACATTTTTCGGTAAGGTTCCTCCTAAATTACAGGCTCGCTGTCGCTCACCAGGAGAAAGTCGACACCTAGCCTACTGTAAATGGCCCCAATGGTCTTAAAATCGCCAAAACGAATCGGACGAATGTCTTAATATATAAAAATGACTGAGGCTAAATATAAGGAGAAGAGGAACCAGAACCCCCTCCCCCTCCCATTAAGATAGAGAGGTTGTTGCTGTTCCCCAGGCTGTCTGGCCGAACAGCCCCAAGGTCCCGAGCAAGGCCAAGGCCATAAACGAGCGCCACCACAAAACCCTCCCTGCTTACCACTAATAAAGCCCGGGTGACCGAAGCCACTCCAAGGCGGGGAGCTGAGGAGGGTGCGGAAACGCCCGGGAAAGATAGAGAGGTTATCTAACTATGCTGGGGGGGTGGGGGGATAAGTTGGACCACAGGGAAGCACAACCAGAGGCGGAAGACACTACTGTGGGTGTGGTGGGGGGTGGGGGGGGGGGGGGGGGGGGGGGGGGGGGGGGGGGGGGCCTGCTGCTGCTTCTTAGGTCACATGTATGATCAAATCAGAAATGTGAGGCCACCACAATCGCACACACACACACACTGGACCGACCGACCTTCTATTGTGTAGGTACCGTACCGTATTCCTGAACCCCTTCAGTACCGGTGATGTCTTTTGATGTTATATTATAGCTATACTTACAGGACTTTCACCAAATTAAGAAGGATCTGTGGCAGTCAAAATGGTTAAGGGAGGTTTTTAGTTGATTCCCTAGACTTCCATCAAGCTTAAAATTACTCCCGCTTGACCCCCTTTCAAGATAAATTTGTACATTTTTCGGTAGAAAAATGTCCCGGCCGAAGGCCGGTTCCCCTTAAATTACAGGCTCGCTATCGCTCGTCAGGACAAAAATCGACACCTAAATGGCACGAATGGTCTTAAAATTGACAGAAATGGGGCGAGGGTTCTTAAAATCGCCAAACTAATGGGGCAAGCGTCTTTAAATCTCACAAGCAATGGGGCTAAACATGAGGGAGAAAGAGGTTCAGAAAAAAATCCTCCAGGTGGAAATCTCCCCTTAAGTGATATTGTTCGAGGCCTGTTCGTTGCTAGAGTCGTATGGGTAGATTACAAATGATAGATAATCGTCTAATGATAACCAGAATATAATGCAAATGACGTCATCGTGCTGATATATGAAGTTTAAGGGGAGATCTCCACTTGAGGGATTTTTTTCTTGACCCCTTTCTCCCTCATGTTTAGCCCCATTGCTTTTGATATTATAAAACGTTTGCCCTATTAGTTTAGCGATTTTAAGAACTTTCACCCCATATTAAGACCTTTCGTGCCATTCAGGTGTCGATTTTATCCTGGCGAGCGATAGCGAGCCTGTAATTTAAGAGGAACCGGCCTTCGGCCGGGACATTTTTCTACCGAAAAATGTACAAATTTATCTTGAAAGGGACTCAAGGGGGTGTAATTTTAAGATTGATGGAGGTCAAGGGAACTAACTAAATATCTCCCCTTAAGAAGGACCTATGTTACTAAGAGGGTTTATTGAGATCCTACCGTACTTACCCATTCGAGTCGTATAGGTAGATTACAAATGAAAGAAAGTCGTCTAATGACATAACCGGAATATGATGAAAAGTTATTACGTCATCGTGGTGAAGGGTTAAAAGTCAACAATCAGAGGCGGAAGTCCTTCAGGTAACCGATGATGCCACCCCAGAAAGCAAACACCACCGCGGGACCTTCTATTGTGTTTTAAAGTTACACAAGCTGTTTACCGCCGAATACCCTTGGAGCCAAATACAATACAATCATGGATAATGGATTTCACCACCCTTTCAAAAATATGGGCATGAAAAATACCAACAAAATTCCACGGGACGTTCGAGTCAAAAATGTTGTCACCCAACGAGGAAGTAAACACAAGCGGAAGATCACTAACAAAAATTTAAAAAAACAATAATAATAATAATAATAAAAATAAATAATAACTGCGAAATGGTCAACTCAATAGCAAACCCAGACACGCAAATAGTAGACCTTCTTTTGTTTCTTGGGGGCGGGGGGGGGGGGGGGCACGCAAATAGTAGACCTTCTTTTGTTTTCTTTGGGGGGGGGGGACATGCAAACAGTAGACCTTCTTTTGTTTCTTTGGGGGGGAGACACGCAAATAGTAGACCTTTTGTTTCTTTGGGGGGGCGGGGAGCCACGCAAATAGTAGACCTTCTTTTGTTTTCTCTGGGGGGGGGGGAGACACGCAAATAGTAGACCTTTTGTTTCTTTGGGGGGGGGGGGAGACACGCAAATAGTAGATCTTCTTTTGTTTCTTTGGGGGGGGGGGGGGACATGCAAATAGTAGACCTTCTTTTGTGTTCTGGGGGGGGGGGGGACATGCAAACAGTAGACCTTTTGTTTCTTTGGGGGGGGGGGGGGGACATGCAATAGTAGACCTTTTGTTTCTTTGGGGGGGGGGGGGGGACATGCAAATAGTAGACCTTTTGTTTCTTTGGGGGGGGGGGGGGACATGCAAACAGTAGACCTTCTTTTGTTTCTTGGGGGGGGGGGGGATTACTCTGCAGCGGTGAAGGTCATAATTATGTGCGTCATGCCTCATTACGTCATCGTTTGGGGGTCGCCAGGTGATTGGTTGTGTGGGATTTTATTAGCTTGATATTGAGTTTTTATTGGCTAACTGAGAGCTTATGATATTTGATTGGTTAGATTGTGGATTCTGATTGGTTGACTGGGTTTTGATATAACAGTTTGTGATATTTGATTGGTTAGATGGTGGGTTCTGATTGGTTCACTGGGTTTTGTTGATTGATAGCTTGTGATATTTGATTGGTTCGATTGTGGGTTCTGATTGGTTAATTCGTTGAGGGTTTTGATTGGTTGCTTGTGATATTTTGATTGGTGGAGGTCATATTACGTCATACTTCATTACGTCATCATTTGGGGGTCGCCAGATGACGGCCTGTTTGATTGGCTTGATTGGTTGTGGGAATTGATTGGTTGGTTGGTCGTGGGGTTTGATTGGTTGATTAGTCGTGGATGATTGGTTGATTGTGGGATTTGCTTGTTTGGTTGATAGTGTCTTTCCATTGCTTAAGGGGAGATATCGACTTGAGGGATATTTTTTTTGGACCCCTTTCTCCTTCATGTTTAGCTCCATTGCTTTTGAGATTTTAAGACGTTCGCCCCATTAGTTTGACGATTTTAAGAACTTTCGCCCCATTTATGTCAATTTTAAGACCTTTCGTGCCATTTAGGTGTAAATTTTATCCTGGCGAGCGATAGCGAGCCTGTAATATAAGAGGCACCGGACATTTTTCTACCGAAAAATGTACACATTTATCTTGAAAGGGGGTCTAGGAGGTGTAATTTTAAGCTTGATGGAAGTTTTAGGGAACAAACTAAAAACCTCCCCTTAAGCTAAATAAACTTGTGTAATGGTTACCAGCATAGTATGAAAAGGATGTCAGAGGTACAGAAAGGGTTAATTACAAAGGCACTACTCTATTGATTGGATAATTGACCACTTGCGAGTTTTGGTCTATAAGGAAGCTGTTGGAGCTGTGGCCATCAATATTTAGCAGAATGACCAGCTTAAATACGGTCATGATACATATATAAATACGGTCATAATACATATATAAATACGGTCATAATACATATATAAATACGGTCATAATACATATATAAATACGGTCATGATACATATATAAATACGGTCATGATACATATCTAAATACGGTCATAATACATATCTAAATACGGTCATAATACATATCTAAATACGGTCATAATACATATCTAAATACGGTCATAATACATATATAAATATTAAATACATGAAACCCAATTGATCATACTTATTATCCATCAGAAACTCACATTATTATTGTATTGAACTTTAATATCGATGTTTGCAGCTCCAACTTCTTTATAGCCTGAAACTCGCAAGTGGTTAATTGGCACGACAACAATAACCCCTTGACGATTATGACGCATTTTGGTTCTTTATTCTGGCTATCATTAGTCGGGTTTATGTAGCTTAGGAAGGGTCTGTGGGAGTTAAAAGTGTGTGTGTGTGTTGGTGTGTGTGTGTGTTGGTGAGTGTGTGTGTTGGTGTGTGTGTGTGTGTGTGTTGGTGTGTGTGTGTTGGTGTTGGTGTTGGTGTGTGTGTTGGTGTGTGTGTGTGTTGGTGTGTGTATGTGTTGGTGTGTGTGTGTGTGTGTTGGTGTGTGTGTGTGTGTGTGTGTTGGTGTGTTGGTGGTGGTTGAGATTGATATATGTGTTCGTACGGTACTTTATTGTTTGGTTGGGTAGGTTGGGGATTGTGTGTGTGTGTAGATGTGAGCGTGTGTGTACCAACCCCATGTAATATTGGCTTGTATGTATAATTTTGAAGCCCGATAGAATAGGCGTAGGCTAATTTAATGTAAGGTAATTTTTTAGCAACTAATTAATTGCAGGAGGTGGTACTTTGTAATTCATGTACCGTACCGTGTAATTTGCTTGTATTGTGGTGTTTACCTCAAGCACAACCTCTCTCTCTCTCTCTCTCTAATACCCCCCCCCCCCCTCCCACCACCACCACCACCACCACACATCTTGTTGTTCCACTTCCCATCAACCCTCTCTATCAGTATATATACATTATATATATAGCTCCTTGGTGCCGTTAGAAGAGCGGCGAACACATCCAAAGGTATATATATATCATGCTTTATCCCTCCCCTCTCTCTCTCTCTCTCTCTCTCTCTCTCTCTCTCTCTCTCTCTCTCTTCTCTCTCTTCTCTCTCTCTCCTCTCGCTCTCTCTCTCTCTTCTCTCTCTCTCCTCTCTCTCTCCTTGTCTCTCTCTCTCTCTCTCTCTCTCTCTCTCTCTCTCTCTCTCTAACACACATTTACTGTATATGATCCACTTCCCATCAACCCTCTCTCTCTATCTATATCATGCTTTATCTCTCTCTCTCTCTCTCTCTCTCTCCCACACACATTTACTGTATATGATCCACTTCCCATCAACCCTCTCTCTCTATCTATATCATGGTTTATCTCTCTCTCTCTCTCTCTCTCTCTCTCTCTCTCTCTCTCTCTCTCTCTCTCTCTCTCTCTCTCTCTCTCCTTGAACCCTCAGCATCTAATCAATCCCAACATGGCTGCCGAAATCACTTTATACCCCTTGCCGCTCTGGGAAACCCTCGCCAATATGTGGTGGAATGAGAGAGAGAGAGAGAGAGAGAGAGGGAGGATTTATACATAATTATACACTCTTGGAAGTAATATAGGTAAATATATATAAGTGAAGAGATAAAATATATGTGTGATAATTTATACATTATTCGTATTGCTTGAGAGAGAGTGAGAGTGGGAGTGAGGGGGATTTATACATATACAGTGTAATACATTGTTGGAATGCATACAGGTAGATTTAAATGAAGGAGAGAGGAGAATAATATGGGTGATCATTTATACATGATACATTACTGTTTGAATGAGAGAGAGAGAGAGAGAGGGGGGGGGGGGAGAGAGAGAGAGCGCAGAACCAGGTGAATATATAATATATAAATACACAGAGGGAATAGGCTAGGCTAACAGACCTCTGTTCAAATCACATTACCAAATATTGACTCGCCATTAAGGATTTAAGGGACCACCTCGCTTTTGTATCGCCTTTTTGTCTCTTTCTCTGGCTTGTATCCATTCAGCCCCATTCAGACATTAAGGGGAGATGGTCGTATATATTTGCTTATATATATTTTTGTTTGTATTATTTAGTTTGTTTCCTCCCTAGACCTCCATCAAGCTTAAAAAAAAACACCCATTAGAGCCCCTTTTAAGATGAATGTGTACATTTTTCGATAGAAAAATGACCCGGCCGAAGGCCGCTTCTTCTTAAAATTACAGGCTCGCTTTCGCTCGCCAGGAAAAAATCGACTCCTAAATGGCACGAAAGGTCTTGATATTGATAAAGAAATGGGACGAAAGGTCTTAGATTTGACAAACTAATGGACCGAACGTCTTAAAGTGTCAGAACTAAAGGGGCTAAACATGAAGGAGAAGGAGGGACAGACAAACGAACCCTCCCTCCCTTAAGGGGAGGTTTTGTGTTAAGGGGAGGTATTTAGTTTGTTCCCTAGACCTCCATCAAGCTTAAAATTACACCCCCTTGAGTCCCTTTCAAGATAAATGTGTACATTTTTCGGTAGAAAAATGTCACGGCCATAGGCCGGTTCCTCTTAAATTACAGGCTCGCTATCGCTCGCCAGGATAAAATCGACACCTGAATGGCACGAAAGGTCTTAATATGGGGTGAAAGTTCTTAAAATCGCTAAATTGGGGGCGAAATATCAAAAACAATGGGGCTAAACATGAGGGAGAAAGGGGTCAAGAAAAAAATCCCTCAAGTGGAGATCTCCCCTTAACTGGAAGGGTGGTCGTTTACTCCGTATTGACTGACTGGGGGGGGGGGGGTGAAGGGGTACTTTAACCTCGCCACTTCCTTGACGTCACTCCCATCTTCATTCTGGATAACGTTAGACGATTGTATGCAGCTAAAAAAAGGACCTCTGGGAATCAAACGGGTAAATTTAAATGTAAAACTTGCAAACAAACCAAACAAAAACTGCGACAAAGATAATATAAAGTCAAAACAACTTATCAAAATCGCTATGTGGAAACAACGCTTACTAAAATAAAATTTATGAAATCAAAAAAACTCGATTAACCGTCTGGCTCCAACATCCCCCTCCTAAGCTGAATATAATCGTCTAATAATAGCTAGAAACTACGAAAATGACTTCAGCCCACTGGAATGGTCAACTGGAAGGGGGCTCGTTTTTTTCGTATGGACTGTCTGAGGGGGGGTACTATAGAGGAATTTCCTGGGTGTGGTAGGAAGGTCAGAGTGGAGGCGTGGTGTGAGGGGTTGGTGAGTCAATACCTCACCTTTACCCTACTTCAAGGTCATATTATAAGTAACACCCCGTTCTTAACATTAATCATCAATTACAAACCCCAATGTACCGGGTACTTGAATAAACTAATGAAATAACTAACTAACTCTCTCTTTTGCTCTCTCCTCTCTCCCACTCACTCACTAACTTTCTCTCTCTCTCTCTCTCTCTCTCTCTCTCTCTCTCTCTCTCTCTCTCTCACTCTTTCTTCTCTCTCTCGCTCTCTCTTCTCTCTCTCTCTCTCTCTCTCTCTCTCTCTCTCTCTCTCTCTCTCTCTCTCTCTCTCTCTCTCTCTCTCTCTCTCTCTCTCTCTCTCTCTCAATATATAACGGTCTGTCAAAAACGTCACGCAGGGTAAAGGGTCGTTTTCTTCGTACTGACTGACTTGGCAGGATTTGTGGAGGTACCATACAGGAATTTCCGAGCTGGGTACTAGGGAGGTGGTGTGTGTGTTTAATAATAATAATAATAATAATAATAATAATCGGTTTATTTCAAGCCGGCAGCCAATGGGGCTGAAAATACACAGACTTAACCTATAACCTAGTGTGTGTGTGTGTGTGTGTGTGTGTGTGTGTGTGGTAGTCACTTGCTTGTCGTCAAGGGGAATCCACGCAATGCGAGCTAAGCTCATTATTATCGCGCCTCCTTAACTGGGAATGTATTGCGTGAAATGCATGTTAAGTGTTTATGTATCGTTGTAATGGCTGTGGATGTGTGTGTAGTCTGTATTTTAGCCAATTGGCGACATCTGGGAACGAAGGCTTAGGTTTAATCTGTACGATACCATTCTCACTACGTACAGTCTCACCCGAAGGCTTAGGTTGACCAGTAGCTTAGGGACAGTAGCTAGGTGACCAGTACGATACCCATCTCGCTTGAACCGACACCAACCCCAGATGGGACGTCACAACTTCGTCCACTTATACCAGATTCCTATTTATACTGCTAGGTGAACAGAGGCTACACCGTTAGGAGACTTGCCCAAATGTCTCTTCCTCGCCCGGGTGTGTGTGTGTGTGTGTGTGTGTGTGTGTGTGTGTGTGTGTGTGTGTGTTGAGATGAATTCAGTTCATCACCTTTATCCTCAGTTAGAAAGAGACAAGCAAAGGGATTGAACTGAAAGGCACATTCTCAGGGGATAGACCTGAACAAGGTAGGTAGGTATACAGTATATATATATATATATATATATATATATATATATATATATATATATGATAATCTGTGATCGTCCTCCCCACAAAGCTGACCGACAATGATAAGGATTGGAACCTGTCCTGCTATAATAGAACGGAAAGACAGTGTGAAAGACCTTGGGGTGTTAATGTCTGAAAATATGGGTTTCAAAGTACATAACCAGGTCAAAGTTGCGGCTGCGAAACGTCTAACGGGTTGGATTCTGCGTACATTTAAAACACGCGGTGAATTACCTATGATAACGCTCTTCAAATCTCTAGTGCTACCGCGGCTTGAATACTGTAGCGTATTAACATCCCCATACAAAGCAGGTGAAATAAATGACTTAGAGAGTGTACAAAGAAATTTAACTTCGCATATAAGTTCGATAAAACAGCTACACTATTGGGAGCGTTTAAGAGCACTGAATCTGTACTCACTGGAACGTAGAAGAGAACGTTACCTAATAATATACACGTGGAAAATCGCAGAGGGTTTAGTACCAAACCTACCTACTCCGATAGTCATGAAATTCAGTGATAGGAGAGGCTGGGAATGCGATATCCCCCGGATGAATAACAGGGATGCTATGGGCTCTCTGCGAGAGGGTTGGTTATCACACAGAGGCCCACGTCTCTTCAACAAACTCCCACGGCGAGTAAGAGACATGAGGGACGTCTCGTTAGACAACTTCAAGAGAGCCCTCGATGTCGAACTGCATAAAGTGCCAGACGAGCCCATCTTCGCAAGGGAGCGAGCTGTCGCTTCAAACAGTCTGCTGCACCAAATCACCACCCATAACGAGGGGCGACGCGCTCCTCGGTGCCGTTAGAAGAGTGGCGAACACATCACAAGCCTCACAAGCCATCAAGAAGCCTCTATAACCCAACTGATGTGCTCTAACCCACTCGACCATGTGTGTGTTAGTTGGGGTCGAGTCAGCCCCTCACCTTTACCCTCAGTCAAGGTCACTGTCTGCCCCCCTCCCCCCCCCCCTCTCCCCCCCCTCACTCACTCCCCCCCCCCCCTTCAACCCCCATCTCTTTGCCCCCTTTCACTCCCTTCGCCCTCCTCAACGTAGAGTTACCGTCCCAAAATGATACCGTGTTTGAGGAGCAAAGCATATGAGGAGCGTCTTGAGAAATTGAATCTTTTTCCCCTAACACAGCGGAGATTAAGAGGTGACTTAAATTCAAGTTTTCAAGATCATCAAAGGCATCGACAATTTGAACTGCAGTGCGTACTTTACAATCGACCAGTCAAACTACACAAGGAGAAATGGTTACAAAATCATTGGTAAATCATTTAACTCGCATGAATCTAAGAACCAGAAAAAACGACCCATCTCAAGTTAGTGTAGTAATTATATTAAGTTGATATTGAAATCCACTCGAATTTTCCGACATTCAATTCGTTTACCAATTATGACGCGAACTCAGAATCCCCCACCAGACTAAAGTCGGTATCACACGAAAGCTTTTATAGTCAACATTCGATGATCAAATGTTTTCTGGCAACATTTCTGGGATGTTTTGCACTGGTATCGGAAACTAGACTGACGGTAGATGAGTTTAGGCAACCGAAATATTGTAAATGTTAACCTCATAAGCTGCCAGACCAGTGTTAAGGATAAATGTTGTGGGAAATAGCGCTCGTGTGATACCGGCTTAAGCGGAGGTTTTTAGTTTGCTCCCTAAAACTTCCATCAAGCTTAAAATTACATCTCCTAGACCTCCTTTTGAGATAAATGTGTAAATTTTTCGG
>CM064555.1:19080843-19083830 GCA_032716605.1 Paralithodes platypus | reverse complement strand
TACACTATGACAACATACGCTAAGCTGTAATTAGTATCATTGTATCATTGTATCATTGTATGTGGTAGATACTAAATAATCATCAACGGTATATATATATTCATCTTTTGGTATCACGAATAAACTGAAAGTTTTTTATATTTTTGTATTTAGTTATTGGGGTGACAGAATTAGTATAGAAAGTTCAATTTCTCCAGATGTCAAACGAAAATTTGAATGTAAAAATAGGTATTGTTTTGGTGTGGTTGTGTTGCTATAGTCAGTTTATTTCCAGCTGATCAATTGCTATCTCTCCATCCTGATTACTCGGCTATTACTTAGATTTTGTAGGGTTATATGATGCCTGAATTATGGAAAACTTGGCCAATTAGTATGGAATGCAGGGCGACATAGAAGTATCATATATTTTCATTTATAATCGATAAATCAGACGCTAAGGGATTCAAATTAACATGAGCTGGAATAAAACAGAGTTATAGTGGTACTGTAGATGTGGCAACGTGGCAACAACATGGGGGGGGGGGGCCCCGCGGGAGGGAAAGCGTACTGGTAACGCCTGTGGTGGTGGTGGTGGTGGTGCCAGGATTTTACTGTGTCGCCTTACATAATGGAGCGGTCAGGGGAAAGGTTCCAATCCTCTTCAATCCTCTGTCGGGAGAGTGATGCCACCTTTTGTATTTTGCTTGTTTTTTTCCATTTTACGAGCAATATATTTTAGTTTGTCCTCTAAGCTAACAAAACGCCTTCCCAGAATTCCATCAAACTAAGAAATATGCCCACCCAGACCCTCTTCTAGCTAAATTTGTACAATTTTCAATAGAAAAATTTCCTAGCCGAAGACCAATTTCTTCTATATCGCTATCGGTCACCCAGAATAAAATCGACACCTGAATTGTGTGAAGTGTCTTATGAAGAAACTAATGGGGTGAAACGTCGCCTTACATAGCCTAATTGAGCGGTGGGGGGAAAGATTTCAATCCTCTGTCGGGAGAGTGCTGTAAACTTGTTTTCTATACAAGTGTCATGCCGTTAACCCCTTCACCACCATTACGTAATTTTCCTCCTATACTTGTTACCATTAATTAGACTATTTTCTTTAGTATATAATCTACCTCTACGACTCAAATGGGAAAATACTATCTCAATTAAACCTCTAAGTAACATCTATGGTCCTTCTTAAACTGCATAAAATCACCAACTTATAGCCAAAATTAAAGGTCAAAAGGTGCCATGGTGCTGAAGGGGTTAAGTTTCTAGGTTAGTTATGCAATCGGACAAGGAATATTTTACAGATTATGACTGATCTGGATTGCCTCATTGGCTTTTGTCATCTGTAACGGGAGACATAATTTACCTCCATAGTTGAGGATTCCAAATGTTTTAGTTTGCAAGACATTGGTATAAGTTGAGATTGATTGATCGATATAAAACTTGGCTCAGCAACAAGTTAAAATATATATATAGCCCCAAAAACAAACACTACCCCCTTAATACCGGTATATCATGTTAACCCCTTGAAGCTCTCACGCGTTTTAGCAGTTTATTTTGGCTATCATTAGACGATTTTATGCAGCTTAGGAAGGATCTGTTGGTATTAAAAGGGGTAAATACTATCTCAATCAACCCTTTGACTTCCGTATACCGTTACTAATCTGAATAAAATCGTCTAATAGTAGCCAGAAAACAACAGAAACGCGTATTGGAGCTTGAAAGGGTTAAGCCATTTAAGCCTCAGCATTAATATGTGTCTGTGTTATTGTGCCTGCAAGCCCTTAAAAGTACAAACACAGCACATAAGACAACTAACTAAACGTAAATTGTATTAGCAAACAACAACATTATTATTACCAGAAAACTACCAAGGCTACTAGCAAACCGCAAACAATACTAGCAAGCAAACTTAAACAATACTAACAAACTACAAACAATACTAGCAAGCAAAGCAAAGCAATACTAAGAAACCGCTAAGATTGCTAACAAACCAATATTAGCAAGCAAACCCAAACCATAATAACAAACCTCAAACACCGCTAACAAACCTCAAACAAAACTAGCAAACAAACCCAACCAATACTAAAAAAACGCAAAATGCCACTAGCAAACCGCAAACAAAACACCCTAAGAAACCGCAAAAGCCACTATAAACCGCAAACAAGACGAGCAAGCAACCCCGAAACCACACTAGCAAACCGCAAACACCACTCACAAACCGCAAACAATACTAACGGAACTAATTGGTGAAGGCCGTGGAATATCGATACGTCCCGGCGTAAAGAACAAGTGGGGTTGAGGGGGTTAGATCGATGCAAGCTAATATATAACAAATAAGGCAGTATTTGGGATAATACCGTGTAAACCAATTGGTGCTAGTCAAGGGTCGGCACGTGCTGTATAACTGTTTTTGTTTTTTGGGCGTATTATTTCCCATGTTTATATATCTTTTATATTATTGTTATAGTTTCCTTCTGAAAACTAAAACTCCCTAAACTTTTAAAACCATGGATGGGGCGTAATCCAAAACTTTAAAAATACACCCCCTAGACCTCCCTTCAATGGTTGAGGATAGTATAAAATAATTCTTTGGACATTTTTCGGGGTTTGGTTTCGAGATAGCAAAAAAAATTAGATTGATCTCCTATCCAGCCATATTCCTACACTTACCCACCCTAATCAACATCTGACAGACATAAATACAGCCCAGAGCGAGCCAAACGTAATGACAGCTGAGACGTGACTTAATACCTCGACGTACAGTGTAGTTGTGGCAGTGTCAATAAATATACCTTTTTATATTACACAATTATTATATTATATTTAACCCCTTGAGGATTATGACGCCTTTTAACACTTAATTCTGCCTATTATTAGACGATTTTATACAGCTTAGGAAGGATTTGGGAGAGTTGAGAGGGTAAAGACGGTCTCAAGCAACCCTCTGACTTCCATACACCCTATCTAATCTGAAGACAATCGTCTAATAATAGCCA
>CM064555.1:19058343-19075843 GCA_032716605.1 Paralithodes platypus | reverse complement strand
CACCCAACACCACTTTCACTAATATACCTTTTAACTCCATCCTTCCACCTCGCTCTCGGTTGACATCTTCCTCTCTGCTCATTTATCTCGCTCTCGTACACTCTCTTAGTCATTCTCTCGCTCCCCATGCGTTCCAACATGACCGAACCATCTCAAGGTGTTCATTTTCACACTCTCCAGCACATCTACATCCGCACCAAAACGTTCTTGTATTTCCTGATTCGTCTATATCACTCCCTTTCTATCTATATATACAATACACTATCCAGCTCTATTTATCTACATACCATATGCTTTCATTGGTTTATTCAAGTACATTGGGGTTTGTAATTTATGATTTATGTTAATAACGGAGTGTTACTTAATATAGCAAACTTCTACTTCTAACTATTGCCTACCCTTCACCCCTCTCGTGTGTGTGTGTGTGTGTGTGTGAATAAGTTGGTGTACACAGACTATAACTACATTTTCTCCAGATAAAATAGAGAGAGAGAGAGAGAGAGAGAGAGAGAGAGAGAGAGGGGAGAGGAGGGGAGGGGGGGGGGGTAAAGACAGTATTATATATCACACTCCGTCTTTCAAACGCCCCCCCCCCCCCCCCCCCCCCGCATCTCCTTTTATCTTTCTCACTCATTATTTATCAAACATTCATACATTCATATTCTCTCATTTTCTCTTCCATAGTCTCTCATTTTCTCTTTGATATTCTCTGTTTTGCTTCATTCATATTCTCTCATTTTCACTTGCGTATTTTCTCATTTTCTCTTCATGTTTTCTCATTTCCTCTTTCATATTTTGTCATTTTTGCTTCATTAATATTCTATCATTTTCACTTTCATATTCTCTCATATTCTCTCATTTTCTCTTCATAGTCTCATATTATCATCTTTCATATTCTCATGTTCTCTAGAGTCATGTAGGGAAGGGGAGAGGCACTTCATCCCCCAGTTTAAGGATAGGGAACTTAACCTCGCCGGCGAGTACCAGTGACGTATATTTGATTGGATATCAGCTGCGTTTAGACAATTTATGAAGCATAGGAAGGATATAATTATGGTAGGTAAGAGGCTTAATTGAGATAGTCTGTAGCCCTTCCATGGGTAGACGTCCTTCCTAAGCTATGTGAAATCGTCTAGTTGCCAGAATATAATGAAAAGGACGTCACCGGTACTGAAGGGGTTAAGGGGAGGTTTTTAGTTTGTTTCCTACTCCTCCAGCAATCTTAAAATGTCACCCCCTTGACCCCCTTTCAAGAAAAATGTGTACATTTTTCGGTAGAAAAATGTCCCGGCCGAAGGCCGATTACTCTTAAATTACAGGCTCGCTATCGCTCGCCAGGATAAAATCGACACCCAAATGGCACGAAAGGTCTTAAAATTGACAGAATGGGGCGGAAATTCTTAAAATAACCATACTAATGGGGCAAGCGTCTTAAAATGTCAAAAGCAATGGGGCTAGACATGAGGGAGAAAGGAGTCAAGAAAAAAGTCCCTCAAGTGGAAATCTCCCCTTAACCTATTCAATACCATGATGCTATATTATATTTCAGTGTGTTCTATCATATAACTATTTTAAGGACGTATTTATTTGCTTATTATTTTATCATTATTATTTGTTTAGTTTCCACCCTGGACCTCCATTTGTTTTTTCCTAATTTTACTTTTATGTGTCGGAGTAAATCATCCGAAACGCGTGACTCGACCTTTCGAAGTAATGTGAAGGCCAGGTGACACTTATTAATACCGCACAATCACAATCACATTTCTAATCCCACCTGTTCAATCTCTCTAGGAATGGGAAAGGTGAGCTATTTAATTCAGTTTCGGAAGGACCTGTGTGAGTCGAAGGGTTAATTGGGATGGTTTGTACATCAGCTTACAACACATTGACATGCCTACGCTGACCTATTTAATTTCTCCAGGAATGCTCGAGATGATTAAGTAAGGGGTGTGGAAAGATAGAGGGAGAGAGAGGTAGCTATTGAATGTCGGGTAAACTAGCCAATTTGTACGTAGTGATCCAATTTGTACGTAGTGGTCCAATTATTACGCTAGCTACATCGTAAAAATATGCCTACCCACAAAACAGCATTCTATGACGCATTACTTTTCTATTTTCTGGCTATTATTAGATGATTCTATTCAGATTAGGAAGGGTGTATTTGAGCTAGAGTGCTGATTGGCCCAGCATTTACCCTTTTAACTCCCACAGATCAATCTTAGGCTGTATAAAATCGCCTTATGATAGCGAGAATAAACTGTTAAAACGCGTCATAATCCTCAAAGGGTTAATCTATAGTATATACATTGTGACACCACATATTATTTGTTGGTTATTTACCCACTGAGTGAGTGAACCACCCCGTACGTGTTGGCTGGTTCCATGTCATCTCAACCAGTAGCTCTCAACCAGTGCCAAACTAACCCAGACCAACCAAACCAGTGCCAAAATATAGTACTAACCTAACCGTACTGGTTGAGAGCTACTGGTTGAAATGGTCTACTGGTTGAGTTGACCGGTCACCGTGTTGGCTAACCTACCAAAGTCAAAAGAGTTATTGTATTGTATGTGTTTATTATGTATGATGATTGCAATGTATGTGATCAACTGTACCGGTACGTTATTAACTTAGTATGATGTTATTGTGTTATGTTATTATCTTATTATTTGCTAAGAATTATGCCTTATTTTGTTGTAGGAGGAAGGTTTTACTGTATGTGATTATGTATGTGTATGTATGATGTATGTATGTGTATGTATGATGTATGTATGATGTATGTATGTGTATGTATGATGTATGTATGTGTATGTATGTGTATGTATGATGTATGTATGATGTATGTATGTGTATGTATGATGTATGTATGTGTATGTATGATGTATGTATGTGTATGTATGATGTATGTATGTGTATGTATGATGTATGTATGATGTATGTATGATGTATGTATGATGTATGTATGATGTATGTATGTGTATGTATGATGTATGTATGATGTATGTATGTGTATGTATGATGTATGTATGATGTATGTATGTGTATGTATGATGTATGTATGTGTATGATGTATGTATGATGTATATATGTGTATGTATGATGTATGTATGTGTATGTATGATGTATGTATGTATGATGTATGTATGTGTATGTATGATGTATATATGTGTATGATGTATGTATGTGTATGTATGATGTATGTATGATGTATGTATGTGTATGTATGATGTATGTATGTGTATGTATGATGTATGTATGTGTATGTATGATGTATGTATGTGTATGTATGATGTATGTATGATGTATGTATGTGTATGTATGATGTATGTATGTGTGTGTATGATGTATGTATGATGTATATATGTGTATGTATGATGTATGTATGTGTATGTATGATGTATGTATGTGTATGTATGATGTATATATGTGTATGTATGTGTATGTATGATGTATGTATGTGTATGTATGATGTATGTATGTGTTTATGTGATGTATGTATGTGTTTATGTGATGTATGTATGTGTTTATGTGATGTATGTATGTGTTTATGTGATGTATGTATGATGTATGTATGTGTATGATGTATTTGGTTATTGTTTCATTTGGGGGTGATTGATGTTGGGAGTTAAATATGTTTAAGATTATAATGTGTTATGATGTATCAATTTATGGTATAAGTTATGTTATGTCATGATGGTGAATGGTGTAATAAGGTTTGTTTTATATCTGATTATTATTATACAGTATACTTATAATGGTATTTCTTTATTTTCAGGAGGAGGAGACAGTAGCAATGGGAGTCTGGTGGGGGTCGCAGGGGGTCGTAGTCTACAGAGTGGTCCCCGGGTGCTGCCCCCCCTGGACACCAGCACCGCCCCCTTTCCCAGCAGCAGTGACGACCCCCACGAGGACCAGACCAACACCACACAGTCAGGTAGTGCCCCCCAGCCCCCCTCAAATTACGCCCCCGTTGTTAGTCAGGGGGGCGAGTTGGGTTTGCTTGAGTGGGGGGAGTCGAGGACCCCCTTGGAGGTCAGTTCGGCCCCCCCGGAGGATCCCCCACCACCACCACCACCACCGGCACGCCTCAGGTCCCCTATCGTGCCCCCCAGATTCAACCCTGACCCCCCGAACCCCCGACCCCAACGTGAATCAGCCCCTGTGAACGTCCAGCCTGTTTCCATGCCCCAGTATTCCAACTCTCCTCCAAATGTCCAGCCTGTTTCCATGTCCCAGCATTTCGACTCCCTGCCTGTGTCCATGTCCCAGCGCTCCGTCTCCCCGCCCGTCCTGCCTGTTTCCATGTCCCAGGGTTCTTCCTCTCTACTCTACGCTCCCCAGGCCTCCTATTATTCCTCGGTAGGCTCCCCAGATCCCCCGCTGATGCCCGAGTACCTAGAAGAGGACCCTGGGGCAAGCTACTACTCCAGCTTAGTCCAGTATGATGCCTTGGGGAGGGAAATAGAAGCTGGGTTGTACCGTAAGACCCCTCCTGCCCCTCAGTACTACAGCAACTCTCCAATCCAGTCGCTGCCCCTCGAACGCCACCTCCATCGCTACCACCTCCAGGACCTACAGCAGAACCCCGGTGTGGGGTTGGACCCCTTCAGCAATTACCCTGAGAGTGGAGACCTCACTATGGGGGCGGACCTAGACCCCCCAAGGCCCCCAGGTAATATAACCCCCTTCCTTTCCCCTTTCTGCTGACCCCACCTGCCCGCCCCCTTGCATGGTATCACACACACACACACACCCTGCCTCCTGTAGGTTTGAATTAACCCCTGACTGCCTCCCTTTACGGTACCCTCTGCATGACACCTCCCCCCTCATACCTGTGGTTGTAGTTAACCCTTTCAAGCTCCTATACGCATTTCTGTTTTTTTTCCTGGTAATTAGTAGACGATTTTATTCAGATTAGGAAGGGTATATGGGAATCAGAGGGTTGATTGAGATAGTCTTTGAACTTTTAATACCCACAGATCCTTCCTAAATTGCATAACATCGTTTAATGATAGCCAAAATAAACTGCTAAAACGCGTCAGAGCTTCAAGGGGTTACGGGGCTGACAGCTATCACTCTGTGGTCCACGCCGCTGTGGTACTGACACTATCCATGCAATTCAGATCAATATATAAAAGACCTACTACATCAGATTTCTTCCTTTTCTTTTTAACTCGATTAGTTACAATATAATAAGTCTGAATATAAAGGAGACATACTTAGTCTGAATATAAAGGAGACATACTTAGTCTGAATATAAACTACATCATATTGTACTTAATAGTATTTCTTTGAAAATAAATTACTAATTAATCGTTGGCAACTCGAAGGCAAGACTCCATTGCAAATTGTATATGCTAGGATTAACATAAATATACCTATTATGTTTAATTAGCAAAATATATAACATAATATTGTATTAATACTGAAATTACATCATTAAATAATATACTATTCATTGATGACGGCACATTCGTATTATTAGACAAAAATGATATGCTATTACATTCTCAAATATACCACGCAGTCAATAAAAGGTGTATATCGTAAATGTTTAGAGTGTAATAAAGTTGAATGTGCCAAGTGAGGTAGTTGGTGCCAGTACTTTCTAATCAGCGTCAGTTATACACTCAATTTATTGCACCCCATCTACATTAATGCCAACTCACACCAAATGACTGCAAATTTTACTTTATTACAGTATATATATATATATGTATATATATATGACGTCAGTCTGAACACCGCTAGGGCTGTTATTTACAAATAACGTGAGATTGCTTTTTAACTAAAAAATTCCTTGCAAACTCCGCGTTTACGGATCACATATATTTCATCTAGCTTGAATTCACACACACACACACACACACACACACACACACACACACACACACACACACACACACACACACACTAATGGTACTAACACATATGAGCTACATTAACTTCCACACAACCTATACGTTATTGGCTGTATTATATAAATGAACTGCTCATTATGCTAATTACGACTTAGATATAGTATTATTGATGACGGTAAAGTGGTAATAAATTGGTATAATATAAATGTATTGGTAATGGCAACAACTCAGTAACTCCAGAATCACACTGAACTGCATAAAGTACACTACAATCACAAAAAGAGTATCTACTATTTAAAATACAAATAACCGCAACAACAATGATTTCAACAACGACTAAATTAACAACAACAACAATATCTTGCACACACAAATATTAACAACAACAACAACAACAATATCTTGCACACACAAATATTAACAACAACAACAATATCTTGCACACACAAATATTAACAACTATAACATCAATAACAACTACAATAGCGACATCACCTACCACAACTTATACCATCATTACTACCATGCTAACTACTAGGATTATCGCTTATGTCACAACCACCACAACTACCAGACCACCAGAACCACCATAGACCTACCAAGATTGCAACATCAACCATCATACTTTTACTACTAGCATTTCCGCATCTGCCAGAACTAGCAATTAACGCTAGTGCTACCAAGATTTCTACAACTACCACCGCTACCAAATTTACCACCACAACCACCAATGTCTAAGATTACTATTCCTACCACAAGTACCAGTAAAACTACCATATATTGCTATTTCTACTACCGCTACAAACAATTACCACCACCACAATTTCCAAGATCACTATTCCCACCACAAGTACCAGCAAAACTACCAGGAATACCAACACCTACCGAGATGTCCACAATTACCATAAGTACCACCATCACCACAACTTCCACTACGGTACCACATCTATAAAAACTACCAAAACTTTCACTTCCACAATTACCAAGACCCAACTACCAAAACTGCCACACCTTCCACAACTATCAAGACTGCTGCTGCTGTGGAGGGCTCGACAGGCTTGCACCCTCCCCCTCCCCCCCCCCCCTCCCCCCCCTCCTATATTGTCCTTGTATAACTCCTCTATGTTAACTCGCTGGTTGCGGTAGTGGTGGGGGGTCCTACGCTCGCTATATATTAATGTATACTTATATCATATACATGTCTTAATTTATATATGCATCTATTGTTTTTTATTTATACATACATGTCTATTCCTATGCACATGTATTTTGTAGCTATAATTCTATATGCATGTATTTGTATACGTAGTTGTTTATATATACATGTCTATATATTTCTATGCACATATATTTTGTAGTTAGACTTCTATCTGTAGACCGGTACGTATTGTATAGTTATTTCGACATCATTTCTAAGATGCTCAAATCAATGGATACTTAAGTGAATTTCATATTTCATTTTATATTTCTATGTATTCCAGTATATATGTTACTTTTTATCTATCCCTCTATCTAGTTCGATTCGCCGACTATATCAACTATATGAGGATGCATGTCTTCTATTTTCTGGTTATTATTAGGGGATTTTATTGAGATTAGGAAAGGTATATGGAAGTCAGAGGTTGACTTGAGATACGGTTTACCCTTTTCATTACCACGGATCCTTCAAAAGCTGTAAACACTCGTCTAATGATAGCCAGAATAAACTGCCAAAATGCGTCATAATCATCGAGGGGTTAACTTCAACATAATTTATATTCCTCTTCTCACTATTTGATTTTGTTATATTCTTTGTAATCACTACTACAATCACATAACTTTACGTATTATTCATAACTAACTTTTATAGTGGTTCTTTAGAGCAACAAACAACTTGACTTTTTGGGGTGGACGCTTGTAGATTATTGTTTGTTCTATTTTATATACTCAGGCCCAATTCCTACTTTTTTTTTTTTTTGGGGGGGGGGGGGCATCTATATAATACATCTATATAATTCTTTCCATGTACAATAACTTTAATGATCATCTACATATTCTTACACATTTATAGTTTTCATGTAGTGTATACATTTCTCTCTACATTTATCCACATCGTCATGGTTGCATTTGCTTGGTTGTGGTTCTCTTGCTTGTTTATTCTTGGGTTCTTATATTTACTTTTGTATCTATATTTACTTTTGTATCTATTTACATTTGTATCTATATTTACTTTTGTATCTATATTTACTTGTATCTATATTTACTTGTATCTATATTTACTTGTATCTATATTTACTTGTATCTATATTTACTTTTGTATCTATTTACTTTTGTATCTATATTTACTTTTGTATCTATATTTACTTTTGTATCTATATGTATTGGTATGTGTCTAACTTGTATTTACGTGTTTGGTAATTGCACAGTAGAGTATTGTATTTGGGAATGAATGGTTGTTTATATCTATTTTATTGTTTATATAATTTGTTTTAATGTGTATCGACTGTTTACTAATATTTCATCTGCTTTTTCAGGCAAACAAGTGAACTGTTATGTACATGTTTCTTGTAATTATCCGTCTATGTATTTTGTATCGTAGCTGGATGTGTGTGTGTGAGAGAGAGAGAGAGAGAGAGAGAGAGCGAGAGAGAGCGAGAGAGAGAGAGACTGTGTGTGTGGTCTGCCTTAAGGGGTTTTCTGTCAGTGGGCGTCTGTTTTGTGTTATTGATTTTGTGCATGAGAGTGTGTGTGTGTGTGTATATGTATGTGTGTGTATGTATGTGTGTGTGCGTTTTGCATGTGTGTAGTACAGTGTGTCGTCAGTACATTTGTCTCTATATATTTTTCATGACGAGGAGAGGGAATTGATATACGAATTCAAAGGTATTGTCTAATTAACCTTTATATCGAATATTTGTTAGTCATTGTTTTATCCACATAAATTCGTAGTGCATTCTTCTCTTAATTGTATTTATATTCTCTCATGTCTTGCCCTCCTGTATATCCCATTCAGTACCAGCGACGTGTGTAAATATTTTAGTCTAGCTATATTTAGACGATATTATATGGCTTAGGAAGGATCTGTGGTAGTTATAAGGGTTGGTTGGGATAGTTTGAAACCATATTATTGCTACAGGTCCTTCCTAAGCTGAATGAAATTTTCCAATATTGGCCAGAATACGTTGAAAAGGACGTGCCTGGTACTGAATGAGGTCATATTCTCTTCTCTTATTTGTATCTCCCTTCTTCTCTCTCCTCCCTGTCCTATTGTCCCGTGTTTATCTTCTATTCCTCTGTTCTCCCCGTTCGTTAGCGATTTTTCTGACCTCATTTTTATTTCTCGGATCTTGCTGCCATTCGAGCTCAAGATTTTTTAATTTTTTTGTTCGTTTTGTTTTGTGTTATGTCCCTGCGCTAAAATGTGTAAAGGTCGGAGTTTGGTCATATTTTTTTCTTTCCTAGTTTTGGTGGTTCGTGTATGTTTTGTGTTGATGTATTTATCGTTTTACATCGTTCATATATATTTTAAGTTACCTCCGCCTACGAAGTTGGACGGCGGTCTTGTTTTCGCCTCCGATTGTCTGTCTGTTTGACTGTAAATAGGATTATCTCGCAAAGTTATGAACCGATGTTCACAAATTTTGTTGGGCAGATAGGAGCAAGATTCTATTTAGGAGGCGATCCGGATATATTCATGAAATTTGGTGGGCAGATAGGATATATACCAAGGATGAAGTGATCCAATTCAAGAGGCCATCCGGATCATATCCTGGAACCCAGATCCAGAAGAAAATGTATGCCTATGATTATAATGGTAAAGGACCAGCCAGCGTAGGCTGAGGCATGTGCTCTACCCAGTGACCCTCTAGTTTTGTTCATGTATAATATCTGTTATATCAGCTACATTTATTCTTAGTTTCTTTCGTCTTACAGTAGGCTATGTTTCTGCAGTAAAAATGTGAAAGTTTTTCTTTTATTCATATATTGTATTCTTGCTTTGATGTTGTATTGACGGTTTTTGATGACGGTGGTTGGGTTTCAATGTTATATTGTTTAGCTCATTTTTCTTTTTCGCTTCACTCTTCGTCCCCCTTGAACCGCACGGTGATTTATATATTTTTGTTTGATTTAGTTTTATATTTTCCCCTCCCTGATTTCATTTGCCTAGTATTCGTTTATACCTTGCTTGTTTAACAGTTTAAATAATATTTTCTCTGTTTAACTAATCTCGAGTTTTTGTATGTTTTAGTATATACCGTATAATTATACAGTATATATATATATATAATATCCTTTAGTCATCTGTTTCTCCTTTATTCTTCTCCATCTCTTTCCAAATGCCTCTCTTTTCTTTGTGAGCCTTTATTATTTTTTTTATCTCTCTCCTCTTCCTCCTTCCACCCCTCTCTCTCTCCCCCCCCCCCCCCCCTCCACTATCATAATAGAAGTGTCCCACAAGTTGTCACCTTATCTGTCCCCCCGCCCGACTTTTACATTTCCCGGGAACTCACCCTCCTACACCAGCCTGGGGGGTTCTTCCTTGGGTGCTATCTGCTCTTTTGACTCTACTTCTTCTTACACTGCCTGTCGCCGTAGGAGTATTTTTTGTGTGTGTTTTTTTTCTCTCAATGCTGTATTTTAACTTACTCCCTCTTGGGCATAAGCTGAGAGCCTGTACATTCAAAGGTGAAGTCCGTGACGTCTCGCTCCAGTCTAGGGAGTGAGACATGCGAAGCAATTAGAGCTGCAACCAGCCTTTGCCATCTTGCCTTCGCGCTAATGTTTCGGAGTCTAGGTTGCGAAGTTAAAAAAAAAAATGTATATATATATATATATATACTGTATAATTAAGGCGAGAATTATTTACTGTGTATTACTATAAAACATATGAATATATGTATAGATAAGTACAGGACCTAAGCCATTCATTACGATTACGTCAGTTTTAGTTTATTCTAATATAAAACCATTTATCTGGACTCTTGAAGGACGTGTGGGATTCGTAGGAGGTTAACCCTATTTGGTCCTAGGGGGTCTTTTTTCTCCTCCCCTGTTTCGCTCCATTTGTTTAGATATTGTAAGACGTTCCACCCTATTAGTTTGCCGTAATAATACTTTTTTTTGTTTTTGTTTTTTGTTTTTTCTAAGGGAAGTCTGGGAAAGCGTGTTTGTTAGCCTAGGGGAAATACATAGCTCAAAATGGCTCGATCAAACTATATCTTCAATAATAATGAAACACAAGATCATTATAACTCCCATGACGTCGGACCAGATAATGTTAATAGAGATACTATGTACTCCTTTTGATTCCCAGGGGGCTTTATTATGCTGAATAAAATCACTGTCAGCCAGAAACAAAATGGATATGGCGATATGGTAATGAAGGGGCTAACTGAATGAGGACCTGTGCGAGGCTAGTTCTAATAGTAGCTATGTGTGTGTGTGGGGGGGGGGTAAAGGGAGGGGTTATGCCCATCCTTTACCCCCTGAAATTCAAGGTCAGAACTACCTGTGGTCACGTGACGTCATCTTGGGTGGTGAGGGGGGAGTAGGAAGGAGGGGGGGGGGGGGGGGGGGGGTGGGGGGTTTCTGGGTGTGCTAGGAGTTATTACATTCCTAGTACTCCCAGAACAAAGACGTTAGTACCTGAATGTACAGTATATAATTATGATTTCTCTCTCTCTCTCTCTCTATATATATATATATATATATATATATATATATACTGTATATATATATATATATATATATATATATATATATATATATACTGTATATATATATATTATTATTATTATTATTATTATATGAGATGCCGAAGTCTCCAACGAGGGCGCTGAAACACCATCAAGATGAATCCACACAACACCCGGAGGCACTGGAGAGAGACTGGCAACTTAGAAAAAATAAAAACATATACTGTATACTGTACTCTACATATACACATATTAAACACCGATAACATATTATGCAGTGGAGGATATCAAGTATAAATATAATACAATACAATAGAATAAAATAAGTTTAAAAATTAGAATTAATGCTGCAAAAAAACATTAACTCTAGACTTAAACATGGAGATATTAGCTGAATTGACTAGCTCATTTGGCAACTTATTCCACAAGTCAACCATGGCCGGCACAAAACACCGTGAAAACTGTGTAGTAGAAAAATTAACACGGCTCATGGCAAGATCATTAAGATTGCTTGTGAATCTAGTTGCACGAGCCCGGACATAGGGCCCAGGCAGAACCCCATGTAAGGGATGCTGAGGGTTGTTAAAAACTTTAAATAAAAGACTAAGGGCACCAACTTTACGTCGATGACGTATGACCTCAAGAGACAAATGAGGTTTATATATATACTGTATATATGAGAGAGAAAGAGAGAGAGAGAGATTGATTGATTGATTGATTGATTGATTGATTGATTCTGGGTCAGGTGAAGGTATTGAGGGAGCCTTTACAACTGCACCTCGTATCTAGTTTTCGTAGAGTGTTGAGAAGGTAGAAGGGATGTTGGAGAGAGATGAAGCTGTTGGCGTGGTTTTGTTGTTGCGTGATTTATTATTAGTCTGTATACGTCGTCGAGGTGTCCCCCGACTGGGTGCGTACATGTGAAACACGCTAGGACGTACTACCACACCCACTAAATATGTCCACCTTGGACATATTGGACACCTTGGACACCTTGGATCGAATCCAGATCAAGTAGATTCACACGTGGGCGTGCTATCCACTCGGCCGCCGCTGGGTACATGTATCAATTAAGTGGAAAAGAAGACTCATTTAGTCTGAGGGGTGAGTCAGATATATGAGAGTCTGAGGGGTGAGTCAGATATATGAGAGTCTGAGGGGTGAGTCAGATATATGAGAGTCGGAAGGGAGGGGAGAGGAGGAGGGGAAGAATATACTGTATGTGGAGGGGGAGGGGAGGGGAGGGAGGGAAGAAGAGGAAATGTGGAGGGGGAGGGGAAGAAAGTAAGAACTGTTTATTTACTCCTCAAGGCAAATAGTGAAGGAGGGGAAAGGGGAAGGGGGGGGGGGAAGCAGGTATGGGAGTAAGGGGTAGGGGAAGAGTAAGATAGAGGATGTAAGAGAGGGGAGGGGAGATTGAAAAGAAGGGGGTGGGGGTGAAAAGAAGAAGATATGACGGGGAGAAGGGAGGGGAGGAAAGAGTAGGGGGTAGAGGAAGACTTAAGAGAGAGGTGTAGAAGGGGGAGGGGGTACGGGAAGGAAGATAATTATACGCTTTGGGAAGGGTGGTAGGTGAAAGGGGGGGGGGAGGTACGGGAGGAAATAGTAAGGGGGTAGAAGAAGACAAAGGGAGGGGCAGAGGGGGGAAGGGAGGGAAGATATAAGCTTAGGGAGGGGGTAGGGATGAAGAGAGGAAAATATGAGAGGGGAAGGTAGGGCAGAGAGGAGGGAGGGGAAGGAGAAGAGGGAGAGGGGTAGGGTGTCTGGTTCTAAACACATCTCACGGAAATAGTTGAGACTGGCGCCAAGCTATCCCCCGCAGACACTAATATTTCTTTAGACCAGAGGCTTGGGGGGTTTCGTTTGCTAATTGACTCCATTTAAATTTTTTAGATTGTATAGAAATACAGTATATACATTCATTGATACTTTGACTCCATTTAGATTTAGATTATATAGCAAAAGGTGTACATTCAGTTACATATTCAGTAACGGGGAAGTCCTTATATATTTGAGTTCAGCTACATTGAGACGATTTTATGAAGCTTAGGAAGGATATTATGGTAACTTAAAGGATTGATTAAGATATAGTCTAGCCTTTTTAATCGGCAGACGTCCTTCCTAAGTTGAATAAAACCGTCTAATAGTTACCAGAATGGGTTAATCTCAATATGTGTGTTTGATGTCCAGGTATAACAATTTGCATCCCAAAGTAATTTTCAATTAATAAATTTGATTACTGTAGTCTTGGTGATATTAGTGTAGGTTGAGTAATTTCGATGTTGCAATATGTACAGTTACCGACAGTGATAAGTGATATATGATTTTTGTATTGTAATAGTCTAATACCGTATATATATACCGTATATATATATTGTATAGTAAAATTCGCAGGAATAATGAAAACAAAAAGTTTTCGTCTATTCTCTCAAGACATCTTCAGGGTAATACAAGAAAACACCAGAAGATGGAGGCTTAAATACCCCTGCTGTCATCTGTGAGATGATAACTACGATATAAACAAAATGTGTTCCCATCTTACTGCCATCTTACTTAGGCAGTAAGATGGCAACACTTTTTGTATTTATATGCTCCCCCTCTCCCTACCCACCTCCCTTTCCTCCCTCCCTACCCACCTCCCTTCCTACCCACCTCCCTTTCCTCCCTCCCTACCCACCTCCCTTTCCTCCCTCCCTCCCTACCCACCTCCCTTTTCCTCCCTTCCTACCCACCTCCCTTTCCTCCCTCCCTACCCACCTCCCTTTCCTCCCTCCCTACCCACCTCCCTTTCCTCCCTCCCTCCCCCCCTCCCTTCCCTCCCTTTCCTCCCTCCCTACCCACCTCCCTTTCCTCCCTCCCTACCCACCTCCCTTTTCTCCCTCCCTACCCACCTCCCTTTCCTCCCTCCCTCCCCACCCCCCCTTTCTTCCTCCTACCCACCTCCCTTTCCTCCCTCCCTACCCACCTCCCTTTTCTCCCTCCCTACCCACCTCCCTTTCCTCCCTCCCTACCCACCTCCCTTTTCTCCCTCCCTACCCACCTCCCTCCCTTTCCTCCTCCCTCCCTACCCACCTCCCTTTTCTCCCTCCCTACCCACCTACCTACCCACCCACCTCCCTTCCTCCCTCCCTACCCACCTCCCTTCCTCCCTCCCTACCCACCTCCCTTCCTCCCTCCCTACCTGCCTCCCTTTCCCCTCCCCTCCCTACCTACCTCCCTTTCCTCCCTCCCTACCCCCCTCCCTTTCCTCCCTCCCTACCCCCCTCTCTTTCCTCCCTCCCTACCCACCTCCCTTTCCTCCCTCCCTACCCACCTCCCTTTCCTCCCTCCCTTTCCTCCCTCCTTCCTCTCTCCCTAACCCCCACCCCCCTTCTTTCTTAGGAACCCGTCCAAAACTTTGTATTTGAAGGAAAGCAAGGCTGGTAAGATGAGGGGGGGAAGAGAGAGAGAGGAGGAAGAAAGGAGGGGAGGGAAAAGAGAGAGGGAGGAGTAAGAGAGAGAGAGAGGAAATGAGTGAATGGGGAAAGGGTGGTGAGTTAGAGGGGAGGAAAGAGCGGGGTGGGGGGATGAGGATAGAGTGAGTGGGGAGGAGAGGAGGGAAGAGGGAATGAGAAGGGCAAGGAGGTGGGGTAAGAGGGAAGAAGAGAAAGAGGAGGATAGAAGAGAGGAGAGTTGGTGGGAAGGGGAGGGGAGGAGACAGGGAGACAGGAAAACAAACATTTGGGTGATGCATTGCTAAGAATAATGGGTGTGAAAGGGTTAAATTCAAGTGGACGTAATTATCTACCCGTATAAAAGGTATGTCGATGGTAATAAACCCATCTTATTCAAGGAAGGTAAATCACTCTTAATATACTCAATTATATTTGTAGTTTTATCTTATACTCTGGGTTTTATAGAGTGTAGAAAGATGAGAGAGAGAGAGAGAGAAGGGGGGAGTTTCTTGTATTACCTTCCGTTTCCGTGTCACATTTTTAGCATCGTTAATTAAGTTTATTGACTAGTGATCGTAAATTGGAAAAAAGGGTTACACACACGCTCTCTATCTATCTATCTATCTGTCTGTCTGTCTAAATTTATCTGGTCTGTCTGTCTCAAAATGTATCTTGTCTTTTATTTCTTATTCTCTCTCTCTCTCTCTCTCTCTCTCTCTCTCTCTCTCTCTCTCTCTCTCTCTCTCTCTCTCTCTCTCTCTCTCTCTCTCTCTCTCTCTCTCTTGTTCCATACACACATAGGACATTAATATACATCAGCCAGTATAAACGCACATGGGAATACACAAGTATAAACGTACAGGATTATCTTACATTGGAAAAACACACATGAGCATAAACGTACATGAATAAACACACACGTAATATACACACACGGGAAAAACGTACACGGCATAAACACACTCGGGGAAAAGCGTACACGACATAAGCACACTCGGGGAAAAACGTACATGGCTTAAAACACATGTAACATTATACTATGCACACGGGAAAAACCGTACACGGTATAAACACACGTGTGATATGCACACACGGGAAAAAACGTACACGCCATGAACAAACACGTAATATACACACACGGGAAAAACGTACACGGCATAAACACACACGTAACCTCCACACACGGTAAACAAAACACACGGATCGTAAACATGAGAAGCAAACAAATGTAAATAGTCTCTCATTGTAAACACACGGTGGGAGGAACACGGATATCAACTCCTGAAAAATGTATGGGGGTGATACATACTCATTCACACACACACACTCTCTCTCTCTCTCTCTCTCTCTCTCTCTCTCTCTCTCTCCTATCACTCCTCTCTTCTCTCCTCACCATCCTCCTCTCTCTTTCTAACCCTCTCTCTCTCTACTCTCTCTCTCTTTCTCTCTCTCATCTCTCTCCCTCTCGTCTCTCCGCGTCTCAATCTCTCCTCTCGCTCTCTCTACCGCGCTCTCCTCTCTCTATCTTCTCTCTCCATCCTCTCTCTCTCTCTCTCTCAAATCTCTCCTCTTTCTCTCTCTCTCTCTCCCCCTCTCTCTCTCTCTCTCTCTCTCTCTCACCCTCTCTCATCTCTCTCTCTCTCACTTTCTCTCTCTCTCTCTCTCTCTCTCTCTCTCTCTCTCTCTCTCTCTCAAAATTCAGATTCAATGCAGTTCAGGATAGCTTGGAAAACGTAAGAATTTATGTCCGAAAGTGTTCACACGAAAGTGTACTATCTTATTTACGCCCTTTATTGTTTGCGTTGTGTTAACCCTCTCAAGATCCGATTATGCAATTTTGAATCTGTTGTGTGGCTATTATTAGACACTTACATTCAGATTAGGAAGGGTGTGTGGAAGCTAGAGGGTTAATTGAGATTTCTTTACCCTTCTAATACCCACAGATCCTTTCCTAAACCGTCTATAATCGTCTAATGATAGCCAGAATAAACTGTCAAAATGTGTCATAGCCCTTATAATTCCCACAGATCCCATCCTAAGCTGTATAAAATCGTCTGATGATAGCCAGAATATGCAGTCAAAAGGCGTCATAATCTTGAAAGGGGTTAATAGCCAGTAAAAAGAATGGAGACAGACCTGAGAATTGCCCGTAATTAATTCTACGGGGATGGCAACTCTACCTTGGCTGCAGGTTAAGTTCTCGTGGGATGAAAGTAATTACAAAAGTTGGGGAAGAGGAAAGTTGGGAGTGTTTCTTATTCACTCTCTCTCTCTCTCTCTCTCTCTCTCTCTCTCTCTCTCTCTCTCTCTCTCTCTCTCTCTCTCTCTCTCTCTCTCTGTTTTTCAATGGATTAAAATTACATTCACTCTCAATACAAAACGAGATATGTATATAGATTATTAAATGGATAGACAGATAGGTAGATCTTTTACTCTGGGAGGGGAGGCCGTACCCCTGTAATTTAATTCTTTGCCTTTTCAAAGTCTCGTATTTCTTTCCCGCCGGTTTTCCCTCTCTCGTGTTTCACCTTT
>CM064555.1:18910843-19053343 GCA_032716605.1 Paralithodes platypus | reverse complement strand
AATAAAAAAAAGTCTCCCCATGAAGAACAAGGGGGGAGAGAGAGAGAGAGAGAGAGAGAGAGAGAGAGAGACTGAACTTTGCAAGATAGTGAGAGAGAAAAAAGAAAATTGTCAAGAGTGAAATACTGTGTGAGATAGTTAATAGTTAATAGTTAATAGTGAGATAGTTAAAATACTGTGTGAGATAGTTAAAATACTGTGTGAGATAGTTAAAATACTGTGTGAGATAGTTAATAGTTAATAGTTAATAGTGAGATAGTTAAAATACTGTGTGAGATAGTTAAAATACTGTGTGAGATAGTTAATAGTTAATAGTTAATAGTGAGATAGTTAAAATTACTGTGTAGATAGTTTAAAATACTGTGTGAGATAGTTAATAGTTAATAGTTAATAGTGAGATAGTTAAAATACTGTGTGAGATAGTTAAAATACTGTGTGAGATAGTTAATAGAGTTAATAGTTAATAGTGCAGATAGTTAAATACTGTGTGAGAGTTAAAATTACTGTGTGAGATAGTTAATAGTTAATAGTTAATAGTGAGATAGTTAAAATACTGTGAGATAGTTTTTAAAATACTGTGTGAGATAGTTTAATAATACTGTGTGAGATAGTTAATAGTAATAGTTAATAGTGAGATAGTTAAAATACTGTGTGAGATAGTTAAAATACGGTGTGAGATAGTTAAAATACTGTGTGAGATAGATAATAGTTAATAGTTAATAGTGAGATAGTTAAAATACTGTGTGAGATAGTTAAAATACTGTGTGAGATAGTTAAAATACTGTGTTTGAGATAGTTAATAGTTAATAGTTAATAGTGAGATAGTTTTAAAATACTGTGTGAGATAGTTAAAATACTGTTCTTGTGAGATAGTTAATAGTTAATAGTTAATAGTGACATAGTTAAAATACTGTGTGTCATAGTTAACATACTGTGTGGGATAGTTAATAGTTAATAGTTAATAGTGAGATAGTTAAAATACTGTGTGAGATAGGTAAGAATCTGTGTGAGATAGTTAAAATACTGTGTGAGATAGTTAATAGTTAATAGTTAATAGTGAGATAGTTAAAATACTGTGTGAGATAGTTAAAATACTGTGTGAGATAGTTAATAGTTAATAGTTAATAGTGAGATAGTTAAAATACTGTGTGAGATAGTTAAAATACTGTGTGAGATAGTTAAAATACTGTGTGAGATAGTTAATAGTTAATAGTTAATAGTGAGGATAGTTAAAATACTGGTGTGAGATAGTTAAATACTGTGTGAGATAGTTAATAGTTAATAGTTAATAGTGAGATAGTTAAAATACTGTGTGAGATAGTTTTAAAATACTGTGTGAGATAGTTAATAGTTAATAGTTAATAGTGAGATAGTTAAAATACTGTGTGAGATAGTTAAAATAACTGTGTGAGATAGTTAAAATACTGTGTGAGATAGTTAATAGTTAATAGTTATAGTGAGATAGTTAAAATACTGTGTGAGATAGTTAAAATACTGTGTGAGATAGTTAAAATACTGTGTGAGATAGTTAATAGTTAATAGTTAATAGTGAGATAGTTAAAATACTGTGTGAGATAGTTAAAATACTGTGTGAGATAGTTAAAATACTGTGTGAGATAGTTAATAGTTAATAGTTAATAGTGAGATAGTTAAAATACTGTGTGAGATAGTTAAAATACTGTGTGAGATAGTTAATATACTGTGTGAGATAGTTAAAATACTGTGTGAGATAGTTAAAATACTGTGTGAGATAGTTAATAGTTAATAGTTAATAGTGAGATAGTTAAAATACTGTGTGAGATAGTTAAAATACTGTGTGAGATAGTTAAAATACTGTGTGAGATAGTTAATAGTTAATAGTTAATAGTGAGATAGTTAAAATACTGGGTGAGATAGTTAAAATACTGTGTGACACAGTTAATAGTAATAGTTAATAGTGAGATAGTTAAAAATACTGTGTGAGATAGTTAAAATACTGTGTGAGATAGTTAAAATACGTGTGAGATAGTTAATAGTTAATAGTTAATAGTGCGATAGTTAAAATACTGTGTGAGATAGTTAAAATACTGTGTGATTGAGATAGTTTAATGTTAATAGTTAATAGTGAGATAGTTAAAATACTGTGTGAGATAGTTAAAATACTGTGTTGAGATAGTTAAAATACTGTGTGAGATAGTTAAAATACTGTGTGAGATAGTTAATAGTAATAGTTAATAGTGAGAATAGTTAAAATACTGTGTGAGATAGGTTAAAATACTGTTGTGAGATAGT
This sequence comes from Paralithodes platypus, assembly GCA_032716605.1. NCBI lineage: Eukaryota > Metazoa > Arthropoda > Malacostraca > Decapoda > Lithodidae > Paralithodes > Paralithodes platypus. Next base: position 19,051,072 of record CM064555.1, on the reverse strand, counting down.
TAAAATACTGTGTGAGATAGTTAAAATACTGTGTGAGATAGTTAATAGTTAATAGTTAATAGTGAGATAGTTAAAATACTGTGTGAGATAGTTAAAATACTGTGTGAGATAGTTAAAATACTGTGTGAGATAGTTAATAGTTAATAGTGAGATAGTTAAAATACTGTGTGAGATAGTTTAAAATACTGTGTGAGATAGTTAAAATACTGTGTGAGATAGTTAAATACTGTGTGAGATAGTTAAAATACTGTGTGAGATAGTTAATAGTTAATAGTTAATAGTGAGATAGTTAAAATACTGTGTGAGATAGTTAAAATACTGTGTGAGATAGTTAAAATATGTGTGAGATAGTTAATAGTTAATAGTTAATAGTGAGATAGTTAAATACTGTGTGTGAGATAGTTAAAATCCTGTGTGAGATAGTTAAAATACTGTGTGAGATAGTTAATAGTTAATAGTTAATAGTGAGATAGTTAAAAACTACTGTGTGAGATAGTTAAAATACTGTGTGAGTAGTTAAAATACTGTGTGAGATAGTTAAAATACTGTGTGTGAGATAGTTAAAATACTGTGTGAGATAGTTAATAGTTAATAGTAATAGGGAGATAGTTAAAAACTGTGGGTGAGATAGTTAAATACTTGTGAGATAGTTAAAATACTGTGTGAGATAGTTAATAGTTAATAGTTAATAGTGAGATAGTTAAAATACTGTGTGAGATAGTTTAAAATACTGTGTGAGATAGTTAATAGTTAATAGTTAATAGTGAGATAGTTAAAATACTGTGTGAGATAGTTAAAATACTGTGTGAGATAGTTAAAATACTGTGTGAGATAGTTAAAATACTGTGTGAGATAGTTAATAGTTAATAGTTAATAGTGAGATAGATAAAATACTGTGTGAGATAGTTAAAATACTGTGTGAGATAGTTAATAGTTAATAGTTAATAGTGAGATAGTTAAAAATACTGTGTGAGATAGTTAAAATACTGTGTGAGATAGTTAATAGTTAATAGTTAATAGTGAGATAGTTAAAATACTGTGTGAGATAGTTAAAATACTGTGTGAGATAGTTAAAATACTGTGTGAGATAGTTAAAATACTGTGTGAGATAGTTAAAATACTGTGTGAGATAGTTAAAATACTGTGTGAGATAGTTTATAGTTAATAGTTAATAGTGAGATAGTTAAAAATACTGTGTTGAGATAGTTAAATACTGGTGTGAGATAGTTAATAGTTAATAGTTAATAGTGAGATAGTTAAAATACTGTGGAGATAGGTTAAAATACTGTGTGAGATAGTGTAATAGTTAATAGTTAATAGTGAGATAGTTAAAATACTGTGTGAGATAGTTAAAATACTGTGTGAGATAGTTAAAATACGTGTGAGATAGTTAAAATACTGTGTGAGATAGTTAATAGTTTAATAGTTAATAGTGAGATAGTTAAAATACTGTGTGAGATAGTTAAAATACTGTGTGAGATAGTTAATAGTTAATAGTTAATAGTGTGATAGTTAAAATACTGTGTGAGGATAGTTAAAATACTGTGTGAGATAGTTAATAGTTAATAGTTATTAATAGTGAGATAGTTAAAATACTGTGTGAGATAGTTAAAATACTGTGTGAGATAGTTTATAGTTAATAGTTAATAGTGAGATAGTTAAAATACTGTGTGAGATAGTTAAAATACTGTGTGAGATAGTTAATAGTTAATAGTTAATAGTGAGATAGTTTAAAATACTGTGTGAGATAGTTAAAATTACTGTGTGATAGTTAATAGTTAATAGTTTAATAGTGAGATAGTTAAAAATACTGGTGAGATAGTTAAAATACTGTGTGAGATAGTTAAAATACTGTGTGAGATAGTTTAAAAATACTGTGTGAGATAGTTAATAGTAATAGTTAATAGTGAGATAGTTAAAATACTGTGTGAGATAGTTAAAATACTGTGTGAGATAGTTAAAATACTGTGTGAGATAGTTAATAGTTAATAGTTAATAGTGAGATAGTTAAAAATACGTGTGAGATAGTTTAAAAATACTGTGTGAGATAGTTAAAATACTGTGTGAGATAGTTAATAGTTAATAGTTAATAGTGAGATAGTTAAAATACTGTGTGAGATAGTTAAAATACTGTGTGAGATAGTTAATAGTTAATAGTTAATAGTGAGATAGTTAAAATACTGTGTGAGATAGTTAAAATACTGTGTGAGATAGTTAAAATACTGTGTGAGATAGTTAAAATACTGTGTGAGATAGTTAATAGTTAATAGTTAATAGTGAGATAGTTAAAATACTGTGTGTGAGATAGTTAATAGTTAATAGTTAATAGTGAGATAGTTAAAATACTGTGTGAGATAGTTAAAATACTGTGTGAGATAGTTAATAGTTAATAGTTAATAGTGAGATAGTTAAAATACTGTGTGAGATAGTTAAAAATACTGTGTGAGATAGTTAAAATACTGTGTGAGATAGTTAATAGTTAATAGTTAATAGTGAGATAGTTAAAATACTGTGTGAGATAGTTAAAATACTGTGTGATATAGTTAAAATACTGGTGTGAGATAGTTAAAATACTGTGTGAGATAGTTATAGTTAATAGTTAATAGTGAGATAGTTAAAATACTGTGTGAGATAGTTAAAATACTGTGTGAGATAGTTAAAATACTGTGTGAGATAGTTAAAATACTGTGTGAGATAGTTTTAAAATACTGTGTGAGATAGTTAATAGTTAATAGTTAATAGTGAGATAGTTAAAATACTGTGTGAGATAGTTAAAATACTGTTGTGAGATAGTTAAAATACTGTGTGAGATAGTTAATAGTTAATAGTTAATAGTGAGATAGTTAAAATACTGTGTGAGATAGTTAAAATACTGTGTGAGATAGTTAATAGTTAATAGTTAATAGTGAGATAGTTAAAATACTGTGTGAGATAGTTAAAATACTGTGTGAGATAGTTAAAATACTGTGTGAGATAGTTAATAGTTAATAGTTAATAGTGAGATAGTTAAAATACTGTGTGAGATAGTTAATAGTTAATAGTTAATAGTGAGATAGTTAAAATACTGTGTGAGATAGTTTTAAAATACTGTGTGAGATAGTTAATAGTTAATAGTTACTAGTGAGATAGTTAAAATACTGGTGGGATAGTTAAAATACTGTGTGAGATAGTTAAAATACTGTGTGAGATAGTTAATAGTTAATAGTTAATAGTGAGATAGTTAAAATACTGTGTGAGATAGTTAAAATACTGTGTGAGATAGTTAAAATACCTGGTGTGAGATAGTTAATAGTTAATAGTTAATAGTGAGATAGTTAAAAATACTGTGTGAGATAGTTAAAAATACTGTGTGAGATAGTTAAAAACTGTGAGATAGATTAATAGTTAATAGTTATAGTTAATAGTGAGATAGTTAAAATACTGTGTGAGATAGTTAAAATACTGTGTGAGATAGTTAATAGTTAATAGTTAATAGTGAGATCGTTAAAATACTGTGTGTGAGATAGTTAGTTAAAATACTGTGTGAGATAGTTAATAGTTAATAGTTAATAGTGAGATAGTTAAAATACTGTGTGAGATAGTTTTAAAATACTGTGTGAGATAGTTAATAGTTAATAGTTAATAGTGAGATAGTTAAAATACTGTGTGAGATAGTTAAAATACTGTGTGAGATAGTTAATAGTTCAATAGTTAATAGGAGATAGTTAAAATACTGTGTGAGATAGTTAAAAATACTGTGTGTGAGATAGTTAATAGTTAATAGTTAATAGTGAGATAGTTAAAATACTGTGTGAGATAGTTAAAATACTGTGTGAGATAGTTAATAGTTAATAGTTAATAGTGAGATAGTTAAAAATACTGTGTGAGATAGTAGAAATACTGTGTGAGATAGTTAAAATACTGTGTGAGATAGTTAATAGTTAATAGTTAATAGTGAGATAGTTAAAATACTGTGTGAGTAGTTAAAATACTGTGTGAGATAGTTAATAGTTAATAGTTAATAGTGAGATAGTTAAAATACTGTGTTGAGATAGTTAAAATACTGTGTGAGATAGTTTAAAATACTGTGTGAGATAGTTATAGTTAATAGTTAATAGTGAGATAGTTAAAAATACTGTGTGAGATAGTTAAAATACTGTTGAGATAGTTATAGTTAATCGTTAATAGTGAGATAGTAAATACTGTGTGAGATAGTTAAAATACTGTGTGAGATTAGTTTAAAATACTGTGTGAGATAGTTAAAAATACTGTGTGAGATAGTTAATAGTTAATAGTTAATAGTGAGATAGTTACAAATACTGTGTGAGATAGTTAAAATACTGTGTGAGATAGTTTAAAATACTGTGTGAGATAGTTTAAAATACTGTGTGAGATAGTTAATAGTTAATAGTTAATAGTGAGATAGTTAAAATACTGTTGAGATAGTTAAAATACTGTGTGAGATAGTTAAAATACTGTGTGAGATAGTTAAAATACTGTGTGAGATAGTTAATAGTTAATAGTTAATAGTGAGATAGTTAAAATACTGTGTGAGATAGTTAAAAAACTGTGTGAGATAGTTAATAGTTAATAGTTAATAGTGAGATAGTTAAAATACTGTGTGAGATAGTTTAAAATACTGTGTGAGATAGTTAAAATACTGTGTGAGATAGTTAATAGTAATAGTTAATAGTGAGGATAGTTAAAATACTGTGTGAGATAGTTAAAATACTGTGTGAGAATAGTTATAGTTAATAGTTAATAGTGAGATCGTTAAAATACTGTGTGAGATAGTTAAATACTGTGTGGGGTGAGATAGTTTAAAATACTGTGTGAGATAGTTAAAATACTGTGTGAGATAGTTAATAGTTAATAGTTAGTTAATAGTGAGATAGTTTAAAATACTGGTGTGAGATAGTTAAAATAGTGTGGGAGATAGTTAATAGTAAATAGATAATAGTGAGATAGTTAAAAATACTGTGTGAGATAGTTAAAATACTGTGTGAGATAGTTTTAAAATACTGTGTGAGATAGTTAATAGTTAATAGTTAATAGTGAGATAGTTAAAATACTGTGTGAGATAGTTAAAAATACTGTGTGAGATAGTTAAATACTGTGTGAGATAGTTAAAATACTGTGTGAGATAGTTAATAGTTAATAGTTAATAGTGAGATAGTTAAAATACTGTGTGAGATAGTTAAAATACTGTGTGAGATAGTTAATAGTTAATCGTTAATAGTGAGATAGTTTAAAATACTGTGTGAGATAGTTAAAATACTGTGGTGAGATAGTAAAATACTGTGTGAGATAGTTAAAATACTGTGTGAGATAGTTAAATAGTTAATAGTTAATAGTGAGTAGTTAAAATCGGTGTGAGATAGTTTTAAAATACTGTGTGTGAGATAGTTAATAGTTAATAGTTAATAGGTGAGATAGTTTAAAATACTGTGTGCGATAGTTAAAAATACTGTGTGAGATAGTTAAAATACTGTGTGAGATAGTTAATAGTTAATAGTTAATAGTGAGATAGTTTAAAATACTGTGTGAGATAGTTAAAATACTGTGTGAGATAGTTAAAATACTGTGTGAGATAGTTAAAATACTGTGTGAGATAGTTAATAGTTAATAGTTAATAGTGAGATAGTTAAAATACTGTGTGGAGATAGTTAACACATACTGTGTGAGATAGTTAAAATACTGTGTGAGATAGTTAAATACTGTGTGAGATAGTTAATAGTTAATAGTTAATAGTGAGATAGTTAAAATACTGTGTGAGATAGTTAAAATACTGTGTGAGATAGTTTAAAATACTGTGTGAGATAGTTAAAATACGTGTGAGATAGTTAATAGTTAATAGTTAATAGTGAGATAGTTAAAATACTGTGTGAGATAGTTAAAATACTGTGTGAGATAGTTAAAATACTGTGTGAGATAGTTAAAATACTGGTGATTGTGTGAGATAGTTAATAGTTAATAGTTAATAGTGAGATAGTTAAAATACTGTGTGAGATAGTTAAAATACTGTGTGAGATAGTTTAAAATACTGTGTGAGATAGTTAAAAATACGGTGTGAGATAGTTAATAGTTAATAGTTAATAGTGAGATAGTTAAAATACTGTGTGAGATAGTTAAAATACTGTGTGAGATAGTTAAAATACTGTGTGAGATAGTTAATAGTTAATAGTAATAGTGAGATAGTTAAAATACTGTGTGAGATGAGTTAAAATACTGTGTGAGATAGTTAATAGTTAATAGTTAATAGTGAGATAGTTAAACAAAATACTGTGTGAGATAGTTAAAATAATGTGTGAGATAGTTTAAAATACTGTTTGTGAGATAGTTAAATAGTTAATAGTTAATAGTGAGATAGTTAAAATACTGTGTGAGATAGTTTAAAATACTGTGTGAGATAGTTAAAAATACTGTGTGAGATAGTTAATAGTTAATAGTTAATAGTGAGATAGTTTAAAATACTGTGTGAGATAGTTAAAATACTGTGTGAGATAGTTAAAATACTGTGTGAGATAGTTAAAATACTGTGGTGAGATAGTTAATAGTTAATAGTTAAATATTGAGATAGTTTGAAAATACTGTGTGAGATAGTTAAAATACTGTGTGAGATAGTTAATAGTTAATAGTTAATAGTGAGATAGTTAAAATACTGTGTGAGATAGTTAAAATACTGTGTGAGATAGTTTTAAAATACTGTGTGAGATAGTTAATAGTTAATAGTTAATAGTGAGATAGTTAAAAATACTGTGTGAGATAGTTAAAAATATGTGTGTGAGATAGTTAATAGTTAATAGTTAATAGTGAGATAGTTAAAATACTGGGTGTGAGATAGTTTAAAATACTGTGTGGGATAGTTAATAGTTAATAGTTAATAGTGAGATAGTTTAAAAATACTGTGTGAGATAGTAGTTAAAATACTGTGTGAGATAGGTTTTAAAATACTGTGTGAGATAGTTAAAATACTGTGTGAGAGGATAGTTACTAGTTAATAGTTAATAGTGAGATAGTTAAATACTGTGTGTAGATAGTTAAAATACTGTGTGAGATAGTTAAAATACTGTGTGAGATAGTTAATAGTTAATAGTTAATAGTGAGATAGTTAAAATACTGTGTGAGATAGTTAAAATACTGTGTGAGATAGTTAATAGTTAATAGTTAATAGTGGATAGTTAAAATACTGTGCGAGATAGTTAAAATACTGTGTGAGATAGTAATAGTTAATAGTTAATAGTGAGATAGTTAAAATACTGTGTGAGATAGTTAAAATACTGTGTGAGATAGTTAATAGTTAATAGTTAATAGTGAGATAGTTAAAATACTGTGTGAGATAGTTAAAATACTGTGTGAGATAGTTAAAATACTGTGTGAGATAGTTAAAATACTGTGTGAGATAGTTAAAAGTCGTGGAGTGAAACCTGAATGTCAGAAAATTATAATGACGAGCCTAAAGTAGAGATAATTGAGAGCAAAAATGTATGTAAACTGTTATTTATTTAACAGTAATGAACCATCAAAAATCAAGAAGGGTCAGCCAGGAAATAGGTGTGGAAATGTACAGCCCTTTTTGAGTTACAGAGGTTAGGGTTCACGATTTATGGCCTACCAACTTGGGACAGGATATAACGAGGAACTTCTAAAGGGGAAGGTATTTGTGGGTGAATATATTTGGCTATGGAAAGAACGGTAATAAAGAACATGGGGTTGGTTTGTATGTATGTATGTATGTATGTATGTATGTATGTATGTATGTATGTATGTATGTATGTATGTATGTATGTGTACTCTGGCACCTTCCCCATTTTTTTTGTTTTTTGTTTTTTTTTTTTTTTATAGGGGTGGCCGACTCGAGACAGAGCCGATTTGTTTATTAGCTGTACTCTGTTCCAAGTAGGTAGGCCAGAAATCGTGAACCTTAACCCCTGTAACTCAAAAAGGGCGAGAGCAAATGGGCTGTAAAGTTTCAAACCTATTCCCTGGCTGACCCTTCCCAGATGGTAGGAATAATTATTAGCTGGATTACTCTAGTCGTTTGCGAGTCATAGAGGTTAATGAGGTCAGAGTTGTGGCCTACATATTTGGAACAGGGTATAACAGGTCAAGAGTTGTGGCCTACATATTTGGAACAGGGTATAACAGGTCAAGAGTTGTGGCCTACATATTTGGAACAGGGTATAACAGGTCAAGAGTTGTGGCCTACATATTTGGAACAGGGTATAACAGGTTAGGTAATGTCACCAAGCCTCTACCTTAAGGGGAGGTTTTTAGTTGATTCCCTAGACTTCCATCAAGCTTAAAATTGCTCCCCCTTGACCCCCTTTCAAGATAAATTTGTACATTTTTCGGTAGAAAAATGTCCCGGCCAAAGGCCGGTTCCCCTTAAATTACAGGCTCGCTATCGCTCGCCAGGAAAAAATCGACACCTAAATGGCACGAATGGTCTTAAAATTGACAGAAATGGGACGAGGGTTCTTAAAATCGCCAAACTAATGGGGCAAGCGTCTTTAAATCTCACAAGCAATGGGGCTAAACATGAGGGAGAAAGAGGTTCAGAAAAAAATCCTCCAGGTGGAAATCTCCCCTTAAGCCTGCCCCACACAAACCCCCCCCGCACATCACGTTTCCCAAGAGATACCCCTAACCAATACAAATCAACCGGATCCCGAGTGGTGAATCAGACGAGAGAGAATGGCAAGGTCGTATGAAAGGGAAGAGAGAGAGAGAGAGAGAGAGAGAGAGAGAGAGAATGAAAATGGCAAGGTCGTATGAAAGGGAAATTTACCAGAAAAGAAAGAGAAAAGGCTAACAATGTCTGAGAAAGAAAGAGAGGTACTAGGTCGACTGAAAGGGAATTGTGAGAAAGCAAATATATGTAAATATCTCTCTCTCTCTCTCTCTCTCTCTCTCTCTCTCTCTCTCTCTCTCTCTCTCTCTCTCTCTCTCTCTCTCTCTGTCTGTCTCACACACACACACAAAAAGAGAGACAAGTTCATATGGAAGTAAATATGTGAGAAAATAAAGCTGAAAATTTTTAAGAACTTAAACTACCATGAGATCAGGATAATATTTAAATATTTACTAAATCATGTAATTGAAGTCTAGAAAAGCCTTAAGAGGGTAGGCTGACTCAATTATATCTTAAGAGAGAAAGAGAGAGAGAGAGAGAGATTTACATACAGTAGATACACTGACCACACGGACCTTACGATCCAAACATGGTGGTCAAGTCTTAATTCTAGTTGAGACAGCAGAACCCCAAATATAGGAGAGAGAGAGAGAGAGAGAGAGAGAGAGAGAGAGAGAGAGAGAGAGAGAGAGAGAGAGAGAGAGGCGAACCACACCCCTTTTCATAATCTTGGCTCTATTTGGTTTATTTTATTTCGCCATTCCTTGTCCCCACATGTAATTATATTTGGGAATATTAATTACATTTATAGCTCAAAATAATGTAAGGAACTCGTAAATATCGCATAATTGAACTTTGACATAAACACATTTTTTGTATGTATGTGTGTGTATCTATCTATATATATATATATATATATATATATATATATATATATATATATATATATATATATATATTTATGAGAACCTCAGCAGGTGATCTTGGACACCGCAACTTCCAAATTAGTAGGGCAATGAGAAGAAATACGTTGTGGAACATCATGATTTATTCTAATTTTCGGCGACGTCACGCAGCCATCCTCAGGAAAAGGGTTACCAACAGATCCTATATATATATATATATATATATATATATATATATATATATATATATATATATATATATATCTGTCTGTCTGTCTGTCTGTCTGTCTGTCTGTCGATCGATCGATCTATCTATTTATTTAGTTTATTTATCTATTTTTGTATATACGGTATGTGTATATCTATCTATATAATATGTCTCTCTCTCTCTCTCTCTCTCTCTCTATATATATATATACCGGTATATATAATTACTATTTATCTATATATTGCCAGTCGCCCTAATCCTGGAGGGAGTGGCCACGAATGAATCACCTCTGTCCTCTATCAGTCTGCGTCCCTCCTCCCACCCAACTACCCCCTTCACTCCTATGCCTCTCTACTCCTTCCTTCCACCTCACTCTCGGTCTGCCTCTCCCTCTTTGCGTCCCTCCTCCCACCCAACACCCCCTTCACTCCTATGCCTCTCACCTCCTTCCTTCCACCTCACTCTCACGTACTTGAAATATGTATTTATCTTCCGTGCCAGTGTTAATTTAATGAGAGAGAGAGAGAGAGGGGGGGGGGGGGAGGGAGACCGACAGACCAACAGAGAGAGATCGAGAGAGAGATCAACCTGGCAACAGTGGTGTTATATCATTCACTTGGCCACACTTGAGGTAAGAGGTCTGTTACTCTCACACTCTCTCTCACTTACACACATACACACACACACTCTCTCTCTCTCTCTCTCTCACTTTCTATCACTCACCCACACTCTCCTTCCTTCTCTCTCTCTCTCTATGACCTAACTTCATTTGCCAGCGTGTTATTGTGTCTTGTTGTTGTTGTTTGTGTTGTTGTTGAAGGTTGCCTTAAGGCGGAGGTTTGGTAATAATTGTGTAGTTGCAATACCGGTCCTGAAGGTGTTGAAGAGCACTGGTTCTGACTGAGAGAGCGAGCGAGCTTTGTGCGACTTTCTGAATTGATAGGATTTAATATTAACTTTTCCGGCAGTCCCGAGATAATAACTGCATATAAATAATTAGCCTTGGATTTAAAGAGAGCCCACCTCGCTTGTTTTCTCTTTCTCTCCCTCTCTCTTTTGCTTGTATCCATTCGGCCTACTGTTTTAAGACGTTTACCCCTTTTTGTTTTGACAGCAAGCTAAATTTGTACATTTTTTGATAGAAAAATGTATCCGGCGAAGCCGGATTTCTCCATACAATGCTGGCTCGCTGGAAGAAATCGACACCTGGATGGGGATAAGTCTTAAAACAGTTGGCTGAATGGGGCCGAATGGATACAAGCTAGGGAAAGAGAGAAAAGATATAAAAAGAGAACGATATAAAAAAAAACCGGTGACCCCCCTTAACTTTCCCGGCAGTCCCGAGATAATCAATGCATATAAATAATTAGGCTGGGATTTTGCCAGAGTTGGTAATTAGGTCAAATGATTAATGAATATCCAATTGAATTTTGTACTGAATGAATCCGTCTGTTGTTGTTTGTTTAAAAGGTACGATGATTCTTTGCTTAACCCCTTCTGTACCGGTGACGTCCTTTTCATTATATTCTGGCAACTATTAGACAATTTTGTACAGCTTAGGAAGGACCTTTAGCAATAATAAGGCTTCATACTATCTCAATCAACCCCTTAAACTACCACAGATCCTTCCTAAGCTGCACAATATCGTCTAAATATAGCTAGAATAAAAGATAACACACGTCGCTGGTACTCAAAGGGCTAACCCCTTCAGTACCGATGTCGTCCCTGTAACTTTACTGTGGCTACCAGTAGACGATTTTACTCAGTTTAGTAAGGGCCTCCAGCAATTATTAACAGGCTTCTAACTAGCTTTTACTCAGTTTAGTAAGGGCCTCCAGCAATTATTAACAGGCTTTTAACTAGCTTTTACTCAGTTTAGTAAGGGCCTCCAGCAATTATTAACAGGCTTCTAACTAGCTTTTACTCAGTTTAGTAAGGGCCTCCAGCAATTATTAACAGGCTTCTAACTAGCTTTTACTCAGTTTAGTAAGGGCCTCCAGCAATTATTAACAGGCTTCTAACTAGCTTTTCTCACAGATCCTTCTTAAACTGCACAAAATCTGGTAAATATAGCTATACTATATTTAATAAGACATCGCCGGTACAGAAGTTAATCTTCAGTACGGTGACGCCTATTTACCTTGGATTCTGGCTGACATTAGACGATTTAATGCAGTAGTAATAGTAGTAGTAGTAGTAGTAGTAGTAGTAGTAGTAGTAGTCTAGGGTCCAAAGAGGGGATGCACAGACTGAGTGGTTAAAAAAAAAAAAAAAAAAAAAAAAAAAAAAGTAGTAGTAGTAGTAGTAGTAGTAACAGTAGTAGTAGTAGTAGTAGTAGTAACAGTAGTAGTAGTAGTATACATGATAGTGAAATAGAATGCAGCGATCAATAACAGTAGTACCGTATCTGGCCTACTTCTTGTTTTTGTTGTTGTTTTTTTGTTGACTAAGGGATTATGATGTTCAGGTACAGGCTGTTTACTGCTGAGTGGCTGGATCAGTGAGAGAGAGAGAGAGAGAGGGGGAATACATACACAATTATTCCTATCTTCTCCATACTTTATCTCTCTCTCTCTCTCTCTCTCTCTCTCTCTCTCTCTCTCTCACACACAGTTTTTTCTCTGCTCTACTTTTACCTTTGTTTTCTCCCCCTCTCTTCCACTTCTAAATTGGTGAATGTTTGTGTTAGAGAGAGAGAGAGAGAGAGAGAACGCGCCAAGTGAGCCAGTTTTCAGAGCCATTCCCTTTACAACAAGAGGCGTGCTTGTTTGAATTGAGTTGATGTGTTTTGGAGTTTTTAGTTGGGTGGAGAGTGAGTGAGTGAGTGAGTGTGTGTGTGTGTGTGTGTGTGTGTGTGTGTGTGTGTGTGAGTGTGAGTGAGTGATTGAGTGTGCGCGCGCTATGTAATCTGCATATATTGACACCAGATCATTTCACCATAATTATGAACATGAACTATTATAATTATGATTTAGATTACCTGTATATCATTAAGGTTATTATAGGTAATTACCTGGGTCCCATCGTGGAGTCATTATTGGGAATATCCAGCAATTACATCAGTAATTTACTTAATAAAATATGTTTTTATTTATATGATGATGATGATAATTGTAGTTGTCAATTTGGCATGGTGTAATGGTTAGCGTTTAAAAAAAATTGTATGTGATAACCCAGGTTCGAATCCCGGTGGATCACATAAGGCTTTCACTAATTTCATTGGAGGTGTTTGGTGTTGGGGTGCAATTAATTAAACAACAACATAGATTAGTATTACTATTGTTGTTAGTATTGTTTTGTCTTGCTCTATATGTTTGCATTATATATTAATTATGTTATTAAGGGGAGGCAGACCGTTTTTCTGGTCTATTAATTCATTTATTCATATATTTTTTTAGTTTCCTCCCTAGACCTCCATCAAGCTTAGAAGAAGAAAAAAACCTAGACCCCCCTTCTAGATAAATTTGTAAATTTTTCGGTAGACAAATGTTCCGGCCGAAGGCCGGTTCCTCTTAAAATTGCAGGCTCGCTATCGCTTGCCAGGAAAAAATCGACACCTAAATGGCACGAATGGTCTTAAAATTGACAACGAAATGGGGCGAAAGGTGTTAAAATCGCCAAACTAATGGGCCGAACGTCTAATAATCTCAAAACTAGTGGGGCTAAACATTAGGGAGAAGGGGGTCCAGAAAAAACGGTCTGCCTCCCCATAATTACGTTATGGATTATTATTACTTGTATTATTATTATTATTATTATTAGTAGTAGTGGTATTACTATTATTAGGGTATCATGGCAATTACATTGCTAGGTTCATAATACAGGAAATACATTTACCGTGTTTTGATTTAAGAGGGCCCACCTCACTTGTTTTTTCTTTTTTTTTTCTCTCTCTCTCTTTGGCTTTTATCCATTCTGCCCCATTGAGCCCCATCCAGGTGTTGATATTTTCTTGGCGAGCGGTAGCGAGCCAGCATATATATTTTTTGTTTTGACAGCAAGCTAAATTTGTACATTTTTCGAACGAAAAATTTCTCCGGCGAAGCCGGATTTCTCCATACAATGCTGGCTCGCTATCGCTTGCCAGGAAGAAATCGACACCTGGATGGGGATAAACGTCTTAAAACAGTTGGCTGAATGGGGCCGAATGGATATAAGCTAGGGAAAGAGAGAAAAGGAGAGAGATAAAACAAAACGGTGACCCCCCCTTAATAATCCGACTTGATAATGACATTAATCGCAATATGAGTCATTTTAATTGTCGCTAGGATTGATTGTAATTGCACCAACAGTATTAGCTCATTAGTCTCTCTCTCTCTCTCTCTCTCTCTCTCTCTCTCTCTCTCTCTCTCTCTCTCTCTCTCTCTCTCTCTCTCTCTCTCTCTCTCTCTCTCTCTCTCTCTCTCTCTCTCTCTCTCTCTCTCTCTCAGGGAGAATTGAGGGCAAATCTTGACCTTCGCACCAAAACACCAGTTTTATTCTGAGAGAGAGAGGGAGAGAGAGAGAGAGAGAGAGAGAGAGAGATAAGTAGGGTGTGTGAGAGAGAGAGAGGGAGATAAGGAGGGGGTGAGAGAGACGTATATAGTATATAATAGTATACGCGTAAAATGTGTGTGTGTGTGTGTGTGTGTGTGTGTGTGTGGACAAGCGGTGGTGTGTTTAAAGGTACAAATTTCACGAAATATGTAGTTTTGCAGGTACATGAGGTTTAGGACGACAGTTTAAGTGTACACACCTCTTTAAAATACGTTGAAATGGAGTGTTTTCGGTTAGGTTAGGTAGGTTAGGTTAGGTTAGGTAAGGTGGGTTAGGTTAGGTTAGGTTAAGTTTTATCTAGATGGTTTTATTTAGGTTTAAAAATCGAAAAATGTACTCGTAAGCATGCAAAAATAACGTGTGTACCGATAAACACACCATCGCTTGGGTGTGTGTGTGTGTGTGTGTGTGTGAGAGAGAAAGTTTATAATGCATAAACATAATTATGCCTACCAAATAAAGGTATAAGAGCAGATAAACAAGCATATAAATAAAATTGGTAGGTGGTAATTAAAATTAAATACTAAGAATATAATACACATAGTATACTTACAGAAAGTATGCCTAAGTATGACAGGTTTTTCCCTTAGACTTGTTATAATCAACACTGGTCTGGCAGCTTATAAGGTAGGCCTAATCTTTTCTAATGTTTTCACCTAAATTTATCAGATCTCCAGCCTAGTTTACGATACCAGTGCAAAAGTTTCCAGAAATATTGTAAAATAATTGTTGACCATAAATACTTTTGTTGTTGTTGTTGTTGTTGTTCCCCAAGCTGCCTGGCCGAACAGCCCCAAGGCCCCGAGCAAGGCCATAACCAAGCGCCCCCACAGAACCCTCCCTGCCGACCACAATAAAGCCTGGGTGACCGAAGCCACTCCATGGCGGGGAGCTAAGGAGGGTGCGGAAACACCCGGGAAAACAAAGCCCCACCCAGGGCCCTGTGCCCCTCAGCAATTATGAAGAGAAAGTTGAGGGGCAAAGGAAAAATGTGATGCTTTGGCTTCCAATCTTGGTAGATTGGGAGGTCAATCCACGGAAGAGACGCCGTCACTTGAGATCTAGAAAATATATAAGTAAAAGGAACAGTCAGAGTAAGCTATGGGTATGGCAGAGATCGCTCAGTTCTCACTCTGATAGACCAGCCCATCACCATCCATAAATAATGTTGGGTGATACTCCATATGTATGTGCAGACAGACAGACAAATTAATTGGTAGAAATGTATATCAGACAACATCTATCTATCTATCTATTTATATTTATCTATCTATATACTCTGGCACATACTTTTTTTTTTTTTTTTTAGCTGGGGGTGGCTGACTCGAGACAGAGCCCGAACAGGGACAACACAACCCAACAACAAAGACCAAAGAAAACTTGATAATTATACAGTATGTCGTTGGGGTAACTTTAAGGGCATGCATTGTGGAGGTCATTTATTCTGAATGATGTAGTTGAAGGGCTATGTATTTGTGAATGTAAATCACTGATCTGGAACTCGGTGTGTAAGTGTGTGTGTGTGTGTATGTGTGTGTGTGTTACATATGAGCGTTTATTATTGTACTGTACATGTGATCACTGTAAGTTTTGTCAGTGTTATCATGCCTTCTTTGAACCCATAATTCTTAACAGTATACCCTTTCAGCACAGCCTCCGTCCCAATATAGCCCCCATCACTAATATTTACCCTTCTTCGGCAGGTGGAGGGATGGGTCAGGCGCACCTCACCGACCTCGCCTCATCACCCCTCACATCATCATCGTCATCTTCATCATCATCCACCGTCCGCACATCCGCCTCATCATCCTCAGTCTCCATGGCGGAATCATCATCGAGGAAAGTGGGGGACTCGACCGCAGGGACCGTCATCGGGGGAACGGGGGCACTGGCGGGATCAACAGGGACGGTCATTGGAGGGACCGGGGCGCTAGCAGGGAAGGCCGAGGTGGCCAAAGCAGTGACAGGAGGGAATGGGAAAGTAGGGGCGTCAGCAGCAGGGAAGACACCGGTAACTGCCACACAGACACAAAAGCAACCACAGCCACAGCAACAACAGAAGCAACAACCGGTAAAATTACAGTTTGGAACTAATTTACCTACTGATGATGATGATGCAGTTTTTACCACCATACACTCCCTGCTGAATAGCAAGGCTAGGGTGGGTGCCCTGATGAATCAGGGACTTGGTGAATAGTTGCCACAGATTGCTAGACCGCACCGTTCACCAACAGCACTGACGTCTGCCAATAACTTACTGGCTGGCCCAAGGCTCGAACCGTCAACCTCACGGTTAGCAGGCGAACGCTCTACCAATCGAGCTACGGCCTATCTTTACTTAGCTAAATTAATCTTTTTTGTCATACATAATCTTACATAATTTGTCTTACCTAAATTTACCTAGCTAGAATGAATTAAAAGTTTGCTAGAATAGTTACCCTTGCATTGGTATCAATATCAGTTGAAAGGAATTTCCACTCATCCCACGATCACCTTTGTTTTACCTAATTTGCTTATCTTAAGCTCTTGTCTTTATCTACTCCCTCCACTTTGTAAATTTCCATACAGCACCATCCATGGTATCAACAATCAACACCAAGTTTACAGCATCTTAAAATCTCTTCATGTGGCCTGAGTGCTATTTTGGTGGACTCTCACCTACTGTATACTGTGAGCTCTTCATTTCCTTCACCAATCACTCTCACACATTTTCTTGAACCATTATGTACCTTTCTATCAATCTACAGTATATCTTTTGCCAGACACCTTGATCCCTGACGGCGTGCTTATGAATGAATCGCCTTCATGCTCCCGTCAGCCGATGCCCCTCCTTCCACCCAACACCACTTGCCCTCATTTACTTCTTAATTCCACCCCTCCATGTTTTACATTACTCATTATACGTAATCATGTCATAATCACCTTTACGAGTTACTTTACTTGCTTTTTTAGTTTCCGCAGTGCTGTCTCTCACATACCTTTATGTTCTCCATAATGTTTTATGAAAAATATTTCAATATGTGACAAAATTAAGACAGTAATATCCACTGAAAGATTATTATTATTATTCCACTCCAAAATTATGGAAGTAACCTGGAATCATAGTACTGTACTGTACTGTAGGTATACTTTTATTATTATTATTATTATTATTGTATTATTATTTTATTTAATCTGGGGAGGTTGTAACAACTTTTAACCCTGCAGTATGATGATGCATTTCTCATTATGTTCCAGCTATCTGTAGATTATTTATGTAGTTTAGAAAGGATATATGGGAGTTATTGTTCTTGTTGCTGTTCCCCAGGCTGTCTGGCCGAGCAGCCCCAGGGTCCCTAGCAAGGCCAAGGCCATAACCGAGCGGCCCCACAAAACCCTCCCTGCTTACCACTAATAAAGCCCAGGTGACCGAAGCCACTCCAAGGCGGGGAGCTGAGGAGGGTGCGGAAACGCCCAGGAAACCAAAGCCCCACCCAAGGCTCTGTGCCCCTCAGCAATTATGAAGGGAAAGTTGAGGGGCAAAGGAAAAATGTGACGCTTTGGCTCCCTACTGCCAACCTCTAGGTTGGCAGTAGGGAGGTCAATCCGCCGTCACTTGAGATCTAGAAAATATATAAGTAAAAGGAACAGTCAGAGTAAGCTATGGGTATGGTATGGCAGAGATCGCTCAACTCTCATTCTGATAGACCAGCCTATCACCACATGATTAGAACCTAATCCTCTCAGCATCAGCTAGGAAAGACCCTAGAAAGCCGCCTTTCGCGGGGGGATTGCTCCCCTATTTCAACTCCTTTCGGGGTTGGGTACCCGCCCTTATATATGGGAGGTAAAAGCTTCAGTTTCTAGAGTCTTTTTACACTTATGATTCTCTTTGGGTTCTACAGATCATATAAAAGCTAAATAGTATCTAACATTAGCCAGAATAAACAATGAATATTACCATTGTACTGAAGGGGTTAAGGACTAATCTAGCGGTATAGTGTATTGTGATATGATTTAGTAACCCCTACACTACCCCACAGGCTGCTGCTCCCCATCGCGTGACGGTGGTGCAGGGGACGGGATCACAGCCCCAGACACGCACCGTCACCAAGAAGACCACCGTTATCAAGAAGACCAGCGTTACCTCCTCCACGTCTCTGGCTATCAATGCGCTTAAGGGCAAAATCAAGGTACACAAACTGAATTCAAGGTATGATATTAACCCCTTCTGTACCGGTGACGTATTTTCGTCATTTTCTGGCGACTATCAGACGATTATGTACAGCTTAGGAAGGCCGTCTACTCATTAAAAGGCTACAGACTATCTCAGTTAATCCTTTCATCTATCATATATCCTTCCTTAGCTTCATAAAATTGTCGAAATGTAGGTGAAATAAAATGAAAAAGACGTCGCCGGTACAGAAGGGGTTAAATGGGTAATGTCGAGGTACTGTAAGGTAATAGTGTAAAGGGAAATAATTAATAACACTAATATTAAGGGAGACCAGACGGTATTGTGCAGCATAATTTACTGGTTCGGCTCAATGGTTTAAGGAGGGGGTTTAGTTTGCTCTCTAAACCTCTATCAAAACACCCACAAGACCCCCCTTCGATATAAATTTGTACATTTTTCGGTAGAAAAATGTCCCAGCCGAAGGCCGATTCCTCTTCAAATACAGGCTCGCTATCGCTCGCCAGGAAAAAAATTGACACCTAAATGGCACGAAAGGTCTTAATATTGGCAAACAAATGGGGCAAAAGGTCTGAAAATCGGCAAACTAATGGGGCGAATGTCTTGCAATCTCATAACTAATAGGGGGAGGAGGAGGACTCGAAAACCAACTGCCTCCCCTTAAGGTATGTTGTGGTAGAAAGGATAATAAGGTAAGGTTCCCAGCATGCTACGAACCCTAAATTTCCATTATTTCACTGGTTTACTAGTACTTTTTCATCATGCCGTTGTATAGAAGCCTACAGTGAAATGTAGTGCAAATGTTATTGAATAATGTTGACGCACTGATGAATATGTTGAAAATATTCCCTGTAAACTTAAGACCAAGTCAGTGTTTTGCCTCAATCAATGTTGAGGCAGTACTGTCTACTAACTTTAGAACAATCAATGTTGAGGCAGTACTGTCTACTAACTTTAGAACAATCAATGTTGAGGCAGTACTGTCTACTAACTTTAGAACAATCAATGTTGAGGCAGTACTGTCTACTAACTTTAGAACAATCAATGTTGAGGCAGTACTGTCTACTAACTTTAGAACAATCAGTGTTGAGGCAGTACTGTCTACTAACTTTAGAACAATCAATGTTGAGGCAGTACTGTCTACTAACTTTAGAACAATCAATGTTGAGGCAGTACTGTCTACTAACTTTAGAACAATCAATGTTGAGGCAGTACTGTCTACTAACTTTAGAACAATCAATGTTGAGGCAGTACTGTCTACTAACTTTAGAACAATCAATGTTGAGGCAGTACTGTCTACTAACTTTAGAACAATCAATGTTGAGGCAGTACTGTCTACTAACTTTAGAACATCTGCTAAATTTCTGTAGAACTATATTAACCCGTTCTGTACCGGCAACGTCTATTCGTTTTTATTTCAGCTGCATTTAGACAATTTTATGACGGTTAGGAAGGATATGTAGTAGCTAAAAGGGTTAATTGAGATAGTCTGTAGCCTTTTAAGGGGTAGACATCCTTCTTAAGCTGAATAAAATGGTCTATTAGTTGCCACAATATAATGAAAAGGACATCAGCGGTAGAGAAGGGGTTAACTTTAGAATTACATACTGTACAGTATAATATCTTGTGAGCTACTTTTAGGACTCAACTCTATAGAAGTACTGTATTGCATAGTAGCTTTGATGCCACGTATTGTATCCTGATTTTAAACGCCTTCAGCACAATGACGTCTTTTTACATTTTTATTCTGGTTAAAATTAGACAATTTTATACAGTTTCAGAAGGATCTATGTTATTCAGAGGGTTTATTGAGATCGTATTTACCCCTTTGAGAGCTAAAGAAAATCTAATGGTAATTAAAATGTGAAACTTGCAAACTAAACAAACCAAAACTGGGACAAAGATTATAAAGTCAAATTAGCTTATCAAAATCGCTATGTGGAAACAACGCTTACAAAAATAAAATTTATGAAATAAAAGAACACAATCCACCACATAGGGTGTACATCAGAATATGATTAAAGTTACATCATCATGCTGAAAGGATAAAAAGTAATGCATCATAACTTAAGAAATAATCTAATCCAGCTTAATAATTTACTTTGTATGCTAAATTTTGAAGCCCAGTAAGCTAACCATAAACTAAAATTAATTCTTCCATTTCCATCCAGGTTGGTGAACGGTATGAGTCCGGGTTTGGGGTGCCGCAGGAGGAGCTGTGCCAGAACAACGGTCGGGAGCTGAAGATTCTGGTGCTCATAACGACGGCCCCCGACCATGAGAAGCATCGCACTGCAGTCAGACAAACCTGGGGACACTTTGCCGGCCGGAGGGACGTTGTTATGGCGTTTATGATCGGGCGCACTGGAGCGGACCTCCAGGCTAAAATCGATCATGAGAATGAGCTCTTCGGGGACATAATCCAGGCCAACTTTGTCGACCACTACAGCAACTTGACCCTGAAAACAGTGTCCATGTTTGAGTGGGTGAAAACGTACTGCTCAGAATCTCATTTTGTGCTTAAAACGGATGACGATATGTTTATAAATGTGCCCCTATTGCTGTCATTTGTGGATTCCAAACCAACAGACGCTCGTGTTATATATGGTCGCATGGCCAAGGGGTGGAAGCCGGTGCGGAACAAAAAGAGCAAATACTACATTGACACAAGTACCTATAGTAAAGCCAGATATCCAGACTTCCTAACTGGTCCGGCGTACTTGTTAACGAGCGACGTGGTGGACGACATATACCACAAGGCTCTGGACACCACGTTTTTTGTTCTGGAAGATGTTTTAATCACTGGGATAGTGGCCGAGAGTCTCCGGATCCGCCGCGTCGGAGACTCGCGCTTCCGGAACGAGAAGATCAAGCTAACCGACTCGTGCAGCCTGATCAAGACCATATCAATACACATGGTCAAGTACGAGGAGCAGTTCGATATATACAAAAGAACATTAGACGGTAAAGCCAAGTGTAAGGCCGGATAGCTGAAGGTGACCCGGCTCTCTTCTTCTAACTGGCAGAAGTGGAGGCGATGTCGGCTGGCTCTGTGTTAGTCCGACGACACAGTTTATATTATCCACCGGTTGGGGTACTTCAGGCCTAAGGCAATGTGCAGCTCATCAGTTTGACTACTTACATACATACACAGTACCGTGCAGTTTATTTTTATGAAATTTTAGTCTTCATATAGATACCTAGCATAGAGTAGGTTATATATATCGAATTTTAACAATACCTAGCATAGATATACGTTATTTTTATTGAATTTTAGCAATCACAGGATGTCCTGTATAGAATAGGTTATTTTTATCAAATTTTAACAAATCATATCGATATCCAGTTTAGAGTAATAATAATAATAATAAGCATGTTCCTTATTTCCCATAAGCGCCAATTTTTCCGAAGAATTCACTAGCGCTCGGAAAGAGAAAGAAAAAAGAACAAAATCAATGCATCAAAAGAAAGCTTATATACAACACACATTTAACAATCACTAGCAGTGGCAAAATAGCCTAAACGCTATAGCCATCTGTCATGACACCTCTCTCAAGATCATAGCTTCTCTCAAAGAGAATAGTCTTAAGTTGTCTCTTGAAGCATTCAACAGAACTCAGTTGTCTCATGGACAGGTTATTTTAATTAAATTTTGTCTATCATATACTGTACATTGCCTGTATAGATTTTGTATAGATGAGATTTGGGTACATTATGCCAGATATATTATTACCAGTGTTGCCATAAGTACGAAGCGCCCCAACCGGTCGGGAATATAATAAATATACAGCCCGGTGGTTGTTGTGCTCAAACTTGGCTCTTCAGCAAGTCTGTGATTGTCCTTTTCTCATATAGTGTAATGGAAAATCAATGGACATTATCACTGATGTCTAGTCTCTATACATTTTTTTGTGCAGTGACTCTTTACATAGACGCTCGTATGTAAACAAACTTTTGTACCGAACTTTTAGAAGTGAACAAATGACAGTGACAGATTCTGAGCCAAAGATGCAAGTGAAATTCATCCCAGTGTGGCACTATTTATTATGTTCAGTCACAGTCAAAAGTTGTGCTCTAATTCAATTGTTTCAACTCTGGTTATCTCTCTAGTTACAGATGAAAATATGTTTTTATTGACATACACAAAGCCTATATATTCAAAGTTTGTTCAGTGATGTAGGAGGTTGTTTGAAGTTACGAAGATGGGACACCGCTTATGTCCATTGGTGTACAGTTATAGTCGTTTTTTTCCAGCTGATGGCAAATTGAATTCTTTAGCAGCTGATTTCTCGATACCTAATGGAAAAAATATGAACCAAATTTGTCTCTGCATCATATTATTGCCAAGTTTTCATAATTAGCAACATATTTTGCTACAAAATCTTCGTAATAGCCAAGTAATTAAGATGAACATATGACAAGTTACCATCAGCTGGAAAGAAATAGACAATAGAACCAATAATTCCCCAACAGCCTTCGTAAGCTGGATGAACTTGTCTAATAATAGCCAGAAGAAAATATTATGTTTCATCTTCAAATGCATACAGTACCGTAGCTTCTTATTTAGGTTGTGGGTGAAGTATTGAACTGACTTGAGTCCTTTCCAACCTTCTCAACTTCAATGTTCATTGTTCCTTTACATGAGAAGACCAAAATATCCATCGTTAAAAGGGAATAACATTTTAATACTATGGCATTGTTTTATATCTAGATATAAAACCAAAGTACTCTTTGTTAAAATTGAACAAAACTTATGTAGAAATACCTTGTTTATGTGCCTTTTTTTAAAGTAAAGCGATAAACAAAGTTTTCTCTTATTAAAACAAAAACAAAATCTTGTACTGAACAAAATTTGTAAATAAAGGTTTTGTTCATGTGTGTTTATGATTTAATTGTTTCCCTTTGTCCTAGAGATACATCTTAACTGAAATTGAAAATATGGATGATAGGACATGACTTTTTCCTGTGACTGTACCGTATCCCAGCGACCGTATATACACTTGAGCTCAATGACTTTATATAAGGATACCAAGGGAACCTGGGAAGGATTTTTGTGTTGGTGGAAAATGAAGCTCAAGGATACTGTTTTTAATCATTTATAGCTGTACAGTCGCCATGATATAAACCTGGGACGAATGCTGTGGATTGCTTGCTATTTGTATCCACCACAGCAGGTTAATGTTTTGTGCTAAGGAGAATATATTGTGTTACAGTAATTCCTCACTTTAATTTCTATAGTTACATATGTTCCTGAACAACAAGACTTTAAATGAAACAACTTTAAGTGAAACCATGATTATTCGTCATGTATCTTGCAATTTTGGACCATTTTATTCTGATTTACAACTTAATAATGAAGCATAACAATATTAAGTGAATTATGTTCCCTGATTAATGAACAGGGTAATAATGAAGCCACTTAAAATTAGGCAACTTTGAGGAGTGCCTGAATCCACTTCAAACAGCATTATTATGAAAGGGTAAACTTATGAACCGTCTATACAAACAGACGGTATCACACAAGCGCTTTTTCCCCTCAACATTTATCCTTAACACTGGTCTGGCAGCTTATGAAGTCAACATTTCGATTACTTTGGTTACCTAAATTAATCTACAATGAGTATAGTTTCCGATACCGGGCCATAATACTCCCGAAATGTTGCCAGAAAAATGTTGATCATCGAATGTTGACTATAAAAGCTCTCGTGTGATACCGGCTTAACCCTGTGAGAGAAGTACACCCTGTCACTCATCCACAGCAATTGTCCTAGGTTCCTGTTTCGGTGACTAATCTTTTGCGAGTTTCAGGCTATAAGGAAGTTGGAGCTGTAGACATTAATATTTAGCAGATTTACCAGCGGAAATACGGTTGTGGTGCATTTATACACACAAAATCAAATTCAACTTACTTTTTATCCATCACAAATCTACATTATTACTGCATTTCTGTTTACAATCAATGTTTATGACTCCAACTTCCGTATAGCCTGAAACTCGCAATTGGTCAACTGTACATCTTGATTTTTTTTATATTAGACATGAACACAATTCTGTTAACTTATTCTGAATTTGATAATCATGAATCGTGTGCCGTTCATGAAAGACGGGAAGCTAAGTACTCCTATCTGTGATCCGAGGTTTTTTCTATGATTTTGCTCACATTTGTTCAGTATCGGCTGGAAGGAAAGCGTCACGACATGTTCCTAGTTTGAGAAGAAAGTGTCGAAGGTAAACTTAAACGAACTACTAATCCTTGCACGTGCGTGTTTGTTCGTGGACGTACCGGCACGCGGGTGTTAGCACAAGATAACACGAACATCTCCTTTATTATTATTACCACTAGATGTTAAGGTTTTTAGACGTACTGTATATATATATTTTTTAATTAGTTGGTCTGGATTCAACGCGAGTAAGTAAACCTTCTCTCCTCTGTGATAATCGTAGAAGCTATTGTACATTTCATTTCATTCTCATGGTCAGTGCGAGTGGGTGCGAGGAATGTGGCAAAGAAGAATGTTTGAAGTGGGATTATTAGTTATTAGAAGTGTGTGTCTGTGTGCGTATGTAAGAGCGACCGTGTACGTGAGGTTGTTGACGTCTGATTTATGTAGACAGGTGTGTATGTATGAGAGAGAGAATAAGAATAATGTGTGTAGTTACATAAGACGGGTTTTTTAAATATAATCAGGTGTGACTATGTAGATAAAGGCAGCATATACAAATACCTCTCATCGTTCATACTCAGTTTTCCCAGATAGATTAATTTAGTTTGTTGGCTTTGATAAAATGGTGACCGGTCAACTCAACCAGTAGACCATTTCAACCAGTAGCTCTCAACCAGTACCAAATCAACCAATATGGTTAGGTTAGGTTAGTACTATATTTTGGCACTGGTTTGGTTGGTCTGGGTTAATTTGGCACTGGTTGAGAGCTACTGGTTGAAATGGTCTACTGGTTGAGATGACATGGAACCTGATAAAATACATGCTTTATCCAATACTGTATAATTAGACTGATAACGTATGTTCAGTTTCTACAGTACTGCATTAAAGCAAAATTATAATTCTGTACACTATCCTGCATTTAATGTTTTAAACATTTAAGTTTTAAAATATGCTTTACAGTGTACAGAGCAGCTAGACTACCAGTATATATAATTTTTAGGAGTAATTGCCAAAACACTTGATGAACATTATTAATAGGTTTACTGGAGTATGTGTGTGTGTGTGTGTGTGTGTTTCTGCAATTTTGTGTGTGTGCGTGCAATCGATAAAGAGGTTCTTTCACTTTGCTTTCACTTTGTTGTCAGCTTCAATGCATCCATCGTTTGTAATTAAAGGAAGAGATGATGCATGTTCATTAAGATTGAGAATTGTGTATCGGAATAATTAATGAGAGGCCGGTATTCAATTCCTCGATAAAGCATGAATAAAGGATTGTACGATAACCTCTTTTAACCTCTTCTGTACCGGCAACATCTTTTCAACTTTATTCTAGCTATATTTAGACAACTTTTATGCAGTTTAAGAAGGATCTATGGTAGTAAAAGGCTTAAGTGAGATCATTCAAAGCCTATTAATTGCTGGAGGCCCTTTTTAAACTGAATATAATCGTCTAATAGTGGCCAGAATAATGTTAAAAGGACAGCACCGATACTGAACGGGTTAAAGGCCTTCCCAGTTACTATACCGTGTTCACTATAGCTAGGCCAGAAATCCCGAACGCAACCTCTCATAACTCAAAAACGACTAGAGTAATCAAGATAGTATTTCTACCGTTTGGGAAGAGTCAACCAGGGAATAGATGTGGAGAGTTACAGCCTATTTGCTGTAGCCCTTTTTGAGTTACAGAGGTTAATGTTAACGATTTATGGCCTACCTATATGAATGGACTATAGTTCACTCAGTTTTATCTTCGTTCTTAAGTGTCTGTTAAGTATCCACAACGAATCTCGAGGCATATAAAGAAAATGTAATCGAATCTCCTATTCTTCATAATTAATTTTGCATTTGAGAAAGTGGTCATAATTATGTTAACCCCTTTGGTACCGACAACCTCTTTTTGAATAATTCTAGCTCTATTTAGACGATTTTGTGTAGCTTATGAAGGATATGTGGTAGTAAAAAAGGTTAATTAAGATAGTTCGAAGCCTGTTATTTGCTGGATAATTATTGAACTTAATAAAATTGTCCAATAGTTGCCAGAATATAACCAAATGACGTCACCGGTAACGAAGGGGTTAAAGAAATGTGATGATTTATTTTGTATTCGTGTTTATATTGTGTTTGATGTATTGATAAAGGAAGTCCATTATACCCCTTTGTATGTTGGCGTATGGCTTCCTCTGATTCTGGCTATCATTAGACTATTGTATGCAGCTTAAAAAGGATCTCTAGGAATTGAAGAGGTAATATCTATCTCAATTAACCTTTTGGCTACCTCAGCTCCTTCCTAGACTGAAAAAAAATATGTAAGTGTGGCAGAATAAAATTAAAATGTAAAACTTGCAAACTAAAGGCCGAAAGGCATCATCATGTTGAAAGGGTTATTTGTATTTTAAGCCATTTAAGTCTTTATTATGATTCTTCCTAAACTGAATAAAAAAATCTTGTGTAAGTGAGAATGAAAAGACATCCTTGTATAGAAGAGATAAATATATTTTTTTGTCCATGTATGACTTGATACATAGGAAAACTCATCTATTAATTTTAGAAACTCGGCAACATACGGTAATTGAAATCCCTGCCGTAAACAAATAAATAACAATAAATGCAACGTAAATATTAGCCAAGCCGAGAAAACCTAGTAGACTCGCCATGCTCTAAAAATTCCCTGCCATTATATTTGACGAGACAGCTGTGAGATTGATTCCGAACATTTGTTTCTATACTTTGATCTGCATTTATGTACTTATGTCTTTATTATTCCATTGGCTCAGTATTACCTAGAAATGCATTAAGGAGTTCCAAGCTTGTGATAAAAGTTTTTGTTAAGGCGGTGTCACACGAGCGATGTGTTGTGGGGATGTTAGGAAATAGAGAGATGGGTAAGAGATAGCTAACAAACTACAGTATAATATATATATCATGTCTGTTGTGCATGTATTTAGGCCTTCTAAAACTTGATTATTGATTTTTCCTAATGATTTTGAGCAGATCCTCTTCTGGAGTGTGTTCCTCCTGGTTAACTTCAAGGGCAGTCTATTGCCTTGGAACTTGACCATGAGGGGATTGCATTTGTAGCTGGGATTGTATCAACACTGTTATTAATTAAAATGTAAAACTTGCAAACTAAACAAACCAATACTGGGATGATACAAGATACAGGTAAAATAACTTATCAAAATCGCTATGTGGAAATAACGCTTACTAAAATAAAATTTATGAAATAAAAGAACACAATCCACCACATAGGGTGTACATTACTACATGAGCAAGTTATTATTATTATTTTGTTAATAAAGAGTTGTTGTTGTTGTTGTTGTTGTCATTCCCTAGGCTGCCTGGCCGAACAGCCCCGAGTCCCTAAGGATAATAAATTAATAAATATATAAATAAACGGTATGTGGGTGGTAACAAACTATAGTAACATCTCTCTTTTACAATCTTAGCAAGCCCTATTTTATTTTGAGGTTGTTTGATTCATAAAGGTCTCTGTTATTGTTGTGGCTATAATTATTATGTCGGCATTACAACACTATACAGTAAGACATCGCTCTTTTAAACTCCACACTATCGGAAACCCAGGGATTTAGTTTAATTTTCAGATGTGATTTTGGCTTATAAATATTGTACGGTAATCTTTTTATTTTTTTTACCAAGCACAGTGGAGTCCTGTTGGTACAGTCGACCAAAAAACAATCTTTACACTATCGCTCTAAACATTCTGGAAGTGGGTCAAAATCTTAGGATAATGCCTCACAGACGTATGTTTCACCTGATTCATTCCGTTCACACTAGATTATTTACAGCTCACCAGTGTAAAGATTGTTTATTGGTCGAGTGTACAGTGGTAACAACAGAGTTTTGTGATACACATGCTAGAATGGGATGAATAAGAAATAAGCATCAGGCTTTCCAGTCTGGACTTTACTTTGCTCATTCAGTCCAAACGAGCGAAGTAAATGTCCCAATATTTGGTTCTGGTTTGGATTTGTCGCATCTCGGCCTTTTAAACATTGTTAAAGTTTGTTTCATTTTTATTCACATTTTCAGTATTTCAGACAGGATTTTATCGTAATAAGTCCAAAAGAGAGGGGTTTTAACGTACTGTACAGTATAACTAACACTATAAACTTACAGTACTGAGGGGTTTTGTGGCTTAGTGTCCTGACTGATGTTAAGCCTTTACGGATTGGTTTGGTGCCATAATGTCCCTCTTGGAGGTACTGTACACTGCTTGCCATATCTACCTTAGATTTTAACATAAAACTTGCAAAATAAACATACCAAAACTGGGACGACACAAGATAAAAGCAAAAGAACTCATCAAAATCGCTATGTGGAAATATCGCTTATTACCCGGGTTTAGAGTCCGACTTTTCTATATAGATGGATTACTAGTACCTACAACCTTTGTTAACCCCTTCTGGACCGGCAACATCTTTTTAATTATATTCTTGCTATATTTAAATAAGTAACACCCCGTTCTTAATATTAACCATCAATTATAAACCCCAATGTATTTGAATAAACTCAAGAGAGCATATGTTCCTCCCGGGATTCAAACTCTGGTCACCACACCAACTTAAGAAGGATCTGTGGTAGTAAAATGGGTTAAGTGAGATAGTTCGAAGCCTGTTAATTGCTGGAGGCCCTTTATTGAACTGAATACAATCGTCTAATAGTAGCCAGAATAAAGTTAAATGGATGTTGCCAGTACAGAAGGGTTATATCTACCCTAGGTTTATGAGAGAGGTATTACTGTATGTTATTGTTGCACTTATGTATACTGTACTTGGCCAAATATGGGATGATAAAACTCCAAGTATCAGTCGTTCTCAAAATTAACTCCATTAATAGATTCCTTCGTTTTTTCAAGATTTTCAATATGTGGTAGACATTATCAAATTATGGTGTTGTTTTACATCACTTATTTGGGAAAAAATATATTTCTGTATGGCTCATCATTGTACAGACCAATATGGAATCAATTAATTTAAGAAACTCGACAACATACTGTAAATGATAAGCCTGCCAAACATAACTATAACAATAATCACATCGTAAATATTAGCTAAACATTGGCAACTAAATAGACTTACCAGACAGTGAGAAAAAAAAATTGTATTTATTGTAGTGTAAAATCCAGTCAGTCCTCTATCTATGAATTAAATATCCATGATAGGAGTTTCTACCGATATATGTTTTCATTGGAGTCTAAAAAAATAGCTAAAGAGAAAGATTAATTTTAATCCCTTCAGTATACTTTTGTCATTTTTTGTTTTTATTTCTGGCTGACAGTGGATGATTTTCTACAACTTATAAAGGATCTCTAGGAATCAAGGTAAAACTGTCTTTAAAAACCTTTTGACTCCCATAGGTCCTTTCTAAACTTAAGCAAATTTTCTAATAACTGCCAGAATTAAAACAAAATCTGCATTATTGTACTGAAAAGGTTAATGGATACTATTGTCTATTTATTTCCAGCTGATGGTAAATCGAACCTCTTAGCAACTGATATCTCGAGACTTAATGGACATAAATTATAGGAAACTACTATGTCTCTGCGTCATATGAACACCAAGCTATTATATATATAACCACGTATTTCGGTACAAAATCTCCGTAATGACAAGGACATGGCAATTTACCCTCGGCTAAAAATAAACAGACTATAGAGCGAGGTATGAGAGATATTAACATTTAAGAGTATGTATTTTAGCGATGGCGTGACAGGAGAGTGTTGAACTTGTGTTGTGGTGGTATACTGTACTGTACTTTTACTTTCTCGGGAGTCTAGTTGTGACTTGGCCTTTACCGTGCTATTAATCTACGTAAAATTGAATTTGTAAAGTCTCATTAATTAACCTCTTCAGCATTCGATGATGCCTCTTTTCCTTTTATCTTGCTACCATTAGATGATTTTATGTAAATTAGAAAAGTTGCGGGTGTTGGAGGGTTAATTGAGATGGATTTTACCCCTTGATTCCTAAAGTGCATAAAATGGTAGCCAGAATAAGATGTGAAGTAGGGTCATAGGTACTCGAGGGGTTCCTGTGGTGAGAGAGAATGGCCAGCTTTTTCCTTATACGTCATTTTGGTGCCTCAATTATCAAGCAACAGGGTTATATTTTATTTTGTATCATGAATGTAGGCTATATCCAAAGACCAAACTATATATCCTGTACCAGTATACCCAAATGTTGTTATGGTTATGGAGTTACAGTACAGGTCTCCCTTACTAGCCGATGCCCTGATTTACGATATTATTATAGGTTTTCAGGTGTTTGTGTTTTGGCTGGTCCGAGAAAGCATCGCCATTTACCCCATTAATTCTAGGGTTTGGTCTATCATTTTTCTACTTAAGATCGGGTTTTCAGGAACGTAACCCAATCGTATATCGAGGGAGACCTGTACTGTCTTTGAGTGTAAATTAAAATGTAAAACTTGCAAACTAAACAAACCAAAACTTGGACAAAGACAATATAAAGGCAAAATAACTTATCAAAATCGCTATGTGGGAAACAACGCTTACTAAAATAAAATTTATGAAATAAAAGAACACAATCCACCACATAGGGTGTACATTACTACATGAGCAAGTTAATCTGTTTCCCGAGCAAACTAATCGCACACATAACAACACACTATCGTCACGTTCAAAGAATTAGTCAGAGAGGAAAGTATCACCAGCGGCACCAAGATGGCGGAGGTTGGCCGATCTCTGTTACTATAGGGTCTCCAGTTCAGTCTATACCCGGCACAGTATTTTGCTGGCTCAAAGGTTTATCCCTCTCAGTACCAGTGACATTTTATATTTGATTTCAGTTACATATAGACGATTTTATGAAGCTTAGGAAGGATATACGCTCGCTAAATGGATTAATTGAGATCGTCTAGCCTTTTAATTGGTAGACGCTCTGACTAAGATCATCTAATAGTGGTCAGAATGTAATGAAAAGGACGTCACCAGTACTGAATGGGATATATATATATATCCTATATAAATAAATAAAGATTGGTTGCCATAATTTTGTATTAGCTTAGATAGTTTCACGTTAGCCCTCTGAATATGATGACACCTTTTTTCATTCTGGCTATTATTACAGTAGACTATTTTATTCACATTTAGAAAGGATCTACGGGAACCAAGGGTAGATGGAGATAGTTTTTGCCTCTTTGATTCCGAGAGGTCCTTCTTAAGCTGAATAACATCATCTTGTGTTAGCCATAATAGTATGAAAATGACGCCATCTTCCTGTAAAGTATACGATGGTGGCATTTTATATACAGTATACTGTATTCTGGCTATTATTAAGCCCTTTTCTTCTGTACCGTAAGGGGAGATGGTCCGTTTTTCTGGTCCTCCTTCTCCCTCCTGCTTAGCCCCTTTAGTTTTTATTTTTAGTTTTTGTTTACGTTCAGCCCATTAGTTTGGCGATTTTAACACCTTTTGCCCCATTTCGTTGTCAATTTTAAGACATTTCGTGCCATTTAGGTGTTGATATTTTCCTGGCGAGTGATGGCGAGCCTGCAATTTTAAGAGGAACTGGTCTGCGGCCGGGACATTTTGCTACCAAAAAATGTACAAATCTATCTTGAAGGGGGGTCTAGAGGGTGTTTTTTTAAGATTGATGGAGGTCTAGGGAGGAAACTAAAAAAATATATGAATAAATGAATTAATAGACCAAATAAACAGCCACTGTCCCCTTAATGCACAGATGTCCTTCCTAAACTGTTGAACCCCTTTCCCACGACGACACACTTTTATAGTGGTTAAGGGATGAGGTCACGAGGAACCTATTTACCCTGGCATAGTCCTATTTTACTGTTAGGCGATCAGAACAGAGGCAAGGGGTGTGAGGAGATTGCCCAACTATCTCCACCAGCCGAGAATCGAACTCGGTCCTCCCGGTTAGAAACCGAGCGCTCTACCAATGTCGCTACTGGTCACCCCGACACCTTTGTTTACATTTTATTCTGGCTAACATTAGAATATTTTTTGCAGTTAACCCTTTTATTACTGAGCCTCTTTTCCATTGTATTCTGGTTATGATTAGATGGTTTTATTTAGCTTAGGAAGGACAAGCAATTAAAAGGCTTCAAAGTCTCTCGAGTCACCCTTTTAACTGCCATAGATACTTCTTTAGCTATATATAAGCCTCTAAATAGTTTTTGAATAATAGAAAAAGTCATGCTCGGTAATGGAGGGGCTAAGAAGAACCATACTTATTTAGACGGTTTTGGGGGATATGTTTTACCCCTTCGAGTCCTAGAGCTAGATCATAACCGAAAGAAAATCATCTAAAGGTAACCATGACTGACAAAAAACGTCACCGTGTTGAAAGGGTTCAAATCATCTGGTAGTAGCTAAGAGAATGTATAAAAAAAAATTGTGTGATTGATAGGGTTAGTTAAGGGGGATCACCGGCTTTTTTTATCTCCTTTTCTCTCTTTCTCTGGCTTGTATCCATTTGGCCCCATTCAGCCAACTGTTTTAAGATGTTAATCCCCATCCAGGTGTCGATTTCTTCCTGGCAAACGATAGCGAGCCAGCATTGTATAGAGAAATCCGGCTTCGCCGAAGAAATTTTTCTATCGAAAAATGTACAAATTTAGTTTGCTGTCAAAACAAAAATATATATACAGTATGCTGGCTCGCGGAAAATATTGACACCTGGATGGGGGTAAACGTCTTAAAACAGTAGGCTGAATGGGGCCGAATGGATACAAGCCAAAGAGAGAAGGAGAGAAAGAGAAAAAAGCGAGGTGGGCCCCCTTAAGAGAGCCGAGTACGTCCGTCCACTCATCAGTCTGAAGTTATGTATTGAAGTGAGAGATAGCCATGTTGAACAGAAACAATAAAATTTGTACCAGTTAAAGTTCTGTTGTATCATTGTTTATTCCATTCAAATTATACTTGGGATTGTATGTATGTATGTATGTACTCTGGCATTTACCCCATTTTTCCTTTTATATTTTTTGTTTTGGTGATGGGCTGGTCTATCAGAATGAGAGTTGAGCGTTCTCTGCCATACCCATAGCTTACTCTGACTGTTCCTTTCACTTAAATGTTTTCTAGATCTCAAGAGGCGGGGGGCCTAGGAATCCTCCCCCTCTTATATATTTTTCCTACTCACCGAGACAGAGAAAGGGGCGAGGGAACGCGAAAGTGGTCCGGAACCCTAAGGCTCTGTCTCGAGTCGGCCACCTCCAGAAATGGGGTATGTGCCCGGGTACAGTATATAGATAGATAGATTAGATACTTTTTGTTTTGTTTTAATCTTGAATTATATGAAAAAATCTTTTGTTTCATGATTTAATTAATTCAAAATATACATGTATCCTGGTTTATTTCTTAACATTCATTTATGCTCATGAAAAGCTTTGGTTGGTTTGAACATGTGGAGAGAATGGATGATCAAAATTGGGTGAACAGATGTAGGTCTGGGAGCTCATCGGGAGCTGCACCGAGCGATAAATCTAGGAGGTTTAAATTTTTTTCACAAACTTAGAAACTGGATATGTCCACAATTTTGTGTTCGATTCGATTGATTGATGGCTATTGCAGACACTCCAAACATCTTGCCAGAGTCCATCAACATCATTTAAAATCCTTAGTGCTGCCTGTTTATCTTGGATGAGGTCATTGAGCAAATGTAAGCTTTTACATGAGATCAACAAGTACACTATCTCTTGTCACATATTAAGCCATTTATCACATTATTCGAATGCAAGATCCGTGTATGTGGGCTCGTCCATTCCCAAGCAGGACAAGGATGGGCAAGTCTCCTAACACCTAAAGTTAGCGAACATTTGTGATCTATGGTAAATTACAGTGGTAACGTGTTCAGAAAACTAGTGAATTCCCATGAAAGACTTGGTGCTAAATAAAATATAATTATTATTATTGTTATTATTATTATTGTTATTATTATTATTATTACAGAAATAAAATATATATATATGATGAAAATAAACTTTTGTCAACTGACAGTGTCACATGCTTCACTTAAGATTTCCTGAGATTTACCTAGCTCATGATCTCCAATCAAATTACTGTATGTATTTAAGGCGATTGTGTGTTCTATAGTGGTACACAATAATGATATTATTAAAAATAAATATATACTGTCAAAATAAATAGTTCAACAACAATTTTGCTCATAAACTGTAATTTTAAGTTAGTATAACTTTTCTTGACCGTCGGACAAGTGTTTAATAGGTCATAATTACAGCAGTACTATGCTGTAATTATGACCTATTAAACACTTGTGCCATAATTACAACATTACTATGGGCGGGTGCCCAACCCCGAAAGAGCTTTAAATATGGGAGCTATCCCCCTGCCAAAGGCAGCTTTCTAGGGCTTTTCCTAGCTGATGCTGAGAGGATTGGGTTCTAGTCATGTGGTGATGGGCTGGTCTATCAGAGCGAAAGTTGAATGTTCTCTGCCATACCCATAGCTTACTCTGACTGTTTCTTTTACTTATATATTTTCTAGATCTCGAGGGGCAGTGTCCCTACTGCCAACCTAGAGGTTGGCAGACTGGGAGCCAAAGCGTCACATTTTTGCTTTGCCACTCAACATTCTCTTCATAAATTGTTGAGGGGCACAGGGCCATGGGTGGGGCTTCGGTGTCCCAGGCATTTCCGCACCCTCCGCATTATTATTATTATTATCCTCAGCTCCTCGCCTGGGAGCAGCTTCTGTCACCTATACTCTTGTTTCAGCAACTCTGGCATAATAACGGCCCCCCTATATGTTAATAATTCCAGCCGATTGGCTCTTGCAACCATCTCCAATGTCTCATCTTGTAGTAATTATTCCTTCTAAACAAAGGTGGACCATAATTTTGCCAGAGTCACTGACACAGAGTATGGGCATTCTTACTCTTAGTGGTAAAGCAGGGAGGGTTCTGTGGGGGTGCTCAATTGAGCACTTATGGCCTTGGCCTTGCTTGGGACCTTGGGGCTGCTCGGTCAGACAGCTTGGGGAACAACAACAACAGTATTACAATTACATGTAATAGCATTGTCCAGTCAAAGGCCATTTTAGCTTTTTAGAGGTTGTTTCACTTCTAAATGTCACACAAATTATAATCAAAGTTTGGGTGAACTATTTATTTTTGTTGTACTGTCTGTCAGATGTTGAATAGGGTGGGTATATACAGTATAAGTAGGAACAGTTGTATATATCCCTCAAAAAGAAGAAATCATGTGTAAATATTGCTGATACCAATTATTGATAAAAACATGATTGGTGCTGAGTCATCAATTATTAGGCCACTGAACATCTTAAAAAATAAAAAAATAAAAACAAAATAAAAAATAAAACTGTACCGGTACAATGACCAGCCCTCAAAAATCCATATCTGCAGTATTGCTAAATTATAAATTTTAGTGCAGGGAAGTGCCGTTGTTAAGGCATTACTTCCCGAACCACATCTGATCTGATCTGCTAGATCTAGATATTTAATTCGACCTAGCATCAATTATTGACATCTAGCCACATGAATTTTAACAACATTAGGAAGATTTGAGTCATTTATAGCTAGGCCTATGTTATAGAGATTACACAATTATTGTTTATCCATATTCTGCATTTTCTACAATAACTATAGTTACAGTCTAGCCACTCTTAAGGACTAATCTAGCGGTATATTGTGGTGATCTAGCGGTATATTGTGTTGATTTTATATTGGCAACTCGTGAATAAGTGTCACTGTCTGTCATGTCTGACTGTCACCCTGGATGTAAACAACAAAATCTGAGCGTCTCTCATGTGGGAATTCTCTCTCATCTGCTCTCTCAGCTCTTGGCGTCGGCGACTTCACCCTCGTACTGCTAGCTGGTGTTGGGTTCCCGGAGACTACTAAATCCAAGGTCCTCCTGCTAACGAAGAAGTTCCTGAAGTTGGCCGGGCGTCTACGTCAACTGAGGGGCTTGGGTGCCCTCCCCTGACGTCCACGGTGTCCACATCCTCCCTGTGAAACCTAGGATATCCACCCGGTAGAGTGACATAAGCGTCACAGCTTAACTACCCTACATCCTCAACAAGAAGAAGTCTCTCACGTGCTCCAGTGAAGTGACAGGTGATTAATCTGTGATTTAGTGGTAGGCCTATATTGTTTTGATTGATGTAATTAATTTATGTCTGAGATTGGGTATGATGCTTTACAATCTATGGAGAATGCTCGATTCATCTGGTAGGCTACAGCCTAAGCTTAAGCTAGGCTAGGCCTAATATTGAGGTAGGCTAGAGTTTAACCCCAAACTAGGCTACATGTGTAATTTTCAAGAAGACACTTAGGTAAGAGTTGTGTTACCGGGCGTACCCTCCGCTTTGTTTACAACTTTACATAGTCGCACTCTCGCAGTTACATTTGTGTCTAATTTGACTGCTGTTATTTGCCCCTGCTGGTAATATAGCCTATATGATGACAATTTGACAATAAGTCATAGGGGGTAGGTTAAAACCCCCCTCAAACCATTATTGTATCCCACGGCCGGTAACAAAACAATTTACCCAACACCTGGTCGTGGGATTCAGTAATAGTTTGATGGGGGCTTTGCCCCCCTCAAGTCCTCAACCCCCATGACTTATTGTCATCATCATAATATATTACCAGTAGGCCTACTCCAGCAGGGGCAAATAACAGCAATAAAATTAGATGTGAATGTAACTGCTAGCGTGCGACTATGTACCGGGCAGCGGGTAGCCTAGCCTAAACGTAAACATAGCGGACTGTACGCCCGCTAACACAATTCGGCAAGAATGTTAAGTGCGGGCGTACCGCTAGCCTTGTTTACACTATGCATAGTGGCGTCGGACCTTTGCCATCAGCATCATGTTCCCGTCTATTTTGACTGCCTTTGGATACAATAATATGTTGAGGGGCTTTCCCCCCCTCCCCTGCCACGGTGCCAAAATAGCATTTTTCCAGTTAGGTATGAATTATCAAAATTGGGCGAGGTATGAAATAAAGTTCGTACGAGGGGGGGTGCGGGGTGACGTCCGGTCCTGGACGCCGGCGAAATGTGATAATAACAAAATTAAGGAAATAGCCTAGATGTTACAAAGGAAATTTTAATGAATGAAACTAGGCTAAACTAAATTATTATTTTACTAGCAAAAAAAAAATGGGCTTCGCCCCCCGGACCTCCTACTAATAGACCTACTAATACCGGTACTGATACTGTAGTATGGCTAAGTTGCTAACTAGCCTAACTTTAAAATCGTGTAAGTGTAAGTTAGCCTAATAGGCCTAGGCTATAGCCCGGAATCCGGATAGCCTGCTACATTAACCCTCTCACGTTCTTGACGCAATTTTGAGCCTATTATTTGTTTGTTTTGTAGATGTTTAGGTGACAATCACCACGGTCGATCTGGGGATCCGCCGCTAATGAGCTCGTCCTGGAATCTTTACGACTCTGAATCTTACGATTCTGTACAGGACTGAACATGCCATTTTTATCGGCAATAGCTCAGAGAAGAGTGTTGAGAGGGGAGAAGGGGTGTTGGAGAGAGAGGAAGGTGTTGGAGTGGCTTTGTTATGTGTGTTTTGTCTGTATACGTCGTCAGGATGTCCCCTGACTGGGTGCAAGCATGTGAAACATGCTAGGACGTACTACCGCACCCACTAAATGTCCGCCGTGGCAACTAAATGTCCGCCGTGGCAAAGTATTAGGGATACTTTAAATCCTTTGTTACCATCAGGGGTATTTAGAAACCTTTTGTTTAGTTACTTTAACCTCTGCAGTTGTCTTTGAGTTAGCTGTGGGCAGAAAACTAATTTTGGAGAGGTAATTATAAGAGAGAGAACTCTATTTCTTATTGCTAATCTGGCAACCTCTGTGTCATATGGTCGTGAGAGGGTTAAAATAGGTTAGACAGCTAGCCTTGGCTGCCCTAGGCTAGGCTAGAATTGTCAAAATCACTGTTTCTGCTTGCCATGCGAGATGTGACAATGTCAGTGCTATAATTTCATTTAATAGATAGATTCATGCATAGCCTAGTGTCAACTCATTCATTCATGACCAGGAATTGAGGCCAGAGCCGCCAGATCCTGAGAGTAGACTCCAGTGAGTAGGGGGCAAATTACCGAAGAAATTGCCGTCAAAATAGACTCGAACTTAACCACGGCGATCGACAAATGTAAACATGACGGCGGCGGGGGAGTCGTCGGACCTTTGCAATCATTTTCCGTCTATTTTAAATGCCATTGGATACAATAATATGTTGAGGGATGGCTTTGCCCCCCCCCCCCCCATGACATATTGTCATCATCATATATATTGCCAGCAGGGGGCAAATAACCGAAAAAAATTGCCATCAAAATAGACGCGAAGTTAACCGCGGCGATCGCCCTATGTAAACATGACGACCGTACGCCCGAACTCTACATCCATCCCAGATATTGTTCAATGTTTCTTAGTAAATAGGCATCTGAAAAACAGTTCTACCCGCTACACAGGATCTTACCTACCAAACAAATAGTATGGGAGTGAATGTTGTTTATAGAAAGTACACGGCTTAGCACTCCTATTTCCAAAGATAGCGGAATTTTTTCAAGTTATTTCATCCATTTTCGGCCCAGCGAAGGGAAAGAAATGCTTAAGTACAGTAAACCCTCGCTATCTCGGACTAATTGGGGGGAGACCCAGTCCGAGATGACCGAAAATCCGAGATGTCCGGAGTCCGGCTTGTGTCCGACCTAACAGAGGATAAAATCCGACCTAACCAATGTCCGTCCGAGACAACAATGAAATCGGAGACTACGGAAAAAATCCAACCTCAAGAGAGACGTCCGCGTCAACCTATAAAACGAAGACAACCCTATTCGAACCCTATAATCTGTAATACAAAACACAGTACTGTACAGTAAACCCCTGCACAACGAACACTCTTGCAACGAATTTTCACTTTACCGAAGGTTGCATAGTACTACCCCTTGCCCGCACAACAAACACTTTGGCTCGACTTTACAAATTTTTTACCGAGATTTACCGATGGTTCGGAAGTTTTTTGCCAGGGTATTTTTAGCTTTTTTCCACATAAAATCGCTCACTCCCCCTCTGCAACTCTCTTTCTATCTATCTATCTCTCTAATGCATATCTACCTAACTCCCTTATACTGTACATTAACATAACTATGTCTTATTTGGACTTTTTGTAATCTTTGAATAATTTCTAATGCGATGGAATTGAAAAATATAATATCCTTCCAGCACATAGATAAATAATAAATAAGATAGTCAACACAATATTTCAACCCTCCCCTCCGTGCGAGCAGAAACGGAAGATTTACGTTTGATAGATTTTTTTTTTTTTTTTCCCTCGATATACACTCTTTCTATCTATCTATCGCTCTAATTCATCTACCTAACTCCCTTATACATTAACATAACTATGTCTTATTTGGACTTTTTGTAATCTTTTGAATCATTTCTAATGTGATGGAATTGAAAAATATAATATCGAATATTCACTCTTATTGTCCGGTGACGTGAGGTCGTCATCCGACACGTCATCCTTTGTCGGACACCGTTACGACACATTTCGGAAATATTTGAGATATCAGAGGACGGTTATGACGGACATTTTCCGAATACTTATATAAAGTCCGACAACGTCAGAGACTGTCGGAACGATGACGGAAATGTCCGAAATATGGAAGTACATGTCCGAGAGGCCGTAGCCAGTCCGACTAGTACGGGTTTCCGACTTCTAGAGGTCCGAGATGGCGAGGGTTTACTGTATATCACCTTTTGTATCTTCCCCGTTAAGCCTCTTCCTTTCTTTGAATTGTAGAGTGCTAGAGCAACATTTGAATATAGTAATTGAAGACC
Organism: Paralithodes platypus; assembly: GCA_032716605.1. Taxonomy (NCBI): domain Eukaryota; kingdom Metazoa; phylum Arthropoda; class Malacostraca; order Decapoda; family Lithodidae; genus Paralithodes; species Paralithodes platypus. The sequence continues at coordinate 19,010,622 of CM064555.1, read as the reverse complement.
GAGTATTATCATAGAATTGCTTTGCAGATTCTCCCAATATGGTCTGCATTGGCCAGAGGAACCGAGACCGCTCCCCACCGACGCCTGATAATAAATAGGGCCACAAGAAGTTCTTTGACCAGCAGCGGGAGAGAGGCCAAAGATCCCCCGCCGACCCCTGGGTGGGAGAGAGACTGCTACAGGAGTGGAGGTGGCTACAGTGAAGACAAAGGTACAGTAAATAACTAATTTAATGCAAATTTATATATAATTGTAGCCTTCAATAGTTTTACTGTACTGTACAGTACTAGTCTAATTGGCCCAGGTGAAGCCATAGATATCTAGGCCCATTTGGCCTAATATTGGGTGAAACATGTTCAGGTGATGTATGGTAGTGGGCGGTTTTGATGAGTAGGTAGACTGAGAAAGACCTTGGTCCTGGAATGATGTCTTGAGTTGGCCGGGGGGTGAGGAAGGATTTCAAGGTTAGAGGACTAGTGTAAAATTTCAATTTATTGCAGGAATCGCTGAATCGTCGCTATAATTTAATGATGCGGCGGTTACATTTTTGTTTAATTTGACAAATTTTTCCTGAATAATAGTGATTCTGTATAGCCTATATGGCAAAACTCATCTAATAACCTTAACCCAAACCTAACCTAGTATTATTGGCAGATGTTGCCTCCATACCCCCTCTAATGAGCTATTTAGGTGGGGCATTATATATCATATACAGTACAATGCCCTTCCAACGGTAATGACATATATACATATATAGCAATGAAGTATATGATAGAAGAAACCTATAGGACTCGCAAATATCAACACAGGTTCCATATCTGCAATAGCCTAGGCCTTGAATTTTTCAAAGGACTTTACTACAGTATACTCTTTTGGCTCACCTCAGATAATCAGATTTAAAAACAAATTTGTTTTATTACTTTAAAAAATGGAAAATCCAAGCTACCTTTTCACAAACTTATTTTACTGATCAATAGACATACATACACACATTTAAAGACCGAGTGCTCCACACGAAGCGCGGTTCCGGTCTAATTTTTTTCTCTAATTTTGTACCAACTTGAATGCTGAGCTGTGACGAAAGTTGAGTGTACAGCTGTAATGAAATATGGTACTGTATGTATGTATATACAGTACTCAGGCACATGCCCCATTACTAGGGGTGGCCGACTCGAGACAGAGCCCAAACAGAAACCTTTAAAGTTTCAATGCAGGGACTGTACATGTACTAATTATCAAGAAACTTTATTGTAAGGATTGTAGTACAGTAATGATATTGTTCATCTATAGGCCTATTTAAATACAGGTACAGTATAAACTAGAAAAGTGAGGAAATATTGTACTGATGTAATACAGCTAAAACTGGTGCCATGTCAAGGGCTGCCTCTGTTATCAAGTTCTTTATTTTGAGATCGGACCGGAGTACCTGGGGTATGTCCTGAGTATATACATACATACCTGTACATACATAGTGATTGACTCGTTTACTACAAGACATTCTTCCATTTCAGATAAAAGATGGTGGCTATAGAGATTCAACCCGAATATGGCTACTGTGTGCTGGTGGCTGTGGGGTCCTCCTTCATGTTGGTGTGGAAGGCTTTCAAGGTCAGGTCTAAGTTTCTGCAGTTTTTAACACCATACACTCCCTTGATTGACAGGGTTAGGGCGTGCCCTTGTTACTTACAGTATTCTTACAGTAGATCCTCTGGAAAAAGGCAAACTATGCCTGTGTATCCAGCTCAGTACCAGTACTTGCACTGCTGCGGTCGTTCACGGTGTTGGCGGCGGCGGTAGCAGACGCAACATTTTTACTATTCTGTATTTTTGTTTTATAAACAAACTTCAAATCATGTCTTCCCCATGCTTTATCAAGATTACTTTCAAACTCCCTTATTGATTCGGAATCGACTACATACTGGGGCAGTGCGTTCCACTCATTTACCACTCTATCACAAAATGAGTTCTTTGCCTTCTCAAGCCTATTTCTTTCTTTGTAAATTTTCTTAGAGTGTCCCTCTCGTTCTTGTTCCCTTCCGCATCAAGAAGATACCTTCACACACATCCTCATCGTACTTTCCTGACACTATCTTAAAAGTCTCTATCATATCCCCTCTCTTTCTCCTATATGCCAGTGTCGGAAGCCCCAGTGTCCTCAACCTCTGCTCATAGCCCGCGTTCTTCAACGTTGGTACCAGCTTGCTAGCTCTCCTCTGCACTTTCTCCACTGCTTCTATATCCTTTACCATATATGGAGCCCACACCTGGTTCGCATATTCCAGGTGCGGCCTAACCAGCGCTGTATAGAGATTCCTGAAGATTTCTTCGTCAAGTGACACAAATGTCCTCCTTATCAGCCCTACAATTCTATTGGCTTTGTTTATCTTTTCCGCTAAATGTTCTGAGAAATTTAACTTATTGTCTATCACTACTCATATATCCTTTTCTGCATTCACTTCCTCCATCGCTTCATACATACTGTATCCTACCTTGTCTATCTTGCTGGTCCCAATCCGCATGTACTTGCATTTTTATGGATGAAAAGGCATTACAAGGACTTTATCGGACATTTGCCACGAATTGCTAGACCTGAGTGTCCAAACTCTTTAAGTCTGCCCCGATTTATGATATTATTATAAGTTTAAAGTGTTTGGGTTTTGGCTGTTCTGAGAACGCATCGCCATTCACCCCACTTCCCAGTAATTTTAGGGTTCGTTATACTGTACAGGTCTCCCTCGCTATCCGATGCCCTGATTTACGATATTATTATAGGTTTTTTGGTGTTTGGGTTTGGGTTTTGGCTGGTCCGAAAACGGATCCCCATTTACCCCATGAATTTTAGGGTTCACTATACAATTTTTTTATTCAAGATCGGGTTTTCAGAAACGTAATCCAATCGTAAATCGAGGGAGACCTGTAGCATAGAGGAAAAACTTATGGCACAAGCCAAGGGAACAAGGTTGGACGTACGGTAGTAGCCTGGAAGTGTTTCCGTCATGGCCACCCTTTAGTAGGGGTTTCAGAGGAGGATGGGTGAAAAGATGCAAATCCGTGAACGTGGGTGGAGTTGCACAAAGAAAGACGTGACATCAACCTTTCGGTCTGATTTTGAATATATAAACCTGACAAGGGAGGCAGCTCTGAACAGGACTGCCTGGAGCGCTACCATTAGGACATGAGACCGGAACTGCACTCGGTCTTTGAATTTATGTATGTATGTACAGTATGTAGTATGATGCAAGGGTGATGATGGAAGACTGGTAGGGTGTGTGTGTACTCATCTAATTGTAGTACAGTACATTATACTTACAGTATCTTACAGTAGATCCTCTGGAAAAAAGGCAAACTAGGCCTGTATATCCAGCTCAGTACCAGTACTTGCACTGCTGCGGTTGTTCACGGTGTTGGCAGCGGCGGCAGCAGACGCAACATTTTTACTATTCTGTATTTTCGCTTTGTAATCAAACTTCAAATCTTGTCTTCCCTATGCTTTATCAAGATTACTTTCAAACTTCTTTACTGATTCTTTACTGTACTAGAGCCTATGCTCGTGTTGTCCTGTCTCTCTCTTTACATTTATCCAATTTTGTTTTAAAAGTTTGAATTTTTGTGTACTTACACTAGTTGTACTTACACTAGTTGTATTTGCGGGAGTGAGCATGCTCGTTAATTCCCGCCTCCTAAGATATGTTTGTCATACCGTGCTTTGAAACTATGCACTGATGGTGCAGACACTACTTCGGCTGGCAATTTGTTCCACCCACTAATCGAGTTGGTAGGAAATCTTTTACTTTTCAGATCAGATTTACTATTAAGCACTTTTAGTTTGTAGCTGTGTCCTCTTGTTCTCTCACCTCCATCCCTCTCTATGAAGTTTTCTTGGTCGATTTTGTCAATACCTCTAACACATTTGTATATCTGAATTTGCTGTCCTCGTTTCCTTCTCTGTTCCAGTGTAGGTAGATTCAATCTCTCGAGCCTCTCTTGGTACTCCAAATTTTCCAAACCTGGGATCATCCTCGTAGCTGCTCTCTGTACCCTCTCAATTTTGTGGATATGTTTCTTCATGTGAGGGGACCACACTACAGATGCATATTCCATCCTGGGTCTTATTATTGCCGTTATTATTTGTTTCATGGTGTTTTCATTAAGATAATTGAAAGACATCCTGATATTTGCCAATAGTGCTAGTGATTCTCTCACTATCTTATTTACGTGGCTTTCTGGAGACATGTTATCCTTAAATTCTATCCCCAAGTCTTTTTCTTTTTCTGCTTTGGGAATCACTTCGTTTCCTAGTTTATAATCTTTTCTAGGTCTGTACTTGCTTTTACCCATTTCTAGAGTCTTACACTTCCCTGCATTGAACTCCATATTCCATTTGATGCTCCATTCATGGATCTTTTGCAAATCTGCTTGGAGCTCAAGGCAATCCTCCTAGGTTCTGATCGTTTTAAGCAGCTTAGCATCGTCCGCAAACATGCTCATGTAGCTTGTTAGTCCCTCAGGTAAGTCATTTACAAATATTAGAAACATGATTGGGGCTAGGACAGATCCTTGTGGTACTCCACTCGTAATTTGAGTCCAGTTTGACGATTTCCCCCTTACTGTTGTTCTCATCTGTCTTCCGCTAAGGTAGCTCTCCATCCATTTCAGCAGTTTGTCTCCTACTTTTCCCTCATGTTTTAATTTCCACAGCAATCTCTTGTGTGGAACTTTGTCAAATGCCTTTTTAAAGTCTAGGTAGGCACAGTCTACCCATCCTTCCCTCTTGTCCACTGTGTCTATTACTCTAGAGTAAAAACTCAACAAGTTGCTTACACATGATCTGTGTGAGTGTATGTATGTAAGCTAAGTGTGTATGTGTGTTCATGTGTATGTGGTACTAACAAAAATATACGTTGGCATCCTTTTGGGACTTTTAAAAGTTCTTTGAATCTTACATCTAATAGTCCAAGCATACCAATTAACATAGATCATATAATAATCAAATCAATCGATCAATAAATATACAGTACACTAAAATGTGGTAGCCTACTGTATATTAGTTTCATTGATTTCATTACTGTACAGTACAGTACTTAGGTTTATTTGTAAGTTAATTGGTAGGTTAGTGATAATATGAATATAGTTATAATCAATAAGTAAATAAGTAATAGAACGTATCACTAATATAATACTGTCTCTATAACAGGTTGGGGGTAAGCGTTGAGAGTTTGGTATCAAGTATCCGACCATGTACAGTCCGGATAACAACATCTTCAACTGCTACCAACGGGCTCACCAGAACATGTTAGTACTGTATATTTTTTTGTTTTTTTGCCTGACGCCGTAATTCCCGATATACAGGTCTTCCTCGATTTACGATTGGGTTACGATCCTGTAAACCCGATCTTAAAAATCCACGGACCCTTAAAATGGGATAAATGGGGATGCGTTAATCGATTTTAGGACCAGCCAAAATCCAAACCCAAACACCAAACGTGGATTGGCTTAATAATAGACAAATCGTATTTTGCTAAGCGTTGTTTCCAATGGGATTTTGATAAGTTGTTTTGTCTTTTTACTGTGTTCGTCCAAGTTTTGGTTTGTTTATTTTGCAAGTTTTGCATTATAATAATATCGTAAATCGGTGCATCGGATAGGGAGAGAGACCTGTATACAGTATGGGGAGTTTGTTTATTTCTATCTTGTCCGAAGGGGGTCTTTTGGATGTTCCCTGTTTTACTCCATTAGTATTGAGATTTTATGATGTTCCACCCCGTTAGTTTGGTGATCATAAGGCATTTTGTGTCATTCAGGTGTCATTTTTGTCTGTACTGTATGTGCGAAGGCAAGCCTACAATACAGTACAGTACAGGTCTCTCTTGATTTACAATTGGGTTACGTTCCTAGAAAAAACAACATTACCTTAATTAAATAGAAAAATTGTTCCCTAAAATGAATGGGGTAAATGGGGATGCATTCTTGGACCAGCCAAAACCCAAACCCAAACACCTAAAAACCTATAATAATATCGTAAATTGGGGCATCGGATAGTGAGGAAGGTTTGTATATGAAAAACCAGCCTTCAATCAGTAAATGTACAAATTTAGTTGGAAGGTAGTCTGGTGGGGATTTTATTTTGTTGTATATCATATGTATTGTGTTTTCTGCCCAGGCTGGATTTGTACCCCACGTTCCTGTCCCTGCTACCATTATACGATTTTCTTTAGTTAGTACAGTAATCTACCTATACGTATCAAATGGGGAAATACAATCTCAATAAACCCTCTTAGTAACATAGTTCCTACTTAAACTGAATAAAAGCATCTACTTATTACCAGAATCAAAGATATAAATGCATCATGGTGCTGAAGGGGTTAAGTGTAATGCAATAAAATCCTTCTATTGTCTTGATGGTGTAATGGTTAGAGCATGTAAGTTCTGTATGTGATGTTTTTGGTTCGAATCCCGGGAGAATCACATGCTTTCATTAATATAATTTTGGGGATTATTGATGTTAATCACTTCAGCACCATGATGCCTCTTCACCTTTGATTCTGGCTAAAATTAGATGATTTTATGCAGTTTAACCCTCCAGCACCGGCTATGTATTATATATATATTCCTCGAAACCCGGGTGTTTTGGCCGAAAAACGTCTAGGCTAGGCTACCGTATATTCGTTAATCAGACTTATTCCCGCATTCCCGCGCATCCCCAAGCGTAGCTGTGTTATTTACCTGTAGAATGGCATTAAGTAGAGCTCTCTAAGTCAACTGGTTGAGCTGTGATGATGATTTCATTGGAGATAACTTTATGGCCAAAACAGCCACTTTACACCACTTTTCGATACTTAACAACAACATACAGGCACACACGAACAAGCGACGCTCTCCTTCTTGTGGCCGGAGATGCGGGGCGTCGGTCCAGCCGGCTGTTGTTTACATGCGTCGGACCGACGCCTCGCACACGGAGCTCACAGGCTTTCAACTACAGGGGTGTTCAAGAGTCCTTCCGGGTACCTGGTATATGCTTTTTTATGGGTGTTTAAGAGCCCATCCGTGGTGAGAGGGTTAAGAAGAAGCTATGTTACTAAGAGGGTTTATATAGATCGTATTTACCCATTTGAGTTATATACCGTAGGTAGATAATAAACTAAAGAAAATTGGTAACCAGAATACGATGAATATTATGTAATGGTGGTGAAGGGGTTAAGAACGACGTAACAAAGAATACAGTAAACCTCCGCCCTTTCGGAATTCCAAGACTTTCGGATGAGCATTTCAATTCGGACTCATGGTTCAGCCTTTCGGATTTGTCCGAAAGAAATACCTCCGTCATTTTCGGACTACATTTAACTTCCGGACTTATGGTTCAGCCTTTCGGATTTGTCCGAGAGGCTGAGAAAAATTAGATTGCGTTCGAACCGAAGAGCCGAGTTTCGGACTTGTCTGGTTAGGTGAATGTGTATTCGGACTTATAAACTTCGGACATTATTTCAGCCATTCGGACAAGTGTGAAGTTTGGACTCGGCCCTTTCGGACTTTTGACACTTTCGGACAGGGGTCTCCCCCGATTAGTCCGAAAGGGCGGGGGTTTACTGTATTTAGATGTTTTGTTTTACTTTATTCTATATCATAAATTTTGCTTTGTGGTTTATGATATACAGTAGAACCTCACTCTGTCGGTACTAATTGGGGGAGACCCCTGTCCGAAAGTGTCAAAAGTCCGAAAGGGCCGAGTCCGAACTCACACTTCAGCCTTTCAGACAAATCCGAAAGGCTGAAATAATGTCCGAAGTTTATAAGTCCGAAACTCGGCTCTTCGGTCCGAATGCGAAATAATTTTTCTCAGCCTTTCAGACAAATCCGAAAGGCTGAAGCATGAGTCCGAAGTTAAATGTAGTCCGAAAAGGATGGAGGTATTTTCTCAGCCTTTCAGACAAATCTAAAAGGCCGAAATCCGAAAAATAAAAAAAATCCATGAGTCCGAATTGAAATGCTAGTCCGAAAGTCTGAGAATTCCGAAAGATTGAAGTCCGAAAGAGCGAGGTTCTACTGTACTGTATATTGTCTGCCCAGGTTGGAGATGTACCCCACGTTCCTATCCATGCTACTACTGGGCGGTCTACACAGTCCCGTCACCAGCGCCATCGCCGGTACCGTCTACTGTGCCGGCCGGGTGGTTTACGCTCTCGGATACTACACAGGAGGTCAGTAGATTTATTATACTGTATAACTGTCTTGATGGCTTAATGCATAGTGCTCGGAATTTCAATGTGAGTATCCTGGGTTCGAGTCCTCGGAGTGCCAGATGTATTTGTTGATTTCATCAATTGAGTTTAGATGTGAAGTTGGTTAGTGTAAAAAAAAATGGAATGGATGTAGTTACCGGGTGTACCACTGCCGACATACAACATAAATCATCTATAAATACTTATAATAAAATAAATACTTATAAATCTATAATACTAGGTTAGGTTAGGTTAGGTTGTTTGGTTAGGGTAATGTATTTTTGTATCCAAAGGCAGTCAAAATAGACGGGAACATGATGGTGAGCGTCCGCGTAGTGTAAACAAGACGGGCGGTACACCCGGTAACTACATTCTTGCCAAAAAACATAATAATATTTCGCAAATGTTATGTTTTATCACTATTTAAAAACGAGTACTAGGATTGTACTTTACATGCTGTGTATGATATTCTTCTTTTAACCATCATGTATATGGATGTGTGAATTTGTGTTTTGTTTTTGTGTGTTCGTTGTTTTCTGTTGTGTTGTCCCTATTCGGGCTCTGTCTTGAGTCGGCCACCCCCAGATGTCAGTCAGTTTAAGTGAAAGGAAAGAACATTTTATAAAATATTGAATGGTCCATAAAAGGTATAGTTCAAGTCTTATACAGTAAAACCCCTCCCAACCGGACTAATTGGGGGGAAATCCTGTCCGGAAGTGCCAAAATTCCGGATCTGGCGAGGTCCGGATAGGTCCCACACAAACCCCTATGAACCGCACAATTCCGGATGTCAGAGATAATTATGTCCGGTTCTCTAATTCGGACTACTCCGGATGACAGATATAATGAGGTCCGGATTGCTAACTTTGTACTGTCCAGTACCTTCCTAATCTAAATAAACTGGATCTGATAAAAGAAATTAGTGTAATGTACATAAAATAAGAACCTATCTCTTTCTTACTGACCTGTATTGTAAGTGGAGTGGACAGTGAAGGTGGAGTAGAGTGTAGGGTGGAGTGGGTGGTAGTGGAGGTGCCATACAAAAACAATGATTGCAACTGTATCACATTTTTCATGTACTGAACACATTAGAACACTGAACACTTTTTGCCACTTAAAACCAGAACTGAACTTTTTATTTTCTTACCACAGATATTGAGGCATAACTTAGCCTAATCAACTTTTAACCCCTTCAGCACCATGACGTAATTTTACCTTTATTCAGGGTAAAGTTAGACGATATTATGCAGTTTCAGAAGGACCTATGTTATTCAGAGACGATATTATGCAGTTTCAGAAGGACCTATGTTATTCAGAGGGTTTATTGAGATCGTATTTACCCATTTCAGTCATAGAGGTAGATTATAAGCTAAAGAAAATCGTCTAATGTTAACCAGAATATTTTATGTTGAAAATTACCTATTGGTGGTGAAGGGGTTAACACAGTAGACCATGATATCCTATGTAATAAACTACAAGCAATGGGCATTGGGTCAGTAAACTGATTTAAATCTTATCTTAGTGGTAGAACCCAAAGAGTCAAAATTTATGATAATATATCTGATCCTATGCCAATTAACTGTGGGGTCCCGCAGGGAAGCATCCTTGGTCCCTTACTCTTTCTCTGTTATGTGAACGACATGGAACTGAGCGTCTCATTTAAATTATTACTGTATGCAGACGACAGCGTGCTTCTGGTTTCAGGAAAAGACCCAATAAGTATTGCCGCTTCACTTTCCAAAGAACTAGAATCATGTAGTGAATGGCTAGTGGACAATAGACTATCTCTTCACCTGGGCAAGACGGAAGCCATCTTATGTGGAACAAAACACAAACTGAAAGACATTGTGGGCTTCTCGGTCAACTGTAATGATATTCCTATAACAACAGTGTCACAAGTTAAATATCTCGAATATGCGAACCAGGTGTGGGCTCCATATATGGTAAAGGATATAGAAGCAGTGGAGAAAGTGCAGAGGAGAGCTAGCAAGCTAGTACCAACGTTGAAGAACGCGGGCTATGAGCAAAGGTTGAGGACACTGGGGCTTCCGACACTGGCATATAGGAGAAAGAGAGGGGATATGATAGAGACTTTTAAGATAGTGTCAGGAAAGTATGATGAGGATGTGTGTGAAGGTATCTTCTTGATGCGGGAGGGAACAAGAACGAGAGGACACTCTAAGAAAATTTACAAAGAAAGAAATAGGCTTGAGAAGGCAAAGAACTCATTTTGTGATAGAGTGGTAAATGAGTGGAACGCACTGCCCCAGTATGTAGTGGATTCCGAATCAATAAGGGAGTTTGAAAGTAATCTTGATAAAGCATGGGGAAGACAAGATTTGAAGTTTGATTATAAAGCAAAAATACAGAATAGTAAAAATGTTGTGTCTGCTACCGCCGCCGCCAACACCGTGAACGACCGCAGCAGTACAAGTACTGGTACTGAGCTGGATACACAGGCCTAGTTTGCCTTTTTCCAGAGGATCTACTGTAAGAAACTGTAAGAATCTCGGACAAAAACTGGACACGAGTTTGTCAGGTGAAACAATTTTGGAATCTATCCTGAGTAAGTGTAGAGCACGTATAAAATACCTGTATAGACAGGTGGGATGCTTGCCCATGGCGACCACCAAAAAGACCCTCTGCCAAGTGCTTGTTCAATGTCATTTTGACTATTCTGTGTCATCCTGGTACTCTGCATCATCTAAATCAGCACAGCACAAACTTCAGGTCACTCAAAATATAATGGTTAGGTTCATGCTGAACCTAGGACCCAGATCACATGTTGGCCAGGAACAACTTCAGTCACTAGGTATGTTCAATGTCTCTGACAGGGCCAAACAAATCAGGCTCACTAATGCCTTCAAAATTTTCTATGACAGAGCTCCAGAGTATCTAAAGAGTGATTTTGTTAAAGCAAATGAGAGGAGTGGACATAATACAAGAAACAGGATGTTTAATTTTAAGGGCCCGAGAATCCAAGGACAGGGTAAGCAAACATTCTTCTTCACTGCCATCAAAGACTGGAACGACCTACCCCAGTCAGTCCGTGAAAAGAGAACACTGTATTCCTTCAGACATAGCCTGAAGGAACACCTGAACCGGACAGCTGCGAGAAGGGAGCACTAAGCTTATGTCTACTACTAAATACGACATAAGATATAGACAAACCAAACTGAAATTATTAATGATTACGGATTACTGATATTTACTATAGGATGTAAGGTATCTTAAAATAACCCCCTAGAAATACTTTCTTTAAAGTATCTATTTCTTTATCCTCCCCATTTCCCCAGCTAAGCTAATCCCACAAGGACCCCAATGGAAATACGCCTAACGGCCTTATTGGGCTATCCTTAGTTGGAATTATGCAAAGCTGGTACATGTCATATTTGTAACATACTATGTGGTACCAACTCTGTAAATTGCTAACTGAATAAATATTATTATTATAACCTTCTCACAAGCCTCACCAGCCTTCTCTCCACTCTTCGCTTCCTTGGAAGTCATCACAACATCACTATCCATCTTGGTGGGGCAGGCGAGTAGAAATAATAGCACAAACACAGGGATAATATTCAGATGAAGCACGACGCTTGGGGCCGACCACCTGACTAGACGTAAACAATACTTTTGGCGCGAATGGAAACTTACCCACAATGCTGTTCGGTCTTTGGTCCGGTGGTTTTTTTCTCTGCCATCCGGCCTTGTCCGGATGGCTGGGATATATGGCCGAATATAAAGGTTGTTGTTGACCGAATAAAGCCTCATAAACTCCCCCGGATGTCTGAGACATGTGTCCGAACCCGAATGCCTGTCCGGATGTCTTGGGATTCCGGATTGGAGGGGGCCGGATGGGCGGGGTTTTACTGTACTCTATTGGTGGCATTCCAGGCTGCCCTGTTCTGATGGTTACTGATAGCAATGTTTACAGCTCCAACTTCCTTATAGCCTGAAACTCGCAAGTGGTCAATTCTGTTCTGATGTTACTGACATTATTGCTCTTCTCTCTCCCCAGATCCTAAGAAGCGTATGTGTGGCAGCTTTGGTTGCCTCGGCCTCATCACGCTGGTCTACACCACTGGACGCTTTGCCACGGGTCTCCTGGGATGGTTCTAAAACTGCACACCCGACCATGAGAAACCTGTGCAGCGGTGATTGGTTAGCTTAATTGGTTCTAAAGTCGGTATCACCGGAGCACTTTTTTCCTCAATATTTATGCTCAACACTGGTCTGGCAGCTTATGAGGTTGGCATTTTAAGTATTTCGGCTACCTTAATTCATCCATCATCAGTTTAGTTTCCGATACCAGGGCAAGATATTCCACAAATGTTGATTATCGAATGTTGACTAAAAAAGCTCTTGTGTGATACCGGCTTAAAACTGCACAACCGCCCATGAGAATCTATGCACGGGTGATTGGTTAGATTAACCCCTCAGCACCATGACGTATTTTCATCATATTCTGGTTACCATTAGACGTTTTTCTTTAGCTTATAATCGACTTCTAGGATTATTTTATTTTAGTCAGCGTTGTTTCCACACAGCGATTTTGATAAGTTGTTTTGATTTTATATTGTCTTTGTCCAAGTTTTGGTTTGCTTTGTTTGCAAGTTTTACATTTTAATTTATCCAGAATCAAAGCTAAAAAGACATCATGGTGCTGAAGGGGTTAATTGGTTCTAAAACTGCACACTTGAGTCTGAGAAACCTTGGTAGTACAACTGTAGGCACCTTTGAATTGTAGCAAAGTATCTTTTAATTTTAACGTTAAGGGTTGTATTTCTGGATTCCTTTCTTTCTCATGTTTAGCCCCATTAGTTTTTTTTATTTTTAGTCGTTTGCTATAAAACTACTCGAGAAATCACATAATTGCTGAGGGGCACAGGGCCTTGGATGGGGCTTTGGTTTCCCGGGCATTTCCGCACCCTCCTCAGCTCTCCGCCTTGGAGTGGCTTCGATCACCTGGGCTTTATTGGTGGTAAGCAGGGAGGTTTCTGTGGGGGTGCTCGTTTATGGCCTTGCTTGGGACTGCTCGGCCAGACAGCCTGGGGAACAACAACAACCGTTATCAATAGGTGGCGTAGGAGAGAGAGAGAGAGGGGCGTCCTAGATTGTGAGATGAGACAGCGAGACAGTGGCGATGCAGCATAGAGAAGTCAGAGTTGCACCGAGCCGCGAAGAGACAACCAGGCGTCGTAAGTCTGTGAAGGTAAGACCACGAACGAGCCGGTTGTAACACTCAAACTGTCTCGGTGTGATGATGATGATGCAGTTTTTACCACCATACACTCCCTGCTGAATAGCAAGGCTAGGGTGGATGCCCTGATGAATCAGGGACTTAGTGAATAGTTGCCACAGATTGCTAGACCGCACCGTTCACCAACAGCACTAACGTCTGCCAATAACTCACTAGCTGGCCCGAGGCTCAAACCGTCAACCTCACGGTTAGCAGGCGAACGCTCTAACAATCGAGCTACGGCCTGTGTCTCACTCGCCATGTGGAATAAAACCTCCTGACTTGACTGTGTTGAGCGGTTGAATCTACAGGCTCCTTAGCACCTACTGTCCTAGCGAAGGACGTTGGCCGTCAGTAAAAAAGTCACTCGCCAGTACAGTACCAGCGACTTCCGACGGCGTTTCAGGCAACCCTGTTAAGAGCTGTCTCACTTGTCAGGTTCTTTGATTTAAGATCAGACTGCAAAGTCAATAAAAGAAAATAGGATAAATTAATAAAAGCTGTATATTATTATCAGTGTTTCTTTACCAATATATTAAGGGGATCATCCTAAATAGGGTTAATTTTCAGCCTCATTATATGCCAAATAACATAAATAAATTTGACACAAGATGAAAAGAACATGATAATAATAACATGTATAATAATACAGGATAAATGTAGTGTTTTTAGTAGTAGTAGTAGTACTAGTACTAGTGTTAGTAGTAGTAGCATTACTGTAGAAGAAGTAGTAGTGGTAGTGGTAGTAGTAGTAATAGTAGTAATAGTAGTATGTTGTTGTTGTTGTTGTTGTTGTTCCCCAAGCTGCCTGGCCGAACAGCCCCAAGTCTCCGAGCAAGGCCATAACCGAGCGCCCCCACAGAACCCTCCCTGCCGACCACAATAAAGCCTGGGTGACCGAAGCCACTCCATGGCGGGGAGCTGAGGAGGGTGCGGAAACGCCCGGGAAACCAAAGCCCCACCCAGGGCCCTGTGCCCCTTAGCAATTATGAAGAGAAAGTTGAGGGGCAAAGGAAAAATGTGACGCTTTGACTTTCAATCTTGGTAGATTGGGAGGTCAATCCACGAAAGAGACGCCGGCACTTGAGATCTAGAAAATATATAAGTAAAAGGAATAGTCAGAGTAAGCTATGGGTATGGCAGAGATCGCTCAGTTCTCACTCCGATAGACCAGCCCATCACCACATGACTAGAACCCAATCCTCTCAGCATCAGCTAGGAAAGGCCCTAGAAAGCCGCCTTTGGCGGGGGGATAGCTCCCCTATTTCAACCCCTTTCGGGGTTGGGCACCCGCTCAGTAATAGTAGTATTAAAAGTAATAGCAGTAGTAGTACTATATAGTTGTCTATTTTATTTCCAGGTGATGGTAAATTGAATCCCTTAGTAGCTGATTTCTCGATACTTAGTGGAAAAATATGAAACTGCTATATATGGCTGTGTGTCGTTTTACTGTAAAGTTTTCATAATAAACAACATATTTCGCTACAAAATCTACCTTATAGCTGAGTAACCAAGATAGTAACATGGCAATTTACCCTCAGCTGGAAAACAATAGACTACAGTATAGTAGTAATAGTATTGGACACCTAAAGACGGTATCACACGAGCGCTTTTTCCCTCAACATTTATACTCAACACTGATCTGGCAGCTTATGAGGTCAACATTGAAATTATTTCGGCTACCTTAATTCATCTATCGTCAGTCTAGTTTTTGATACCAGTGCAAAATATTCCAGAAATGTTGCCAGAAAAATTTTGATTATCGAATGTTGACTATAAAAGCTCTCGTGTGATACCGGCTTTATTGATGATGTAGTAAAGGCCTCGCAAACAGGTGAGTGGGGGGCGGGGGAGAGAGGGTTAATATTCCAGTAAATCGTCGTCGTCGTCGTCTGGTTCGTTGACGTTAGGTTGTGTTGCGGCGGCAGAGTTCCCTCGGTTCTTTAAGATGCTCATGTTCTGGGTGTGGTGTCCCGAGTTTAAATCCCGGGAGGACCATATGCTTTCATTAGTTTATTCAAGTGCATTGGGGATTGATGATTAATGTTAAGAACGGGGTGTTACTTTATTTTATTTTATTATGATGTAAAACTTGCAAAATAAACAAACCAAAACTGGGATGACACAAGATAAAAGCAAAGGAACTAATCAAAATCGCTATGTGGAAGTAACGCTTAACCCATTGAGTACCAGGGATGTCCTTTTCATCATATTCTGGCAACTATTAGACGATTATATTCAGTTTGGGAAGGACCTCTAGCAATGATAAGGTTTCAAACTATCTCAACCCACCCTTTTAACTACCACAGATCCTGGTATAATCATGTGTAGCGGCGGGCTACCGTGTATATATATCTCAATAATTTGGTAATGTAACAATATATTTGTACATTTTACATTCATAAATAGTACACTAATATACTAGGTTAGGTTAGGTTTTGGTTAGGTTAAAGTAGGCATCTGAAAAACAGTCACCCGCTACACAGGATCTTACCCAGATCCTTCCCAAGCTGCTTAATATCGTCTATATATAGCTAGAATAAAATAGAACACATGTCGCTGGGTGCTGGTGGGGGACCAGCCGCAGTAAGTTCTCTGTGGGGAGACTTACCTTCTTTCCTCCTGCTTTTCCCACCTTGGGAAACTTTACTCATGTATAATCCACTGTGGGAGAATAATTTTGATCACATTTATAAAACCCGGTATTAATAGAAAAAACGCCCATTCTAATCAATCTCAGAGCTCTTTCGGACATCCTCACTGTTTACAAACGCCTTCTTTATGCAGTATAATCGATATTTACCCCCTGCTGGCAACATAGATGACGATTTCAGTCATTCATAGGGGGGTGAGGGGGGGCAAAGCCCACCCTCAGCCCATCGTGTATCCCACATTGGAATTATAACTAAGACCATGAAAACACTCATTTCTCAAAATCTGGAGGAAAAACATAAAAAATAAGGGTGTGAGCCTATTCCCTATACAGTACTGTAATTACCGACACTCCTTTCTTCACTATCCCTTCCTCCATGACCCTCTTCAGCCAAGGTATCGAACTTGTTTTTAAGTTCTAGCGTGTCTCTTCTTGGCTTGGACTTAGTGCCACTCATAGCCACTATCATCCAGGGAGCTCCACCATCTCCAACCGCACTAGCATAGCTCTTCTTCTCTGCCAGAGTTGTTGTTGTTCCCCAAGCTGCCTGGCCGAACAGTCCCAAGGCCCCGAATAAGGCCAAGGCCATAACCGAGCGCCCTCACAGAACCCTCCCTGCCGACCACAATAAAGCCTGGGTGACCGAAGCCACTCCATGGCGGGGAGCTGAGGAGGGTGCGGAAACACCCGGGAAACCAAAGCCCTACCCAGGGCCCTGTGCCCCTCAGCAACTATGAAGAGACAGTTGAGGGGCAAAGGAAAAATGTGACGCTTTGGCTTCCAATCTTGGTAGATTGGGAGGTCAATCCACGGAAGAGACGCCGTCACTTGAGATCTAGAAAATATATAAGTAAAAGGAGCAGTCAGAGTAAGCTATGGGTATGGCAGAGATCGTTCAGTTCTCACTCCGAAAGACCAGCCCATCACCACTTGACTAGAACCCAATCCTCTTAGCATCAGCTAGGAAAGGCCCTAGAAAGCCACCTTTGGGGGGGGGGGGATAGCTCCCCTATTTCAACCCCTTTCGGGGTTGGGCACCCGCAGAGTTAACGGAATGAGTTGTGTTACAGGGCGTACGTCGTGTAAGCACGTATGTTGATGTCAAACAACGGGGGTGTGGGGGCAGCAGCCCCCACCCATAATACTAGGATAGGTTAGGTAAGGTTGTTAGGTTAGGCTAATGTCCTTTCAAAGGGGTATAGGCTAGTAAACACTAGGATATACCCAGTCAGAGGTAGGTGATACGCCCGATAACACAACTCTTGCTGAGTTAACTTCAAGGCAAGGTTTTCGTCTCTGAGAAATTGAACCTCTCTCTCTCCACATCTCCATCCTTTCTTGCAAGGCAAGACAAAGCTGGAGAATATGGGAAGAGGTAGCGCTCTCGTTAACACCAGCCATTTCACTAAGTCACCACACTAAAGCCGATATCACACGAGCGCTTTTTCCCTCAACATTTATCCTCAACACTGGTCTGGCAGCTTATGAGGTCAACATTTGCAATATTTATGCTACCTAAATTCATCCATCATCAGCCCGATACCAGTGTAAAATAATCCAGAAATGTTGCCAGAAAAATGTTGACCATCGAATGTTGACTATAAAATCTCTCGTTTGATACCAGCTTTACTTATCACACATTTAAGATAGGCAGTGACAGCTTTTCTACCCTTGCTTGTGTTTACTGTATTATACAGTATGTACGATATTATGTGTACCATGTGGTAAAACAGGTTAATGTATTTTTTTTATTAATTTCACCACAACACCAAACACCTCCAATGAAATTAATGAAAGCATATCATTATGTGATCCACCAGGATTTGAACCCGGGTTCTCACACAATGTGATCCACCAGTATTTGAACCCGGGTTATCACACACAGATTTAACACACCTTAACCATTACACCACAAAGACGGTTAACAGTGAGATAGTTCGAAGTTTGTTCATTGCTGGAGGCCCTTTGTAAACTGAATACAATTGTCTAATCTAGCTATATTTAGACGATTGTGTGCAGTTTAAGAAGGATCTGTGGTAGTAAAAAGGGTTCAGTGAGATAGTTCGAAGTCTGATCATTGCTAGAGGCCCTTTTTAAACTGAATACAATCGTGTAATCTAGCTATATTTAGACGATTTTGTGCAGTTTAGGAAGGATCTGTGGTAGTAAAAAGGGTTAAGCGAGATAGTTCGAAGCCTGTTAATTGCTGGAGGTTCTTTGTAAACTGAATAAAATCGTCTGATAGTAGCCAGGATAAAATTAAAAGGACGTCTTTTAGATTTTATGCTGGCTACTATTAGACGATTGTATTCAGTTTACAAAGGGCCTCCAGCAATGAACACTGTGAACAGGCTTCGAACTATCACACTTAACCCTTTTTACTACCGTACCACAGATCCTTCTTAAACTGCTTAAAATCGTTTAAATATAGCTAGACTAGACAATTTTATTCAGTTTACAAAGGGCCTCCAGCAATTAACAGGCTTCGAACTATCTCACTTCACCCTTTTTACTACCACAGATCCTTCTTAAACTGGTTAAAATCGTTTAAATATAGCTAGAAAAGAAGTTAAAAAGACGTCGCCGGTACAAAAGGGGTTAAATTTATATAAACGAACACAACTATAGCTCTCTGACGCCCATACGACCTTCCTAAGCTGCATAAAAGTATCGAACCATTACTGAAATTCAATATTTCGCTAATTCATGGCCTAATAATCTTATATAACCATATACAGTATAGGCTTATCTTACATAACATTGTCTTGATAGCTTAACTCCTGTGCGATCGCGCTAAAAAGTCATGTCTCAGCTGGCATTACGTTTGGCTTGCTCTGTGTTGTATTAATGTCTGTCAGATGTTGAAAAGGGTGGTTAAGTGTAGGAACATGTTTTTATATCTCACTCCATATAAAGAAATTAAGCTTAGATATTGTTGATACCAATTATTGATCAAAACATACTTGGTGCCGAGACATAATTAGCGCGACTGTACCGGTGACGTGTATCTCAATTAATTCTAGCCATATTTAGAAGATTTTGTGCAGTTTAAGAAGGATCTGTGGTAGTAATAATGGTTAAATGCGATAGTTCAAAGCCTGTTAATTGGTAGCGGACCTTTTTAAACTGAATATAATCGTGTAATAGTGTCCATGATAATGTGAAAGGGCCGTCACCGGTAGTGAAGGGGTTAATGGATAGTGCGCTGAATTTTGGTGTCAGTGTCCTAGGTTCGAATCCATGGAGTACCACATGTATTAATTAATGTGATTGCTTTCATTAACCCATACTGTACCGGCGACGTCTTTTTAATTTTATGCTGGCGACTACTAGTCAATTTTTCTCAGTTTAGGAAGAATCTCTAGCAATTATAAGGCTTCGAACTATCTCAGTCGACCCTTTTAACTACCACAGATATTTCTTAAGCTGCAGATAATCGTCTAATTATAGCTAGACCAAAATATAGCAGACGGCACTGGTACAGAAGTCTTAATTAGGTATATTTGTAAGTTAATTGGTGGGGTGGTGATGATATGATATGCTACACATGAGGGAGAAAGGGGTCCAGAAAAGCGAGTATTAAAGGGACAGAGGGGACTGAGTACTTAGGGGGGGGGGGGGGGGGGGGGGGGGGGGGAGGGGGAGGAACGGAACAACGACAGAATGCCCATCATGATGCCCATATAAGGCAATGGGAGAGAGAGAGAAGAGGAGGAGGGATTGCGGGAAGGGTAGGGGGGGGGGGCGGGTGGGCGACTGAACAAAGAGAGAGAGAGTATCCTGTCGGGGGTGGGGGATTATCGGGGGTCGCAGTTAAAAGGGAAGGGGATGGTGGGGTGATTTAAACAAGCGCGCGATAAATCTCGTATCCTGTTGGGTGGGGAGGGGGGTGGAGGCGGGGAGGAGTTCGACCAATGAGAGAGCGCCACGTCATCGCCCATCAGCCAATCAGCAGCTCACCTACCCATCTAGGAGGGCGGGCCACTGTGAGGGTTCTTCTTTGCTGCAGCGCTGCTGTATTCCATAATGAGGTGACGTAAGTGATTTTCGTTCCCGATAAGGATATATTTTATGATTTTATACTCGAGGGACTTCTTATCTTTTTATTCTCGGTATTCTATATTTACGGTGTGCTTGCTTAATCCAGGATCATAATAGCCCGTGAAGTCTTCTCGTATGTGTCCGCGATTTTGATTAGGTTATTTAATTATTTTATACTCTAGGGACATCAGTTTCACATGTTGTACCTGTGCCATATTTAGCGCGCTATATCTTCACCATCCCAGCACCTGTCATTCATCAACGTGCTCAATTAACCAGCTAAGTAATCTATATTCACTGGTTGTCACTTAAAATAGATTTAGGCTATCATCCAGCTTGTGAATTAACATAAACAAAGGTCAGACGATACGAAGCTTCTCCTTAGGGCCTAGGCTAATAATGAAACTCGTTTTAATGTCTTAAGAAAACTAAAATGGAATGTGCCTGGGTAAATATATAGAAATAGGGCCTATACCAATATCCACTATACGATCAAGTTACATTCTGAAGTCTTATTTTAAATTAACTTTCAATGTTTAACTAGCCTATTGATTTAATAATTCAATATAATATCAGATTTTAACTTATGTGTCTGCGTTTTTTATAGTGATTTAATTATTTTATACTCGGGAATTGTTAATCTTTAAAGGGGACTCTATTTCTGACTTCTTTACTTACGGTGTGGTGGCTTAATAATCCTAAATAATAATAGCCTCTGAAGGCCTATTTTAACTTATGTGCGCGTTCGTTACATGGTTAATATATACTCTTTATTTTTTTTCGGATAACAGCTACTCCTGACTTTCGATTTGCTGTGTGCTGGCTTAAATAATTGTTTGCTTACCTGAAGTCTTATTGTAATTTAATTTAATGTAATTTAATTACTGTAACTATCCGAATTTCTAGAAGGTAATTAGTTTTTGAATAGGTATAAAAGTACTATTTGACATTTTAATTAATGACTTCTGTATCAAGAATTATTGCGCAAGTCGAAGCGTCATTTGTTTACCGGGGTGACGTTCGAAGCTTCTTCCCTATAAAGGGCCTCACTCCTCCAACGCCAGCCCAGCCGCCATCGCCTCCACCTCCACCTCCACCTGTAGAGCCAGATTTATCGCCTTTCATCTTGATCATGCTAGCACCTGTCATTAATCAGCATGCTCCATTACTCAGCGAAGTTCATCTATATTCACTAGTGGCAATTCAAATGTATGTAAGTATTATATAGAACCCGTGAATTTACATATGGCGAGACGGTACATTAGTTTCTCCATAGGCTAACAATGGCCGCCGCCATCACCTCCACCTGTTGTGCCATATCTTTACCATCCTAGCACCTGTCTTTCATCAACAGGCTCCATTAACTAGTTAAGTGTATCTATATTCACTGGTTGCCATTACAATATATAACTATTATAAAAGCCTGTGATTTAACATAAGGAGAGACGGTAAAACATGTCTACCTTAGCCCCGAACACCTATCCATAACATTCACCTGATGTGCCATATGTATCGCTCTCCCAACACCTGTCATTCATCAATATGCTTCACTAACCAGTTAAGTCTATATATATAGATATATATATATTCACTGGTGGCCATTAAATGATTTAGACTATTATAGAGCCCGTTAAGTAACTTAAAAAAAGGCCAGTCGATACGAGGTTTCTCCTTAATAGGCTAGGCTATAGCCTAGTCGAGGCCTAGCCTTTTTTTTTCTGTTTTTTTTTTCTTTTTTTTTTTTTTTGCCCAAACCGGTATCGTAATTGGCTAGGCCTAGGTAATTTCATGTTTGTTTTATTTATTGCATATCATTGTTTTATAGGCTAGCCTATGTATTTTATGTAGGCTGCCCCCCTCAAGTTCCTCAACCCATCCTGTATCCAATACCTTTTGATGTGTTCGCCACTCTTCTAGCGGCACCAAGGAGCGCGACGCCCCTCGTTTTGGGTGGTGATTTGGTGCAGTAGACTGTTTGAAGCGACGGCTCACTCCCTTGCGAGGATGGGCTCGTCTGGCACCTTTTGCAGTTCGACATCCAGGGCTCTCTTGAAGCTGTCTAACGAGACGTCCCTCATGTCTCTTATTCGCCGTGGGAGTTTGTTGAAGAGGCGTGGGCCTCTGTGTGATAACCAGCCCTCTCGCAGAGAGCCCATAGTACCCCTGTTATTCATCCGGGGGATTTCGCATTCCCAGCCTCTCCTATCACTGAATTTCATGACTATCGGAGTATGTAGGTTTGGTACTAAACCCTCTGCGATTTTCCACGTGTATATTATTAGGTAACGTTCTCTTGTACGTTCCAGTGAGTACAGATTCAGTGCTCTTAAACGCTCCCAATAGTGTAGCTGTTTTATCGAACTTATATGCGAAGTGAAATTTCTTTGTACACACTCTACGTCATTTATTTCACCTGCTTTGTATGGGGATGTTATACGCTACAATATTCAAGCCGCGGTAGCACTAGAGATTTGAAGAGCGTTATCATAGGTACTTCACCGCGTGTTTTAAAAGTACGTAGAATCCAACCCGTTAGACGTTTCGCAGCCGCCACTTTGACCTGGTTATGTACTTTGAAACCCATATTTTCAGACATTAATACCCCAAGGTCTTTCACACTGTCTTTCCGTTCTATTATGTGGTTAGATTCTGTTAAGTAATTTGTAATTTCTTTAACACCATTATTATCTCCGTACCGTATTAATTGGAATTTTTCCTCATTGAATTGCATGTTGTTTTCCCTGGTCCACTGGAACACTACATTCATGTCTTCCTGCAGTCGGCCCGTGTCTTCTTGTGTGTGTACTATCTTGCTTAATTTTGTGTCATCAGCAAAAGACGACACTGTACTGTGTCTGGTGTTGGTATCTATGTCGCAAATTAGTATGAGGAACAGAAGGGGCGCTAGCACTGTTCCTTGGGGCACTGAGCTCTTGACATCCGAAGGCTCGGATGTGACTTGGTTTACTGCTACTGATTGTTTTCGGTTTACGAGGAAATTGTATATCCACCGTCCGATTTTCCCAGTTATACCTTTTGCTTTCAGTTTGTGGGCTATTATACCATGGTCACATTTATCAAATGCCTTAGCAAAATCGGTGTAAATGACATCCACGTTTTTCTTTTCTTCTAGCGCTTTAAGAATTTTGTCATAGTGTTCCAAAAGTTGTGAGAGACATGATCTTCCCGCTCTGAACCCATGTTGACCGGTGTTGTGTAGTTCATTTGTCTCCATGAATGTTGAAATTTTGCTTCGCAGGACTCGCTCGAAAACTTTAATGATGTGAGAGGTTAGAGCTACCGGGCGGTAGTTTTTTGGTAGTGCTTTACTCCCTCCTTTGTGCAGTGGGGCAATTATTGCGTTTTTCAAGCTATCTGGTATGTCACCAGTGTCTAGACTCCTTCTCCACATTATAGCCAGGGGTTTTGAGAGGTTTTCCTTACATTTCTTCATTAGGATCGAATTCCATGAGTCCGGGCCTGGTGCTGAGTGGGATGGCATGTTGGAAATGGCCTCTTCTATGTCTGGACCCAAATCAATATCCAGCATCTGAGGGGTTTCTGTGGGGGAGGTTTCCATGAAAAATATATTTTGGTCTCTGATGACTTGTTTCATCAGGCTCACTGAATGCCATTTCATACTGCCTGCTTAAGAGTTTGCTCATTTCCTTTTTGTCCCCTGTGAAAGAGCCATCCCCTTTGCTCAGTGGGCCGATGTTTGATGTTGTTTTAGCCTTTTGTTTGGCGTATGAGAAGAAGGCAACACTAATGCAATGATCCTTGCTATAGGCTATAAAATTACTAAATAAGTATATTTACTGAGGCCCATTTCCCATTTTTGAATTTGTTTCTGGGGGCGGCAGACTCGAGACAGAGCCCGAATTGGGAAAACAGAGCAATGGCACTTCATATGCAACCTGAAAATGTATTATTAATCTTAATATATTTTGTATTTGTCATTGCTTAACCCTTAAAGAGCAGCGCTCGACTTAAGTCGTGCACCAATTTGGGAGCATTATTAAGGCTTTTAAAGGGTTAAAATAGAGTGCAAATGGCCGGGAGAGCAGCGGGCCAGACAGCCGACTCCCAGGGCTTACCGCCGCACATTAACACATGTTCCCTGTGTTCTCGAGAGGCCGGCAGTGTAGCCAGTAGTGAGCATAGCTGGGAAAAATATACCGATATATGCTAAACTTCCATGTTCGTGGCACCACTGCAAGAGAACCAAGAGTGCTACGTAGCTCGTTCTGGTCTCATTTTGAAGCTTTTAGTGCCTAGTTTTTTTCTAAATAATATTTTTTCATGCAGATGCTTGATTTATCATCAAGAGGGCCTGAATATGCCCAAATGAGCCCAAAACACCCTGCTAGACAAGGGTTAAAAAGTATGAGGATTAAGTAATTGGGACTAGATTTAAATTAAGTCTAAAAGAGATTATAGTTAAATTGACTTACTTTGATCTGTGTTAGTTGTGTAATGGTTTAGGTGGTTTTGTTCTGGGTGTGGTGTCCCGGGGAGGACCATATGCTTTCATTAGTTTATTAAAGTACATTAGGGTTTGTAATTGATAAGTTAAGAATGGGGTGTTACTTACATTTTGTTCCACCACAACCATATTTTTGCTCATATTTTATAGTAAACTTTGGGGTCTACAGCTCCAACTTCTTTATTACTTTATAGTCAGACATTGCTAGTAGTTTATTACAGTTCTATTAATTAGTTTATAATTAGTATTATTTGTCACATATATGCTTTCATTAATTTCATTGGAGGTGTTTGGTGGTGTAGTGAAATTATTACAAAATACATTGTAGGCCTAGATTTGTGATTGACCACTACTTACTCCCAGCACAGGGCCCCGGGTGTTTCCGCACCCTCCTCAGCTCCCCGCCATGGAGTGGCTTCGGTCACCCAGGCTTTATTGTGGTCGGCAGGGAGGGTTCTGTGGGGGCGCTCGGTTATGGCCTTGGAATTGCTTGGGGCTGTTCGGCCAGTCAGCTTGGGGAATAACAACAACAACTTACTCCCAACAGTGAAGGAGAGACTATGCTACACCATGGATGTGTCGGAGAACCCGGTACTGGAACAATCTTCACACTTCCACCGGGTGAGTTGTATTTAATGCTAGTTTATTTGTGTATACAGTATAAAGAAAAAGCCTACAAATTTTATTTTTATTCATTTTTATTTTTTATTATTTTTTTGTCATTGTCACTATTTATGCTAGTTTGTGTACGCAAAGAAGAAGCCTACAAACTGTATTTTTAAAAAAAATTGTCATTGGTAAAATATTTATGGTAGTTTGTGTATAAGAGAGAGAGCCTACAAACTTTAATTATTATTGGTATTTAGCCCATTTCCCACTTTTACCATTATTTTATTATTGATTTTTATGTATATATATATATATATATATATATATAGGCCTATATATATTTTTTCCCATTGGTAAATAGATCTTTTAGGTCTGAATTTTGAGCGGTCTGGGTAAGATTTTACAGTTTGACAGTTACAAGCCCCATCGATGTTTGTGTAGCCTATAGGTATGTTATATAATAGTCTTCAGTCCTATATATGTCCTTCCCGTCGCAAATGTATTATAAAGAGTATTAGCGAGGTGATGCGTACAAGTAGACTGGGATGGTATGGACATGTGGAGAGAATGGATGAACAAAATTGGGTGAAAAAATGCAGGTCTGTGATTGTGGAGGGAGCTGCACCAAGGGGTGGACCGAGGAAGACCTGGGATCGGACTATACGCGCCGATCTCAAATCCAAGAACTTGACAAGTGAAGCAGCCCTGAACAGGGTTGCCTGGAACGCCGCCATTAGGACAAGAGACTGAAACTGCGCTTATGTGTGGAACACTCGGTCTTAAAATTTTATGTATGTATGTAAGGGAGATATAGGGTAAAACACAGTCTTCTCTGCATAATGACAAGTCCTGTTTTACGGGATTTCTGCTTTATAGATTTTTTTTTTTTTCCCTCCTACCTTACTCGGGGGATCTTACAGTTGCGCGATCCAGTGCTGCTTTGGGTAAATCTACAGTTATACTACCCCTCTCCCACTACCTCCCACCACCTCCCCCTTTCAAAACACACCTTTTAGCGTGTTTTTGGATGGTTCAGCAGACGCGGAAACTGGAAAAAAAAATATTTTGATAAAAATTTATCACCAACCAGATCAGAGTTTTTCAGGTAATTTTTTGTTGTTTTTTATTTGATATTCAGTGTTGTTTATTACCGAGGACTGTCACATTTTAGTATTTTTAACATTAGCCTAACTTAACCTAACCTGTCTCGAGACCGGTCTATACCCAGCTCATGTTCCCTGTTTATGGGTGCGCGACGGTCTAAACCCAGCTCACGTTCCCTGTTTATGGGTTCGCGAAGGTTTGTAATACTTCAATGTATCTATTTCAAGTCAAATATACATTTCCGCACATCATCAAACCATACTAAGTCTACTACTAATAATATTAACCCATTAGTACCAACAGAATAGTGACAAAATAGGGGTAGTATAACTGTAGATTTATCCAGCTTTGGTAATTGCGTACATTTTAGGTTAGTTTCTATCCACGTATTACTTTTAGGTTAGGTTTCTTAGGTAGCCTATAGGTATGTTATATAATAGTCTTCAGTCCTATATATGTCCTTCCCTTCGCAAATGTATCATAAGGGAGATATAGGGTAAAACACAGTCTTGTCTGCATAATGACAAGTCCTGTTTTATGGGATTTCTGCTTTAGGTTAGGTTAGGTTTCTTAGTTAGGTTCATGACAAGGTATCAGCTGGTAGGTATGGGATAAACTAGGGACACATACTAGCTGGTAGGTAAGGGTTATTCTTGTATCCAACGTTCTACGTTAGGTTACTGTGTTTTTTTACTTCAAAAAATCGCTAAACCCGAGCCAAGTTTTGGCAAATGTTGGCTCGGGTTTTCAAATTTTGGGGTTTAATGGGTTTAAAAAAACATGAAAACTCGAGCCAACTCTCAAAATTCAATTACTGGGTTTTTTTTACTTTGAAAAATGCCAAAAGCCGTGCCAACTTTTTTTCCCAATTTTGGGGATTTTGTACTCTGAAAAATACCCAAATCCGAGCCAACTTTTGCCAAACTTGGCTGGGATTTTCACATTTTAACGTTTTCTTACTTTTCTATATTATATTTTCAGAGTTCTTCCCATATTACCCTTATTTTTCCTCTTTTACCCCGCAATTTCCCTGATCTTCATAGCCCTCCCCACTAGGGGGGGCCGTGTTTTTAAATTGTTGGATAATGGGTAAATACTCATTTGCGACAGTCCTTGGTATAAAACAACACTGTACTGTATATTAAAGAAAAAATGCAAAAAACAAACCAACACATGCTAAAACTTGTGACTGTCACACCGTATCAATTTACCGCGGTCTGTTTTATCTATCGTAATAAATTAGTTGCATTGTTTACTACCTGTCAAAGTTTGAGAATGTAGATGAGTATTAACCCCTTCAGACTCATATGACGCAGAGGTTGCCAGATTAGCAATAAGAAATAGAGTTCTCACTCTTATAATTACCTCTCCAAAATTAGTTTTCTGCCCACAGCTAACTCAAAGACAACTGCAGAGGTTGAAGTAACTAAACTAAAAGGTTTCTAAATACCCCTGATGGTAACAAAGGCTTTAAAGTATCCCTAATAGGCTCAAAATCACGTCATATGTCGGAGAGAGTTAAGATATAGTAGTATAGTATGTATATGTAAGGCATTAACCTAACAAACTTAGACCTATAGTTTCTTTTCAGCTGAGAGCAAATATAATCCTTTAGTCGAAAATTATGATCCTGTACATTACTTATGGATAAATATTATCTTGCAAAGTTTTCATACTTGACTAAATTTAATTAAACAAACTTTCATAATAGCAAAGTATTTAAGATATAAAACTTTAAACTAACTCAATATTTACTTTAGAAACTTGGGAAAAATGTTATTTTAATACCAAAAATTTTCAGTGTTTTTTATAAACAAAATTGTTCATTTGCATCAATATATAGAGTTTGTAATTAATTAGAAATCTCGGGAAAACCTATTTTCCCCATAAGGCCTATCGATCAATGTTGTTCCCCGATAGTGAGTTGAAAAAACATTAGCCTAACCTAACAACCTTACCTAACCTAACCTAGTATTATGGGTGGGGGTTGCCGCCCCCACATCCCCGCTCGTTGAGTACTAATCCCTTAGTAAAGAAAAAAAAACAAAAATTGGCTGTCGATTATACGAAGGTGAAATAAAAGTCGATGAAGTCTACGGTGTTTACTCTGCAATGTTCAGCTTTGATTGTACATTGATAACGGGAAAGTACCGTATTGACAACCTTGTTACGAAAATTAAATTTTAGTAGCATACTTTTATATTAGGTTTCTTTAGAGCTGTCGATAACTAGAAGTACCGTATTGACTTGTTACGAAAAATAAATGTTAGTACCATACTTTTTTATTAGGTTTTGCCGAGGGTTAAAACAAATTTTCTTATGATCTTTAGAGCATATAGATTCAATATTTATCTTCAAATATATCAATAAAATTTGTGGTATTAAAATAACATTTAACCGAAACTTGTAACTACTCTTTAAGATTAAACATTATCGAAACTATGATGACGCACTAAACAAAATCTGTGGGAAAAATTCATTTAAATTAATCGGAAATTAAACTTTGAAAACAATTTAGTCGGCTGGAAAGAACTTTAGTACAGTACGTTGGATACCAAACTAACACTTACCTACCAGCTAGTATGTATGCCATGTACCGGTACCGTACATGGGATACTAAACTAACTCTTCCTTATTAGCTGGTACGTAGCCTTGGTATCCAGTACATACTGTACACGTGGCTTTAGTATGTGGGAAAAGACTAACTTTGGCTTAACATGTATCGCTTGCATGTAGTATCTGTATATGTGGAATAAAGCTTAACTATTTTAGACTAACCTTGGCTTAACATGTATCCGCTTACCATGTATCTGTAGGATAAAACTCTAACCCTTAACCTCTGAAGTGCGCATGGGGGTAATTGGAAACGTCCCCCTGTGCTGACGTATTTGAGGTGTTTCCGTCACTAAAATATTCATTGTGCCATTAATAGCATTAATATTTATCCATATGCGCCTATTATGGGTTGATTATAAAGGTATTAACCTGAAACAACAATAAAACGAGTGAAAACAGCGTTTGGATGGTCAAAATCGGAGATATAGCCCGCGAGTTGTATAATGTATGGGTGAGGCAATCTGCTTTCCCGCCAATTTCCCCCAAGGCCACTGAGACGCAGTCGATCGATACTCTCTCTCTCTCTTGCACTCGCTTGCTATCAGTGATGACCACACCCTCCAATCGGATTTCTAATGTTAGCACGAAAATATACCTCAGAATAAGGGAATAACAGGGAAAATAGGTGATAACTGAAGGAGAGGAGGAAAGTGGGGAAGGAGGGGAGGTAGAGGACTGAGATTTTGCATGGCCCAGGGGCCAAAAAAAAAAAAAAATATAAAAAAATATTTTTTTTTCGATGTCAAAAGTTGATTTTTATTTTCTCTGACTCTTAAGAGTCTTCCCGCAGTGCGCCGGGGGAACTCTTAAGAGTCTCCCCGCAGCTCCCGGGTTAACCAACCTTTTTATATATTACTTATTACGCATCTCTTGAATCAAACTTAGTGCAGGTAGTATACAATGCAACTAATGTATTCGGCCGTTAAATGGACACCCGGACATAATACGATCCCATTTGTATTTTAAGTCTGCTTGAATAATAAATTTATATTCTATTTACTCAGGCCCATTCCATAATTTTTCTATTTTTTGTAGCTTTGTTTTTTCCATTTTTGTATTTTTTGTTTCTATTTTATTTATATATTGTTAAATTAAAAAGTGTGTGGGGAACGGCTTAAGTGCGCGAGGTCTATTTCCAGATTACCTGATCCCGAAGAGGTGGCGACGAACGAATCCCCTCTATGTACTAGTCTTGTCAGCCGGCTCTTCTCCGGGTGGTGTGTTGGCCGAGACTTGTATTGTCGGACTCTGCCCATCAAGTGGTGCATCCTTAAATTGTAAGTTTTTTATTTGTACCGGTATTTGTCCACTTTCAGTTGAAAAAACTCATTGGTTGATATTTTGGTTTATACTGTATACATATTATTTATTTTTTCCTTGCTAACTCTCTTCTCTGGGTGGTGTGCTGCCATGCGTGTTGTCAGACTGCCACACGGAGGACTCTGCCCCTCAAGTGCTGCACCCTGAAGTTGTAAGTACTGTAGTCTATTTGTAATAGTCCACTTTCAGTTGAAAACTCAAACTGGTTGATATTTTGGTTTATATAAATTTGATTTATTTTCCTTGCTAACTCTAAAACTTTAAATTCCCAAGACTCTCTTAACCTGCTGAGCCCCGGCTAGTTATAGTATTTTGTTCACCCCAGTCCCAAGCCATTTTCACTTCTTGTTTTTGTTTGCTAAAATGGAAGACAAGGATGAGATGAAAAAAAAAAATCACGGATATTTTGGGGGGGGAGGAGGAGCTTCAAAAAAATTTGTTGAGCCAAAATGGAAGAGAATGGTGAGAAATGAAGAAACAAAAAAAAACTCACCTCGGTCATTGGGGGGGGGTTCGAAAGTTCGTCTCCCCCGCATGACCACCCGCCCGGGAGCACTAGGGTGAAAACTGAGTATGGCATTGTACGGCATACATCCTAAGGAGTGTCTCACGTAAATCTCAAGCCTCTAGCTCCCATACGACCGGAGTAATGAAGGTTCAAAGTGGCGGTGAACTAAGGGTGTAAAGTATCCCCACTAAGCCCACCACCACTGGCCGCGCGGCTGTCTTGGCCCGCTCACACCTACCGGCCCGGCTCCCACACACACTACGGTACCTCCCGCTATTGTACTAACGTTCTCAAGAGTCTCTGTACTTCTGGGCGGAAACCTTTAAATCTAAACTAATGGAGCTAAACATTAGGGAGAAGAGTCTAGAAAGAAAGAAAAAATATTGTACGGTTTTTCATTTTTAGTACAGGTATAATTTTTACTCCTGGCAGGGAAGATGGATAGGCTTACTGCATAATCGGAGTGTAGGAGAAGCTGGTACCCTAGAGTGTTTGAGATCCTGGTCGCTGTCCTCTGTGATGGACTCCCCTCTGTGTGTGGACGCTGCTGCCCTGTGTGTGTGTGTGTGTGTGTGGACGCTGCTGCCCTGTCGTCTGGGACCCGATCTAATTTGGATGCAGCGTATGGCATGGTATTGAGGCTCTGTGACTGAACGTGGGACTGTACTCTACAGGACTAATCGGTTAGTATTTGGATGCGTTTGGTATTTTAAATGGTGATCCTTTTACAGTTGGCCACATAAGTTATGTTTCTAGTTATGATTTTGATTAATTTTGTCTTTACTGTGTTCGTATATGTTTTGGTTAGTTTATTTTGCAAGTTTTAAATTATATGATAGTAAAATGAGTGCATGAATAGAGTAGTAATTTACATCCTATTTGGATAGACGAAAGCACTTTACTAAATTGATATGTGAAAAAAACGCTTGCGCAAAATGAAGATACATAAATAAAAACTCCATCCATAATTTGGATAGACAAAAGCACGTAAGTAAATCGCTATGTGAAAAAAATGCTTGCGCAAAATAATTAGAAATTAAAACTCAATCCACCACATAGGGTGTACAGTAAATTACTAAATGAACAACAAATTAGAGTATAAAATCTTAGGATAGGAAATGGCACGGAATCCATATAACTAATATATTTTTTGTACTTTTATTGCAGCGCAAGCAGACCTAGGAGTATGGTACCTGGATTCAAGGATGGTCTACCATCTACCGGTACTCTACAGGACTGGACTAATATTCTCTGCAATGGACTACTGTTTGGGGAACAACAACTACTACTACCACCACTACTTCCCAAAAAGACTACTAGGCCTATTCGGTTAGTATTTTGTTTATTTTAAGTTTAGCAGTCTTTGTACAGTTGTCCATCAAAGTTATTGCATGTGATGCTTTTAAGTCTTGATGGTGTAATGGATAGTGTCATTAAAATCTTGAATGTGGTAACTGGGTTCGAATCCCGGTGGATCACATGGTTTCATTTATTTCTTTGAGAGGTGTTTGGTGTTGGAGTGAATTATTAAAGAAATTATCAGTATACTATTCATCTTTATAGCATAAATACGCGGAATTTTGGTGAGTATCCTAGGTTCGTATCCTTGGAGTGCCACTAGTTAGTTGGTGAAAAAATATGAACTAAGGAGTAGAGTAATCTTCAGATAACTACTGTACTGCATAATAAATCTTAATGTGCACATTAAATTTGAATGTATAAGATCACATAGGACCAGAAGTTATTTGGGCAACTGTACATACTGTAATGTAAAATGGGAAGTTTCAAGTGAAAGTATTAATTTAAAGTTTGATTAATATTTGATTAGTTCTACCTTTATCTTGTCGTCCCAGTTTTAGTTAAGTTTATTTTGAAAGTTTTACAATTTAAGGAATAAGTATTAATGTATTTTATACTTTAACCCTTCTTTGGCGGAGCCCGGCTATTGTAGAGTGCAATTTTGAGCATGTAATGTGCGCTGAGAGACCGGAGCAGTGGGAGGAGCGTAGGTTACCTCATGACCGCTCACCACGGTGGCTGTGGAGCTACGGAGCTGTACTCCTTTGTGCTGCACCCTCTCACTCGTTTCACACGTAATAATGTAAGAAAATGACGGTATTGTACCGATTTTGCCCTTCGGTTGCACAATCGTTGCAAGACAAGCAGCCATCGTAGAAGGATGGTTCTGGTGTCATTGGAAAGCTCATTTATCGCCCTTTCAGGGATACATACTTGTATTACGCTCTGGCTCTTTGTTTATGCATGGAAACAAGCTCGTTTACGGTAAAAAAAAAATGCTGGGCAACGCACGTCAAATATACTCCTCCACCCGCTCTTAACCCTTCCTACCCGGTCTGCCTTAGGTAAGGACAGCACGAAAGCAGGGCAAATACCCGGTATGCCTTATCTAAGGCATGAGCTGAATAGCCTAATTAAGCTTGGTCCGCACGCCGTGCGTACGACTTATGTCAACAAACCCAAGCGTTCGTCACCGCACCTCCGAAAACAAGAAGACTCCTCAATGTTATTGTTCTGACGTCATGACGAAATTAGTGTCTAAAAAGCCCCCATATTGGTAAAACATCTCTGCAATATTGGCTCCACTGAAATAGTCATCACAACTGAACCAGTTGACTTACAGAGCTCTACTCAATGCCAAAATACAGATTGAAAACTGCACTACGATTATAGATGAGTGGGAAAGTTCTAGCAGTGAAAATAAACATAAATACGGTAGCCTAGGCCTAGACGTTTTTCGGCCATATCGCCCGGGTAGGGGCGACCGTCATTGGGTAACACAGCCCGGGTAGGAAGGGTTAAGGTGAAGAAGAGCTATATACGGTATAGTTTGGGCCCTAGACCTTGAAGCTTAAAAATACTCTTTTAAAAAAAAAAAAAAATCTAATCTATGAACATAGGGCGGTTGCCCCTAAAAGAGTCCCTATTGGCCAGCAGAAAAGTTGGATAAATGGCACAATGAGTCATAATATTGACTATGGGGTGAAAGTTCTTAAAATTGGCAAAATAATGGGGCTATTCATGAGGAAGGAAGGAGTCTACTTAATAAAACATTGAAAACAAAAAAACTTTTGACTTGAGAGTTCAGGAGATAGTATTTAGTCTTATAAAATCTAATCTATAGCAGAAGTTATGTGGACAACTGTACATAGTCTAGTGTAAATGTAGTTGCCTTGTTTCAGTGAAAGTATTCATTTAAAGTTTGATTAGTTCTGCCTTTATTTTGTGTTGTCCCAATTTTAGTTTGTTTATTTTGAAAGTTTAAAATTTAAATGCTGATAGTAGCCTATTAATGTATTTTATACTTTAAAGATATATATAGTTTGCTCCCTAGACCTTTAAACTTAAAAATATACCCAAAGACTCCCTGTAAAAAATTGTTTAAACATTTCTATGGACATATGGGCAGTTCCCCCTAAAAGAGTCCCTATTGGCCAGCAGAAAAGCTGGATAAATGGCACAATGAGTCATAATATTGACTATGGGGTAAAAGGTCTTAAAATTGCCAAAGTAATGGGGCTATTCATGAGGGAGGAAGGAGTCCACTTAATAAAATGC
Source organism: Paralithodes platypus (assembly GCA_032716605.1). Taxonomy (NCBI): domain Eukaryota; kingdom Metazoa; phylum Arthropoda; class Malacostraca; order Decapoda; family Lithodidae; genus Paralithodes; species Paralithodes platypus. The sequence goes on along the minus strand of CM064555.1, from coordinate 18,976,254 downwards.
GGAAAAAAAAGGTTCGTAGATAGTATTTAGTCTTCTAATAATCTTAATTTATTATACAGGTATAGGCTAGGTATGCTAGAAATTGTATCTATCCAGTTACTGTACCATTCCCCTTCTATCTATTCTGAATTTATTTTAGTTGTATAGAGTTGTATTGGCCGTAATTCAAAAAGGACTAGAGCAAATGAGCTGTAATTTTCTACCCATTCCTTGGCTGATGGTTTCGAAATCTTATAATTATAGGTTAATGTTAAAGATGTTCTGCATAGTAGTTTGGAATCCTGTATAGGTTATAGCTACCGGTATAATTTGACTCATTGAGGTATAGATGTTGATGGTAAAGAATTATGAGTAACTTTTAATGAAAATAATTATTTTAGAGTATAAAAGTTTTGTTTGGAATTTGAACGGTAACTTTTAAAATTAATAATCAAAACTCCCTAAACAAAATCTGTGAAAAAAAAGTTCATTTAAATTTATCAGAAATTATGTTTTGGAAACAAAACTTCTGATCGGACTATAAGTGCCGATCTCAAATCCAAACCCTTGACAAGTGAAGCAGCCCTAAACAGGGTTGGCTGGAACGCTGCCATTAAGACAAGAGACTGAAACTGCACGGGTGTGTGGAGCATTCGGTCTTAAAATGTTATGCATCTACAGTATATCCAAATCTATACCATGGAATCCACTAACTTATTTGTCTACGCTTCACAGCACAAGGATCGTACAGCCGACCAAGACCTTCCCAATGTCTCAAGATTATCTCCAGCTCATAGTCTGAAGATAAGAACCTTCGCCAAATCAACGTCCGAAGATAAACGTCGCTACTCTCTCCAATCGTCTTTCTTCAATCTTCTACAACTCTGCACTACATGTCGCTTCTGTCGCTAAGGTTGGTGTTTTAGATAGGATATATTATAAGTTATGCTGGATTTGTTGGTTGTAAATTAACGGCCCTTGTTGAAATTAGTCTGACAATGTTGATTAAGAATAATCCGCTCCCCCGCCTCCTCCCTTCCCCCCTATAAAAAGTAGAAGTAATAATGAGATAAATGTATAGATAATTAAATGGTTAAACTTGCAAAATAAAAACAAAAAATTACAAAGACCATATATAGGGAAAAAAACTAATCAAAATTGCTGTTGAAATCATGCAAATTATAAATAAAAACAAATAATTAAATTTACTGAATTTCGGTGTGAGCATCCTAGGTTCGAATCCCTGGACTGCCACATGTATTTGTTGGTTTCAATAATAATTAAACAGACTTTCAATGTGCTCTAAAGTAATTTTACGTTAAAATTGCCGATAGTATTTTATAGAATTGGCTTTAAAGTTTGTGGCAAAGTATAAAATATTATTAATCTACTTGATGTCTAAAGTGGGCAATAGAGCAAACTTTGGTTGGATACTATATAGCAATGAAATAAAATGACCGTGCAAGGAATTATAATATTTAATTAAAAGAAGTTTTGCAAATGTTTGGTATTGCGTTTTCCAATAAAGTAAAAATTAATATATAAAGCTATAAAAGTAACTCTAAAATTTAGTGTTCAAATTAATATAACAAACTTAATAATTATGTTAACTCGCTAAACAAAAGATATGTGGAAAAATTAATGTAAATATATGGGAAATTAAACTTTGAAAACGACAAACTTGTAATATTGCGAAATAAAATTAACTTTGACCGAATTGGAATAAGTTACTTTGAAAAAAAATCCAAAATCTTTGCCATTGCAGAAGCAAATTAACAGTAGAAAGTAATCTCTGGTCCCACAGTACGGTAACTTTATCTATATACCGTACTCTGTACTTTTAACTTTATCTATATACATACTCGGTCAGTGTTGGTGGTGTCAAAAAATCTGTGATAAGCTGATAACCCAGGTTCGAATCCCGGTGGAACACACATGCTTTTAAATTTTAAAACTTGCAAACTAAGTCAAAGTAATTAATTTAATTAAAAGTGTTTGGTGTGGTGAAATTAATCAAATATAGATTATGTATAGAGTGGCGTATTTGCTTATATTTTATTACTTAGTTTGCTCTAGACCTCAATCGAGCTTAAAACCAAGAACCCCTTGTACATTTTTCGATAGAAAAATGTCTTACTTAGTTTGCTCTTTAAGACTTCACTAAAGCTTTAAAAAATAAATAAATTTTTGCGATAGAAAAATGTCTTGGTTTGCTCTTTAGACTTCAATGAAGCTTGAAATAAAGAACCCCTTGTACATTTTTATATAGAAAAATTTCTATTTTGATTATAATCGGTGCCCATGACGGCAACTTGATCACCAGTTCAAGAAAGTATCGGCTGCTAATACCGGGCTATGAAGGGAGCGCGGCAGATAGGAGTATTGACTTGGCGTACTATAATTTATTTTTTAGTATAATCTGGGCCTATGACGGGCACACTGTTCATCGGTAAATGTTGAGAAAGTATCGGCCGTTAGTACCGGACCTTGAAGGGAGCGCGGCGGATATGATTATTGACGTTGAAAGTGACGGTCTGTCCCATGGTGCCCTGAATCCCCCCCCCTCCTCCCCATTTTCATTACAATCTCCAAATCCAGCCTAACGTGATATAGCCTCTATAAACATGAATGTAGCCAAATGATATGCTTACAGGGTGAACTTTAAAATGATACTAGTGAACAATGTTAGGATGCTTAATATAACTGATAGTGGTACCACAGAAGAATAGGTAGTTACGATAGATTTTAAAGTTTTGGCATGATTTGATAGGGTAATGGTTAAAGTATGACCTTTCATGTTAATTTTCTTGATGGCGTAATGCATAAATGTGCGGAATTTTGGTGAGTATCCTAGGTTCAAATCCTTGGGAGTGACTCCTGTATTTGCTGATTTAATTGAGTTTAGAAGTAACGTTGGTTGATGAAAAAATATGAATTTATAATTTTGCTTTGACCTCAGACACTTTCAAAATAAATTTGTGCATTTTTCGGTAGAAAAATGGCTCGGCGGGTTTCTCCTATAGTGTGAATAATCTGAAAATTGGCAAAAAAAAAAAAAAAAAAAAAAGGGCAAATGTCAATATTTAAACGTCTTTTTAACGGTTTGATTAGTATTTAACTTGATGCAGTTTTTACCACCATACACTCCCTGCCAAATAGCTGGGCTAGGGTGGGTGCCCTGATGATCGGGGATTTCAGTGAACGGTTATCACAAATTTATAGAAAGTGTTCACTAAATGTAAATCCAGACTTTAATTCCTGCTTTATTTAGTTTTCTTTCAATTTTATTAAGTTTATGAAGGGTGTATGGCATCAAAGAGTATTTGATTCATACTGAACTTTCCTTAGCTTAATAAAACTGTCTAAGGGTAGCTGTGATGAAAGTAAAATTAAAGTTATTAGAGATAATATCCGAATCTTGCCAAAAATGTAATCCCGTAACCTATCTACTTATCCGGAATGTGAATGGAGGAGTGCCAGAAGGGATCTGCCCCTTGTACAGTACTGCTACCCTAAAATGGGGATTGAATGCAGTAAGTTAGTTCACATATTGAATATTGGAACCGCGGAGCATACCTCTCGGGCGGGGGGGATTTACTTCAAAATTAAATATAATTTTAGTGGGAGTATCCTAGGTTCGAGTCCTTGGAGTGCCACATGTTTTTCTTGATTTCATTGAGTTTAGAAGTAAAGTTGTTGGTGTAATGGCTTAAGGTGCTTATGTTCTGGGTGTGGTGTCCCGGGTTCGAATCCCGGGAGGATCACATGATGCCATTAGTTTATTAAATTCTGGTTGTGGTGTCCCGGGTTCGAATCCCGGGAGGACCATATGCTTTCATCAGTTTAATAAAGTAAATTTGAGTTTGTAATTGATAAGAATGGGGTGTTACTTATTAGATTTATAACTTTTATTTAAATGGGGTGGTACTTATTAGAATTATTACTTTTATTTTTATTGTTTTGTTAGTATATTCTGGGAGATAGGGGGTGGGATTATGCTAGGAAGGGGAAGTTTAAATTTAATGTTTTTAGCTGTAGAACTTTCATTTTATTTGTTTTTGGAGTATATTCCGGGCCCACGACTGCAGCCTGAAAACTAGTACGGTCATTCATAACAGTCTCCTGCTAGTAGGCAACAAGGTTGTCAATAAGTAGTGATTCCGAACGTCAGGTCCTGTCCCCGAGGTGCCCGGGATATAGGGATGAACGGAGAGAGCGAGAGTTTATGTAGGCTTAGCTTCGGGGTATTAATTGTTCCACTGGTATCATTTATATTCCTTCGGAAGCAATGTTTGGAGAGTCTTGGCTCCCTCGGTATTAAGATGCGCATAAAGTTTATTCGATCTTTATATAATTTCTGTGTTTTAGGAAGATCTTTGGCAACTCTAATCTACCCAATATATCGTAGTCTTGTGCATAATTCTTTAACGGTCTTTATAGCGTAATGCATAAATGTGCAGAATTTCTGTGTCTCCTACTGTAGGTTAGAGTCCTTGGAGTGCCACATGTACAGTATTTTTAATTAAATTTACTTTAGTAATATCCTTGGAGTGTCCCATGTATTTTTCATTGAGTTTAGAAGTAAAGTTGGTTGGTGAAAAAATATGAATCCATAGATCCTTCCTAAGGTGAATAAAAGCATTTAATGATCGAATAAACTGAACGCTTCCTAATCCTGAAGGTGTTTATTAACTTAAAAGAATTTCCATCCTGGTGTTTTGGAAATATTTTAAGTTCGTAAGGGTTCTGTAAACATTGCTAACTGAGTAAATTTATACAAATCGAACTTGGCAAGGTAAAAGTGAATGGGAGAGCTTTGGTTACTGATTAGTTGCTTTCGTTAATTCTCCTAAGTTAAGGAAAGGAATTTATGTGCAGTATCAAAGCTTTAACCTAATTTATTTTACCGACGCTGATTTTAATGCACTATTGTAAGTTTTTGACATTTTTTGCTCCATTGGTAAATAAAGAAAAATGAGATGTGAATTTTATATATACCATCTAAGCCCATTATACATTTTGATATGCTGTATTGTTCAATGGATAGGGTTAGGCTGAAAATAGAAGTACCTAGTTGTAGTAGTGACTAGTTATAAATAGTAAAATATGCTAGGAATAAGTTTGGTAAAAGATCTGATAATGATTGGTTCTATATACTGTAGTCTTTAATGTTTTTTTTAAATTAGTCTGGCAGCTTAGTTAGAAATTTGAAAGTAAAACTAGCAAAAAAAAAACCACACAAATTACTATATAAAGACCAAGTACTTGTCAAAATAGCAATAGTATAAAGCAAGAGCAATTTTGGCGTAAGTGAAATTCAATTCTAGTTTGTGAGACTAAATAACTAATAATAACTGATAATATAATAAGACTGAATAACTAATAATAATAGGCAAATAACTGAAATAAGTTTGCAGTCAATTTTTGTATTTGATACGGAAGAATACTTGAAGAATATACAATACTATATATTATAGTTGCAAATGCAGTATCCCTAAGTGAAGTGTTGGTATAAAACTTAAATTAAATGTATAAGTAAAAGATTTACCTAGTGGTGTAATGAGTAATTAAAAAATACATTAGGAATGGAAGCAAACCTTAATTGTCCATTTATAACTTTAGATCCTTCCTAAGCTGAGTAAATTGGATTAATGGTGTCTATACATTTTGAAAAGTAGTTTAATAGGCTGGAAGGCTAAGAATTCAATAACAAATGTTAGCCTGAAGAAAGTAACTTGGTCATTTATATAAAGTCCAGTGAAGTGTAAGACTAGTGTAATCTATATAATTTGGGCTGAAAATATGGCTGATGCTCTGAGGAATTTGCCTATAAAATAAGATACCCTGGCTGACTCCAGTTATCTGAAAGTAAATTTGTAGTCCGATTATTGTAGATTTCTGTAAACTCTAATTGGTCATTGGGAATACTGTACATATATAGGATATATAGCTGTATTTAGGAGGGAGGATTGAAAAATAGTTATAAATTTTACGGTATATATCTTTAAAATACTTTGAATCTGAAAGTTACATTTGTTATTTTTGCTTATGGCTGAAACTTGGTTATAGCTTATGAGAAGAGTAGTTATTAATACAGTACTGTACCTATATATGGTAATAAGGATTATCTTTTATGGTACTAGGGAAGACTGATGGAGATAGTGATGCCTTGGTCTACAGTATAGTACAGTATGAAAGTTAGATTTTAGTTATAGGTATATAATCAATAGGGTTTTAGTTCATAGTTTTATAGAATTACTACATTAGGTATAATTAATAGGCTTTTAGTTAGTTCATAGTTTTATTGAATGATTAGTAGGATTGGTATAAGTTTAGTTCATACAGTTTTATACAATGATTACATTTGTAAAGGGCTTACTGGTTATATTTATGTATTTATTAGTCTGTTTAACATGGAGCTAAAAATGTCACTAACCCATGGTGTATTAATCCTTTTGGAATGCAATATTTTCCATATTCTGGCTTTGTGACAAATTTGAGCAGTTTAAGAGGGACCTTTGAGAGTGTAAAGGGCAATGACTAGATCAACCTTGTGACTCTCACAGGCCCTACCTAAGCTGAATAAATAATCTATTAGCCAGAATAAAGGAAGTAATTGTATACTGAAAGTTAAGGTGCAAGTTCTGTTTGTGTAGATGATTAAAGTTTACTTTTTGAGATGCAGTTATAGATGATTCATAATTATTCTGATTGAGTTTTAATATTGACAACTTGAGACTTCAATAGAAAGAAATTCATAAACAAATATTGCTTGCAAAATAGACTTTGAAATTAAAGTAATTAAATTATACTCTGGTATATACCCCATAGTTTGGGTTTGCTGACTTGAGACGGAGCCCACACAGGGAGTTTAACATTTAAATAAATATCATTTTTGGAATATTTGAGCATTTGTCCAAAGACTGAAAATTTAAATTAATTGGGTATTTATGTATATACTCAGGCACATACCCCATAGCTGGGGTTGGCAGACTTGAGACATCTCAAATGGAAATTAAAATTTAATTAAATCTTCGTGTTTGTCAAAATACTTATGCATTTAAAGTAATTCATTTTGGAATTTGTATATACTCTGGCACATACCCAGGTCAACTTGAGACTGCAGGAAAAATTCTATCTATATACTCAGGCCCAATCGCAATTTTCCTAAAAGAATAAAAATAAAATAGAAGTACTAGAAATTTTGCAATATTTAAAAGTTTTGTCATTTTTCTATTATGTCTACTCAGTTGTCTTTATTAATACTGGATATAGAAGTTATGCATATTTTTCTACAACTGCATAATACAGTAATGAAATCTTTAATGGAATGATATTTTAGAATGTGCATTATTTGGTATATGTTTGAAGACTAATTCAGTATTGATTTATGAAGGCAATGTTAAGTCATGGTATATTTAAGAGGAAAATTATTTATGCTTTCAAAATTATTGTTTTCACCACCATACACTCCTTGCTCAGGAGCTGGGGTAGGGTGGGTGTCCTGATGATTGGGGACTTAAACAAAAAGATACTTAAAATCTTTAATATATATATACCAAAATGAAAATATATGAAGTAGAAATTATTTTACTCTATATACTTTAGTAGATGTTGTCAAGGACTATTTGACATCACTAAAAGTTTGCACATTCTAAAATTTATTCCGTTGAGATACTCTTTAGTCATAAATAAGTACATGCTATGGAATCTATTGAACCTATTTGAGAAAAAGTAATTTAGGGTACAGCATAAGATTTGTATGCAGTGTTTTAACTAGTTATATTAATAGAAAATGCCCACTGAAATCGAACAGATTAAATATTTATGGAAATGTACTTGTGCATTTTGATATATATTAATGTCCCTTGATTTTTGTGATGGTATTTATATTGATATTGCAAAGAAAATACTGCTTAAAAATCTGGTAAGCCAACCTTCTTGAAACTCTAAAAAGGCTGAAAGTTTTCTATCCTATTCCCTGGCTGACTCTTCCCAAATTATGAAAATCCCATGCTTGATTCCCTTTTAAAAATGTTAATGGTAAAGAATATTTGGCAATTATAAGTCTTCTATTATAATTAAGCCAGATATCTTTGCCACTAAGATTAATAATGGGTAATCAGTTTGTGAGATTTCTATAACTTTGGAAGAGTTGACCAGGAAATAGGTGTGGTAATAGTTTATTTACTTTAGCCTTTTTAGTTAACTCATTGATGAATATGAATCACTAAGTTAATTTTGGTTACCTGACTATTATATGCAGCTTAGGAAGACTAGCAATGAGAGGGGTAATAGTAATTTATTTACCCTTGAGATTGATTTGGTCCTAAGCTGAATATAATTGAATGCAAGCCAATATTCCCAAAGTGCATCATATTTGAATTAGTTTAGAATTTTGGCTTTTATATATTTACTGCTATAATTACCGAGTGATTATGAGCCCCTTGATAAATGAGTTATGTTGCTTTGGAATTATTTTGGCATTTATGCTCTTAATTATTCCTTAAGTGCATAGAATTTCTCTTAGCCAGAATGACTTGTTAATTCTGGCTATTGGATGATTTTATTAAGCTATGGAAGGATCTGGGTCTAGTGGAGTTTTATACTTTATTATTCCTAGAGGTTTTCCTGAAGTGCATACAATTTCTCCCTAGCCAGCATGACTTATTCTTTTATCAGAGGGTTAAAGGTTCATGATTCCATTGATGTACTTATTTTTGCTTAAGAGTGTACTGTATCATGTAAGCAATGGTTTGGCTGCATTTATGTAGGTTTAAAACTTTATATCTTTGGTTTGCATATTAAATGTAGTTTGCACTGACTGAAAAAATCTGCCAAAATACCTTAAAGATTTAAAAATAGCTGGTTGATGTAAAATATTTAAATTGGTAAAAATATATTATTTTATGATGCATATGCCATTTATGAAAATACATACTTTGTTTGCATGGTAAGTGAAAATATCACTTAACATGCAAAGAAAGTAATATTATTTTCATAAATAACATGCATAATAAAAGTAATAAATTTGTTACCATATACAGATATTTTACTAAGATTTGTTTACATACTTTTATAAATCATTAAGTTTCTTTGGCTGTTATGTGATAGTTGACTATTTATATACTGCACACTCATGATATAAAGTTTAGCAACCTAGAATGAACTCTGGATATGTTCAACCATCATTACTGAAAGTGCTAAACCAAAGTTACTTTTATGGTAGGAAAGTTCTAAAGTAATGTGGTTGAATGTTCTATAATGATAAAGTTCAGAGCCTTGATTATTTGTCTGGTCTTATAGTCTAAGATGGCAAGTAATGCGACAGTCAGTCTATTGGTGGTGTACTGTTGTTTCTGGGTTGCATGTGTTCTATCTCCACAAATTGCCAGCAAGAATCTAGAGATAGAAAAGTTTTTGCTGTGTGAAATGTTTGAGTTTCACCCCATAGACTTTTGACTGAAAATTTTCAGTCCAGTGGAACTTGGGAAAATTTACAATTTCCCAAGTTTACACCACTGACATTTTAAGTTCCATTTTGAAAAAATTTGCCGAACATATCTATCTGAACCAAAGTCCAAACCAATGAAATTTTTTCCTGAGTCCAGTCTACTGGATGTTCGGAGCTCTTGACTGGCAAAATTTTGCAAAGTGCCGGCTAAATGATATGCTTTAAATTGATTACTATGCAACTGATGTTATAAAGCAGCATTGACTAAATCATTGGACATGCAAAATAACGGAAACTGAACAGTACAGTTACTAAAAGATTGTACTGTAATTTCTTTGGGTACCGGATATTTTTTATGTGACTATGTTTTATGAATAATTATTATAATGAACAACTCTTATAAACCTTTACAACTATTGGTATTTCTGTCTAATAAAATTGACTTCGTATACTTGTTTCTCAATAAAACCTTGTAACATTTGGCTTTGCCAAATTATAATTTAAAACTTTCAAAATAAACTTAGACTACACAAGATACTCAAAGGAACTAATCAAAATTGCTATGGAAATAACTTAATAAAATTCCAAAACTGGTTCAAGTGACTGGATATAAATAATCATGGACTTTACAAGAATATAAATGTCTGAGTGTACATTCATTAAACTGAGTAAAGATTAATAAAAGGGAATGTGCCTGAACATATACTGATAGTTAGAAATACAACATAGTAAGGACCTCCTGAGCATTATACCGAGTTAATTATACAAATAAAAGTAGGCATCAATTATTGGTACTGAGAAATACAACAGTAAATATGCCATACCTATTATTGCTAAGCAATGTTTAATCAATAAACTAAAATTTCAAATCAAACTGGGACAAAGGCAAAATGTGGAAACATCAATTATATAGCCTATCAGACAAATATTACCATAATCAAAACCAATTATTATAATGTAAAACTTGCACAATAAACATACAAACAGAACTGATCAACATTGTGGAAACTATGCTTGAGCAACAATTAAAAGAAAATCTAGCATCAACAGGTATCTAATGACTAATAAAAGTCCAAAAAACAGTCCCCTGGACCCTCCAGGAAGGCCCTATCGAAATCCTAAACAAATGGTCCGATTTTAATTCTGTTTGCGCCATTCGATTCAGCTTGCCAAAGTGTACTTATGGTATAAATTTACACAAAATCAAACAACACATTGCCATCTTACAAGAAACAAAACTCCGCACAACACAAAAAACACCCACATTTCATAATTTCATCAGACAAGACTCGGCGGGGGCGGTGGACTCATCACCCTGGTACACAAAGAAATATCATACATAGTAACCAGTGTACAAACCAAATCCCTCCTCCCCCCAAATGATAACACAACAGAAATGCAGTCAATTAAAATACGCACTGGCAACAACATAACATCATAAACACAGACATCCCTCCCCATACATCCCCTACAGTACCAAATGAATACAGACCACACTTACAACACCCCACACATCATCCTGGGTGGTGACTTCAACGCCAAGACGTCGGCCTGGTTTGTCGACAACCCCGACACAGACAGGGCTGGTACTACAAAACCAAACCGATAACCTCATCATCCTTAACGACATCCATCAACATACCCATATTCCTCACCAAGCCCTCTATAACCCATCATCTCCAGACATCACCTTTTGCTCCCCAGAACTCGCCCCCACAACATCCTGGAGGGTGGTCAGAACCTTAGGCTCTGACCACCTCCCGATCATTATCACCACCAAAACCAGACTCACCCCAGCTAGCCACAAACACACATACACCAATTATAAAAGAGCTAACTGGGAAGCATTCACAAATGAGACAGAACAACACTTCACAACTCTAAACAGTACACCCATCACTAACATCAACAATGCTGTACACATACTCAATAAAACTATCCAAAACGCTGACAAGAAACACATTCCAAGAGGTAACAGAAAAAGACACAACCCCAACTTCACACCAGAAATTCAAAACCTCATCAGACAACGCGACATACTGAAACACTCCCCAGCACCCCACACAAGACATCACACAACAAATTCAAGCACTCAACACCCAAACTAACAACAAAATACAAGAACAACAAAAACTAAATTGGAATAACTTCCTACAAACACTTGATCACAAAACAAACCCCAAAAAACTCTACAAAACACTAAACAGCATCACACTTTCCAACAGCAACACAACACAATCACAACAACAGACTCTACTCCTTCATGTAAACAACAAGCAAACACTCTCATCAATCACTTTTCACATGTCAGCCACCTAAAACCTCACAAAGACGACCGACGTGTCATCCGACGTAAGAGACAATTCCCCACAGACCCTGACTATACACCAATCACCAGACAATCTCAAGCACTCACCCGCCTGTGGCCTAGACAACATAAGCAACATACACCTCAGACACCTGGGACCACAAGGCATACAAGCACTCACTAACAAATCAAACTACAGCTATTCACACAACACAATACCAGACATTTGGAAGCATGGTATCATCATCACATTCCCCAAACTCAACAAAGACCCCACGCTACCCTCCTCGCACCGCCCCATCACACTCCTTTGCTCCCCCTCCAAAGTCATGGAACGCCTAGTATTACAACTAATTACACCTGACCTACCCCTAGCTCCAACACAACATGGCTTTAGGCCACTGCACTCCACAAACACTCTTCTCACAGACCTTACACAAAGAGCTTTCGACGGCATCAACTCAGCTAGACAACCACACAGATCACTATTAGCCACACTCGACATTAGTAAAGCCTTCGATGCCATCCCCCGCCACAACCTAACAAACAAAATCTACAACACAAACATGCACAACACAAAAAGGTGGCTGGCCAACTTCCTAGCAGGCAGATGTGCACACGTATCTTTTGCCGGTCAGTCATCTAAAATCAGAAACTTTCCAAACGGAGTCCCACAAGGATCCGTCCTATCGCCCGCACTCTTCAATCTGTACATGCACGATATAACTACACCCAATACGCCCCAAATAAACTTAGCCTCCTATGCAGATGACATAACACTCACATGCACACACCATGACCCAAAAAGAGCAACAGATCTCCTTCAACCCTATCTCAACACACTACATGGCTGGTGCACTACAAACAGACTTAATCTAGCCCCAGCCAAATCCACCGCAACCCTGCTCACAAGTTGGACAGGAGAACACGAATACATCCCTCAACTCACCATAAACAACACACCCCTAACACATACACACACACCCAAAATCCTAGGAGTAACATATGATACTCATATGACATTCAAACAGCACACCACAAACATTGAAAAGAAACTGACACCCAGACTTAACGCCCTCAGGTCACTTGCTCACACAAAATTTGGACACAACAAAGAAACTACCACCACAGTATATAAACAATACATAAGATCAGTGATGGAATACGCAAGCCCAGCCTGGGCTTCTAACCTAGCTGAAACACATCATAAGACCTTACAGACTATTCAAAACAAAGCCCTGAAGATCATTACAGGCTGCACAGCTACTGCACCCACAGATCACCTACATCAAGAAACCAAAATCCTCAAAGTCAAAGACCATCTGGACATGAGGCACTCAATTCCTGGCAGCAGCCTCCACGAACCAAGACCAACCACTAAACTACATGGCAACACACCCACAGACACCAAGAAATATCAAAACAACACCCAGCACACGGTATCACACACAATTATTGTCCTCTCTCCCTCCCTGCCCACCCCGAACCAACTTCAGAAGCACATCCATACTCATATCTCTCACCGATCCATCCACTCACTCACAGACAACACGCAGCTGCATGCACGACCTCCCGAAATCCACCCTTCCGAATCCTCCCTTCCTCGCGAGGAAAGAGTCCACCTGGCCAGGCTGAGATGGGGACACCATCCAGCTCTCCTGAGCTATCCGAAGAGACTGGATGACTCCGTTGTCGACGCCTGCCCGGGATGTAACACAGCACCCCATACCATTAAACACATCATAGAAGACTGCATTTCATACAACCACTTACGCCAACAACACAATCTACACTCAATGAGAGCTCTGTGGGAAAGCCCAATCGTGGCCATGGCCTTTCTCAGGGACTCGGGGCTGTTCGGCCAGGCAGCTTAGGGAACAACAACAAAATCCGTTCATAAATAACTCGTCTATGGAGTTTTTAAACTTTAAAATAGGCCTAGGGGGCCTAAAAATAGGTCAAAAATAATTATACCGTTGAATCCACAACGGTGAGACGAATCCAAATATGTAATAATATTGACAAGTCAAAATTCGACCAAAATCACCGATTTCCCTGGGCTTAACCCAAGGTTTTTTGAGAAAATATTTTAGATTCTGGCCGAATGGCTGGGCCAAAATTAAAGACCATGTCTAGAAGCAGCTCGGCGAGAAAACTCGAATGCGCCATTCGATTCAGCTTGCCAAAGTGTACTTATGGTATAAATTTAAACAAAATCTGTTCATAAATATCTCGTCTATGGAGTTTTTAAACTTTAAAATATGCCTAGGGGGCCTAAAAATAGGTCAAAATTAAAAAAATAATTATACCGTTGAATGCGCAACGGTGAGACGAATCCAAATATGTATTAATATTGACAAGTCAAAATTCGACCAAAATCACCGATTTGCCCAAGGTTTTTTGAGAATTTTTGAGAATACTCTTGACAATGTTACCAAAGCAACTAAACTTTGTTAGATGCAGAAATTTACCTCAGAAAAATCTTTAACCCCTTCCGTACCGGCGATGTCTTCTTTATTTGATTACAGCTACATCGACACAACTTTATGAAACCTGGGAAGGTCATGTGCTAGCTCAAAGGATTAACCCCTTGAGTATCATGACACAATTTAATTTTTTTTTATGGTTATCACTAGACGATTTTATCCAACTTAGGAAGGATAGGTGAGAGTGAGAAGCATTATTGAGTTGGTTTTGACCCTTGGATTCCCAGAGGTCCTTCCTAAATTGCACAAAATCGTCTAATCATAGCCAAAATACTGTATACTGTCAAATTGCGTCATAATCCTCAAGGTGTTAATTACGATAGTCTGTAGCATTTTAATGGGTATGAAGAGGCCTTGAAACGGCACCATACTATTCTTGCCGACTTTACAATTACTTTACTTAACTATACTGTACTGTACTGTATACATTTTAACCAACACACCTAAACTTCGTTAGATGCAGAAATCGCCACCCAAAATGTTTTTGTGAGGCTAGTCTACACCAGGCTGGCCCAGGGCTCGAACCCGGGTCCCCACGTTTACGAGGCGAACACTCCCACCACTAGACCAAGAGAAGTACTCCACTTGGGCTGATAGCTCAAGCGATTTTCAACACCCAGTTCTGTTTAAGCACTTGCCACAATTGCTGTCATTACGGAAAGACGTCCTTCCTGAGCTGAACAAAATCATCATACATTGAACAGTAATCACCAGTACAGAAGGGGTTAATGAGAAGCTACCCCTAACTGGGATTTGAACCTTGGTCCCCTCACACACCAGGTGATCACCCTATCAATGAGACCAATAGAGATATCCCACTTGGCCAGATTGGCTTAAGTATATTGCAAATTTAGTGAAATATTAAATTTAAATATAAATTGTAGTTCCTTTATTCATACAGAATTTAGTCAAATTTACCAGAACGTCCCGGACTTCCCAAATTGACTAATTCCTTGAACTGACGATAGTGCTTTGTTATACGTGTGATTAGTTTGCTTGGGAAACAGATTAACTTGCTCATGTAGTAATGTACACCCTATGTGGTGGATGTGTTCTTTTGTTTCATAAATTTTATTTTAGTAAGCGTTGTTTCCACATAGCGATTTTGATTAGTTCCTTTGCGTTTATCTTGTGTCATCCCAGTTTTAGTTTATTTATTTTGCAAGTTTTACATTATAATTGCCACAAGTTTGGCGTTTACATTCTGGACCAAATTAATAGGGAGGTGTAAGAGTCTCTTGGAACGGAAGAGCAAGGTTTGGGAATAGAATGTTGAGTGGCCGAACAGCCCCGCAGGGTTGAGTGAATACAGAGAAGTACTTTGAGTTTGGGGGAGGGAGGCTACGAATCCTCCTCTCCTTGGAAAAAAAAAAAATAATAAAATACAAAAATAAATACTGCAGGAAATGATTAACTTGCTCATGTAGTAATGTACAAAAAAAAATTGGATAAAAAGTAGACTGAGAGACGGGACAACACGAGCTTAGCTCAACTCCTGTAAACTACAATTAGGTAAATACACCCTATGTGGTGGATTGTGTTCTTTTATTTAATACTTTTCATTTTAGTAAGCGTTGTTTCCACATAGCGATTTTGATAATTTAATTTGACTTTATGTTGTCCTTGTCCCAATTTTGGTTTGCAAGTTTTACATTTTAATAAAAAAATTTAATAAAAACAAATACAAACTCACTTGTTGCTGTTGTTGTAGTAGCCTAGAGATGCTGTTTATGGGAATCCCTCGTCATCCTGGTAGTCCTAGGAGCCACACCTCCCCAGGGGGAGGTAGGGTATAGGGAGATCCGTTTATGAAAGGGTAGCGGGGAAGCTGGTTAGTTTACTCCATCCGCAGCTCTCCCAGCAGTACCATCGTTGCAGGTGAATCTCATCAGCGCGCTTACTAAACTGAAAAAATAGATAGAATAAGAAAAGTGGAGAGGAAAGAAGAAAATATATTTATATAAATAATTATAAAGAAAGCTAAAAGTGCAATACATCAGGGGATAATAATTATCCCCTGATACATCAGTTAACCTTGGTAACCCTGGTCTCTGGGTCTTCTCCTGGATGACCTAGATGTGTGTGAATTTGTATTTTGTCTTTGTGTGTTCATTGTTTTCTGTTGTCCCTATTCTTGCTCTGTCTTGAGTCGGCCAAAAAAAAAAAAAAAAATGGGAATTGGGCCTGAGTAAATAGATGGAAAAATACGTCACTGTTGGTACAATTATTGTACCAACAGTGATGAATGGGAAAACATAATATTATGGTTTATAGATCAAATTCTATGTGGAAGTGATAAAATGGCCAAAACAATGCTATTTCATTACATTCCTTGTATTCCTTCTCATATTGTCTTTTGGAAGTGATTAATGGCCAAAACAATGCTATTTGATGTGATTTTTTCTTGTATTCCTTCTCATATTGTCACTGTAGAAATAACACACTGAAGATTTACCAAAACAACCTAAACATACATACATATACAGTACTGTATGTTTAAGACCGTTTTGTCCACAGAGAATGTGGTTACAGTCTCGCGTCCTAAATGGCGGCTTTACAGGCGACCCTGTCAAGGGCTACCGCTGTTGTCAAGTTCTTTATTTTGAGATCGGACCGGAGTACCTGATCCCACGTCATTCTAGGTCTACCCCTATGCGCAGCTCCGCCCCTGTTCACAGTCCGGCATTTCTTCACCCAGTTCTGATCATCCATTCCCTCCACGTGTCCAAACAAACCAAGTCGGCTCGTGCGCACCACTTCACTGACACTCCTAATGCCAATACTAATAAATATACAATACTAATATATATATAAAAACACAAAACAATAATCAAAATAATACCAAATGGAACTGTCATAAGCTAGTACAGTTATTCCTCATTTAAAGTTGTAGTTACGTTCCTGAAAATCCAGACTTTAAATGAAGTAATTATTTTAGTTTTTAGTTTTCTTGCAATTATGGACCATTTTTTGTCTGACTTACAATTTGACCCTTTCGTGCTCCAGAATGCAATTGTGCCCTTTCAGGGATACTTTAAAGCTTTTATGAAAATATCAGGGTGTTTAGAAACCTTTAGTTTAATGACTTCAACCTCTGCAATTGTCTTTGAGTGAGCTTTGGCCAAAAAACTAATTTTGGAGAGGTACAGTAATTAAAATGTAAAACTTGCAAACTAAACAAACCAAAATTGGGACAAGGACAATATAAAGTCAAATTAAATTATCAAAATCGCTATGTGGAAACAACGTTTACTAAAATGAAAATAATTAAATAAAAGAACACAATCCACCACATAGGGTGTACATTACTACATGAGCAAGTTAATCTGTTTCCCAAGCAAACTAATTATAAGATTGAGAGAACTCTATCTCTGATTGCTAATCGCCAACACTGGCGTCCATACGTGCATGAAAGGGTTAAAATAAAGTAACTGTAAGTGAGGAACACCTGTACAGTAATAAAACCCAAAAACTAAGCCCATAGTCCAGGGGAGTCTTACTTACTTGGAGTTGGTTCGGCCACCTTTCAATAACCTTGGCGACAGCTGTTCCCCGAGTATGTTTGCGGCTATTCGAGGGGACAGCTCTCTCTCCCACGAAGCATAGCTTATCAGGCACCGATTTGAGATGGTTGTCCAAGGCTCTCTTGAAGACTTCCATTGGCACATCCATCAACTTTCTCACGTTCTCTGGCATTTTGTTGAAGAGACTAGGACCCCTATTTGTCAGCCAGGAGTCCCTCAGTGTGCCCAGAGCTCCCGTTAGTATCTGGGGTGATAGGATCGGGGAGAGGTGTGCCCGTGTTTGTCTCTCGGCTGCTCGCTCCAACTCTCTCTCTCGCTCAGCATGGTGCTCCACCAATGGCCTCACCAGCACAAATGCATCCTGAAAAGTCGCAGTATTTTAGTCAATTTTTCCAAGACATTCATCATACTATACCTACGGTTGTAAAGGCTAGACATTGCGGCAATAGCCTAAACAGAAAACAAGATGTGTAGATATACTTGAGGTGACCAGGTCAAGTGAGAATATCTCTCTTGGTCTAACTGTTAGAGTACTCGCTTGATATCCGAGGGGTCCTGGGTTCAATTCTCGGCCTAGGATAGTTCCTCATACCATATTTTTGGGGGCGAATTTCCGCAACTTAAGAAATTTAGTTACTTTGGTAACATTGTCTAAGAGTTAAATAAAAATATAAATGTGTAAGTAACAAGCGAGTTTCACTGCATGTTTCACCGTACTCAGCTGCGTGCCTATATAATGTTTACCTTGGTTAGAATAATGTTATATCAACCTTTATGCTACTGTATGTATAGTTTTTAAGTTCCCAAATGGAGTACAGATCTCCCTCACTATCCAATGCCCCAATTTATGATATAATTATAGGTTTTTAGGTGTTTGGGTTTGGGTTTTGGCTGGTCCCAGAATGCATCCCCATTTACCCCATTAATTTTAGGGTTTGCTATACGATTTTTCTATTTAAGATCGGGTTTTCAGGAACGTAACCCAATTGTAAATTGAGGGCAACCTGTACTAATAATTTTGGGTACAATCTCTGTAGCATACAGTGTATAATTATGAGGTAAATAGAACTACAGTAGTGAGAACAAAACTAAACAAGAACCAAGTGGAAAAGTCTAAAAAAATAGGTTCTCCCACAATTAGTCTAAAATAGAGGGGTGTTAAGTGTGTATCAATGTCAGTTTTCTATCATTAGATCACCTTAGCCATTTCTGTCTGTCTCTTTTACTGTCTTACTTATCCTTCTGGGAGCAGGTGTTAGGAATCCTCCTCCCTTTGTAAAATTCACCTACTAGACTACTCAAGACGAGACAGAGAAAGGGCCGACGGAACGCAATAGTGGTCCCGGACCCTAAGAATTGGAACTTGAACTGTTTGTTTCTGTTCAGGCTCTGCCTCAAGTCGGCCACCCCTAGCTATGGGGTATGTGCTTGGATATATACAGTACATACAGATCACAAAACAATAGAGGCTTACCAGAGTATTTTGTGAGCTTGTTGTATTCTGAGGTTGTTGATGTTGACCTGACCGTAGTGGAGAACACCATTAACCTCCCGGGTGTCCAGGTCCTTCAGGTATTGATTCAGGTGCCTGTTGACCAGTCCGGGGCAGCCACCACCTTCTTGACTTCCGAATTTCACAGTTGCCATCCATCTCCTCTACAAATAAAACAGGTCATTAGTTTCCAATACAATCAAATTAAACTACAGGTCTCCCTCACTAACCGATGCCCCGATTTACGATATTATTATAGGGCGGTTCGTTAGTGGCCACCCCTTCGACGATCGCGGCGTCAGGCAATCAATAGATAGATAGATAGATAGATAGATAGATAGATAGATAGATAGATAGATAGATAGATAGATAGGTATTTGTGTTTGGTTTTGGCTGGTCCGAGAATGCATCCCCATTTACCCCATTGGGCGGGTGCCCAACCCCGAAAGGGGTTGAAATAGGGGAGCTATCCCCCCGCCAAAGGTGGCTTTCTAGGGCCTTTCCTAGCTGTTGCTGAGAGGATTGGGTTCTAGTCATGTGGTGATGGGCTGGTCTATCAGAGTGAGAACTGAGCGATCTCTGCCATACCCATAGCTTACTCTGACTGTGCCTTTTACTTGTATATTTTCTAGATCTCAAGTGACAGCGTCTCTTCCGTGGATTGACCTCCCAATCTACCAAGATTGGAAGCCAAAGCGTCACATTTTTCCTTTGCCCCTCAACTTTCTCTTCATAATTGCTGAGGGGCACAGGGCCCTGGGTGGGGCTTTGGCTTTCCGGGTGTTTCCTCACCCTCCTCAGCTCCCCGCCATGGAGTGGCTTCGGTCACCCAGGTTTATTGTGGTCGGTAGGGAGGGTTCTGTGGGGGGCGCTCGGTTATGGCCTTGCTTGGGGCCTTGGGGCTGTTCGGCCAGGCAGCTTGGGGAACAGCAACAACAACCCCATTAATTAATTTTAGGGTTCGCCATACGATTTTTCTATTTAAGATCGGGTTTTCAGGAATGTAACCCAATACTGTAGTATATTGAGGGAGACTTATAATTATATATCAGGTAAGAGTAAACATAATAAGGTTATCTTGAACATTACTTTCACCATATTATTACAAATAATTAATTAGGGGCAACTTCGTACAGCTTCTTGCTCTGTATAGGGGCACATGTATTGAGTATTGTTCGTATGTGTGGGGAGGTTCCACTCATACCATACTTCTCGAAAGAGTTAAATCAAAAGCATTATGCCTCAACTCACTTCCGCTTACTACCAGTAATTCCCTACACTCTCGTTCTACACACTGCCATGTTGCATATCTTTAACTCTTCTATCGTTGTTACAACAAATCAGTGTTCTCTCGGTGCATAGGGTAGAGGCACCAAAGGAGACGCAAAAAGTGTGAAAGTTTTCAAGAAAAAAATCAGTGTGTCAAGCTCATTCATTCTTTTAACTTGAAACTCACTTGATATATTACCAAATGGTTATTCTTTTAATGGATGTGTCAATGTTTGATATATTTCAAGTATTTTCCGAGATAAGAGGTCCAATATCAAGTGCGTCTCCTTATGACCACCAAACCCTAAGTAGACGCACCCCAGTCCAGTGCAGACGAACGTCTGTTTTTTTGTATTAATATGGGAGTAATTTGATTATTTAGTAGATAATATTTATACCACTTATACTTCTAGCTTAAACTAAAGTAGTTGCATGCTGATAGTGGGCCTACATTGTACATCTATAGAGAAAATAAATTGTGAAAGACTTTGCCCGAATCCTAAGCCATTTTTGGCAACATTTCCAAATAGCTACGAAAACTACATCAACATGTAGTGAATACCAACCAACATCAGACTCTATATATATTTTCTTTAAAATATCGCGCCGCAGTGAAGTTACAATGGTCGAGAATTGCACATTTGTTGGTAAAAAGCAACCCCGCCACCCTTCCCCTGCCTAGCTAGTTTGCGAGGGAGGGGGGAGGAAAGGAGGGGGAAAATACGCAATAGCGCTTATATCTCTCATATATATCAATATTATATCACCACAAAGCACATGAATGCATATAAGATGCATAGTAACAAAGAAATATGCGAAATAACCCACAAATTACCGATTCGCGAAGTGGGGGAGGAGAGAGAAATAAAGGAGTGTCGATTTCCCTCTCTCCTTCGCCCCCCACTGGCACAACCCTCTACTAAAGGGTTGTGCCACTGGCCCCACCGCACGAGTCACTCCAGTGAGGGAGTCGGAGGGACGTCAAAACAAGTAGACCTATGTCTCGTTGATGTTCAGTCACGGTCAATGAAAAAGTGCAATTTGGCCACATTTAGACCCCTGAGTGTGTGAGTGTGTGGGTGTGTGGGTGTGTGTGTGTGTTGTGAAGCTGGGTATCGAAAGCTCACACTTAGACCTACGTGACAAAAACAAATTGTACAATTATTTCTGTCATTATTTAGTCTTTATTCGATAGTTCATACACTATTTATTTCTATTTCCATTTCTGTTAGTTTGTAGTTGTAGTTGATGCACTATAAATTCAATATTCTTGCAACTGAAATAAGATATAATATTATAAATAGGGCAGATAACTTTGATAAATAACACTAAACCAATGGAGACGCACACCACCACCCCATCCAGACGCGTCTCTATATGGCCCGCACGTGTGCGTCTCCATTGTGCCTCGAAGTCAAATGAAGGTAACTCCACCACCATCAAAGGAAACTCGACCATGAATACAGGAGGAGGTGGGGCGAGATTGGGGTTCACCATGCATGCGGTTTATGCCCTTCTAAACCCAGTTTGAAAAAATGCGTCTCCATTGGTTTTGGACCATACAGTATCATGAACCAATGGGGACGCGCACTCGTTCATGCAAGAGTCATGAAACCATGCAGGAGTATAGTTCAAGACATGCTCTTTCCATTTGAAACAAAAGAAAAACAATCCGAGTTAGAGAAGTAGGAAAAAAATGAGCTGTGAAAAAATTGCTTTCTTAGGTTTTAATCTTTTCCCCGAAAATCTCATTTTTATTTTTGTTTATTTTTTCTCAAGATAAATGTGTGTCCTATTAGGCTGGTAGTCTTTGAGAACATCACTAATAGCATAAAGTATTTTTTGATGTACTGTATTTGTTTTCTTTTCAGGTACTGTACTTTAGTTTTTTGCATGGCAGTTTTTTTGCATGAAGTGCGTCTCTACTGGACAATTAGTCTCCTTTGGTATCTCTACCCTTGCAGCAAGAGCGAGGCACCCGCCTTTCAACAGTCCCACTCATATTCTATCCAGCTCTACAACCCAAGAATTGGCACATTTTCTGTCTTTTTTCTACTCAACAAGTGAACTCTGGAACTCTCTCCCTCAATCTTTCCTTCATCCTATGACTTAACCCTTAATTAGCGGCGAGCAACATAAATTACTTTAAACTCTGTGTGTCCAGGCATATTGACACAAATGTCCCTTGAATTTGGCTCTCTGTCACTCTTTTGGCTTTGGGGGATGCTCATTACAGGCTGCCTGCCTTTTATCGCCTTCATACACATAGAAAGCAAGAGAGAGCAAAAAATTGGGAATAGGATAATCTGGGGAAACGCTACATCCTAAATTACTGTTCCGATTTTTTTTTCTGGTAACATTCAAGAGCTGCCTTATTTGCCAAGTTTTCTCTATATTTTTTCAGAGAATTTAGTGTTTTATTGTTGTTTTTCATGGTTTGAGTGGAGGATTTGCATTAACTTTACACATTACTGTAATTAATTAATCTGAAGATACGGCATCAAATGGTGCCATTTATTGTGTGAAGCGCTCCCCTCAACCCCCCCTTGACTTATTGTCATCCTCATACTGTATACAGTATGTTGATCTGTAAGGGGCCGAGGACAAGAACAGGTTGCCGGTATTTAGTTTTTGCGAGTAACGCTCGCATCATTTATTAGGTGAATCGCGGCCGTTCAAACAAGGAGGAGGTCAAGTCGAAAAATTCATTGGACGGAATGCTTTGTCGGGATTGATTATTTTGGTGTTATTTTTCTGTGTAATCGGGTTTTTTTTAAAGTTGTCGATAACTAAACTCCTCCATGCAGACTATAGCCCTAATGAGAAAAATATGGTGAGTCTATAGGTCCCTATTTATATATGGTGAGTCTATAGGTCCCTATTTATATATGGTGAGTCTATAGGTCCCTATTTATATATGGTGAGTCTATAGGTCCCTATTTATATATGGTGAGTCTATAGGTCCCTATTTATATATGGTGAGTCTATAGGTCCCTATTTATATATGGTGAGTCTATAGGTCCCTATTTATATATGGTGAGTCTATAGGTCCCTATTTATATATGGTGAGTCTATAGGTCCCTATTTATATATGGTGAGTCTATAGGTCCCTATTTATATATGGTGAGTCTATAGGTCCCTATTTTCCCTAATAAATTGTTTCTAATAGCCTAGTACGGCGCAAGACGTCTTCAATGTCATTATTACCAGCAGGGGGCAAATAACAGCTGCAGTGGGATAATTAAATAAAAATACCCGGTACTGTATATACCGGGTATATGGTATATATAAAATATATATAGGCCTAGGCCTATAAAATTTAATAAATAAAAAGTCAAATAGCCTAAGACGTGCTTCTACACGTGCACATAACTTGCGAGCGTACAACTTTTGTAAATAAAAAGACGAAACACCCACTAACGCCCTTACCAAAAGTGGGCCGAAATTACTGGTCCAATTTTTTTTTTTTTTTTTGCCAGACGCCGTAATTCCCGAGATTGCAAACTTGGTAGCATTCAAGGGTAAATGTTTATCACCAACCAGTGATGAGTTTTTCAGGTTATTTTTTGTTGTTTTTTGTTTTTTCTTTGATACACAGTGTTGTTTAACCCTTGTCTAGCAGGGTGTTTTGGGCTCATTTGGGCATATTCAGGCCCTCCTGCATGATAAATCAAGTATCTGCATGAAAAAACATTATTTAGCAAAAAACTAGGCACTAAAAGCTTCAAAATGAAACCAGAACGAGCTGGTCTTGCAGTGATGCCACGAACATGGGAGTTTATCGTATTTCGGTATATTTTTCCCAGCTATGCTCACTACTGGCTACAATGCCGGCCTCTCGAGAACACAGGGAACATGAGTTAATGGGCGGCGGTAAGCCCTGGGAGTCGGCTGTCTGGCCCGCTGAGCTCCCGGCCATTTGCACTCGATTTTAACCCTTTAAAAGCCTTAATAATGCTCCTAACTTGCTGCAAATTGGTGCACGACTTAAGTCGAGCGCCGCCAATTAGGGATTAATACCAAGGACTGTCGCATTTTACTATTTTCCCATTATCCATCAATCTTAAAACACGGCCGGCCCCCGATAGTGGGGAGGGCTATGAAGATCAGGGAAATTGCGGGGTAAAAGCCGTAAATAAAGGGGTAACATTGGAAGAACTCGGAAAATACAATATTGAAAAGTAACAAAACCTGAAAATGGAAAAACCCGAGCCAAGTTTTGACCAAACTTGGCTCGAGTTTTTCAATTTTTCAGAGTCCAAAATCACAGTAACCTCATATCGAAAGTTGGCTCGGATTTTTTTGTTTTTCAACATGGATAAAGCCAGTAAGAATGTGGTTAACATTAGCCTAGCCTAACCTAACCTAACCTAACCTAGTATAATGGGTGGGGGCTGCCGCCCCCACACCCCCGCTAAATCCATGAAATCCGAGCCAAGTTTTGTCATTAACCTAACCTAGTATTATGGGGTTAACATTAGCCTAGCCTAGCCTAACCTAACCTAACCTAACCCGCTAAATCCCTTAAATCCGAGCCAACTTTTGCCAAAGAAAAACGAGCCAACTTTTGAAATGAGGTTAGGCCTACTGTGATCTTGGACTCTGAAAAATTGAAAAACCCGAGCCAAGTTTGGTCAAAACTTGGCTGGGGTTTTTCTATTTTCAGGTTTTGTTACTTTTCAATGTTGTATTTTCAGAGTTCTTCCAATATTACCCCTTTATTTACGGCTTTTACCCCGCAATTTCCCTGATCTTCATAGCCCTCCCCACTATCGGGGGCCGTGTCTTAAGATTGATGGATAGGCTAATGGGAAAATAGTAAAATGCGACAGTCCTTGGTATTAAACAACACTGTATATCAAAGAAAAAAGTATTTTCAGACTGATCCGGTAAATAAAAATACCAAAGTACAACAAATTACCTGAAAAACTCTTAACACATACCACCACGACCTCCATGTTAGGGTTCCATCTTCAAACTGAGAACGCCCGGCGCCCGGGCCGGCGATGGGCGTGGCGCGTGACGTGACGACTGAAAGACTGTGTGATTGGTTGATAATTTGATGGAAGGCTGTGATTGGTTCATGCTATGGTTCATGATTCATAAAAAGACCGCTAGGTGTAGTGACGTTCGACTGAAAGCTTGCGGGTAAGAGCTCCCGAACGACAGCCATTGTTTACTATTGCGCCGCGGCCATCGACAGGGAGGAATTTTTTACAGTTTCTCGTAATTTCATTGATAACGAATCTGCGACGGTAAGTACATGTACACCAACAAAGTATCGTTCATGAAAGTGATAACACAATAATAATCATCGATGGGGCCCGTCACTGGTTGGTTGGTGATAAACATAAACCCATTCAAGGAGACTACTGCAAGACTCTTTTTCTTCTTCTTACCTCTGACCGGGTATAGGCTATCCTAGTGTTTACTAGCCTATACCCCTTTGAAAGGACATTAGCCTAACCTAACAACCTTACCTAACCTATCCTAGTATTATAGGTGGGGCCTGCCACCCCCACACCCCCGCTTTGACTTAGATTTTTGGTGTATTTGTCTGTGAAGTGGGTATTTTTCAATTTTTTGATAACGAAAATCCTCCATGCGGACTATATGGAGAAAAATATGGCGAATCTATTGGTGCCTATTTTCCCTAATAAATTGTTTCTCATAACATCGCACTAGTGTCCTTGAATATTATCGCAAACTTTTTCGATAAGAACTCTCAAAAAAAAATAACGTTAGCCTATACCTAAAGTATCTTAATCTTTTAATCTATTGAAAGATCTATTTGTGGGTGGCCATGAACATTAGGCATTTGTCACGAATCGCTAGGTCAGGTTGCCCGGGCTTGACATCTACCAATAACATTTTAGACAGCGCGGGCTTGATCCACCGACCCTTTGATAGCAGCCGACACTCTACTGACTATGCACGGCTCGTGAAATTACCATGGGCTATTACCGGATACCGGTAGGCTAGTCCTACTCTTTCTTGGGTCAAATTGGATTTTCGGTCACGTATGTGTTTTTTGTATTACAATATAATCCTTTTTCTCTCATCAGTTCCTTCATTGATTAGTGTTTTAAGGTGGTTTTCCTTTTGCAAATTAATTTTTACTCAATATTTTGCAATATTAAAACATAGGCCTACCCCCTAAAACCATATTTTGTCATTACCCTAACCTAACCTGGGGCTTCCGCCCCCAGACCCCCTCAGGGTTAACATTGATATAGAATAGCCTATGACTGTATTGTATGACAAAATACTAAAAATATGGTAAAAAAGTGGAAATATTAGTTCTCAGCTGGATAACATTAAAGACCTCTTTCGCCGCCTTATTAGAAATAATTTATTAGGGAAAATAGGGACCAATAGACTCGCCATATTTTTCTCATTATAGTTAGGCCTATGGAGGAATTTCGTTATCGACACTTGAAAAAACCCGATTAGGGCTTACACCGAAAAATAACAAAAATAATGTCCCGAACGTAAACAAAGTATTGCACCCAATGAATCCTTCGGCCTGGGACCTCTTCTTCTTGTTTTGAAAGATGCGGTGAGTGCGATTCACCCAAAAAATGGCTTGAACGTAACTCACAAAAACGATATAATATTAGGGTTAGGTTAGGTTAGGTTAATCTAATCTAATATAATATTTGTACATTTTGGAAGCGTGCATGGCCACCCCACAAATTTCCTTACCTACTGTAAAAGCGCAATTCACCCAATAAATGGCGCCATTTGACGGAGTATCTTCAGATTAATGAATAATGGGTAAGTTTATGCAAATCCTCCACTCAAACCATGATAAACAACAATTAAACACTATATTCCCTGGAAAAAATATAAAGAAACTTGGTAAATAAGGCGTCTCTAGCTGTCTTGAATGTTACCCTCAGCTGATCCAAGATGGCCGGCATTTTTCCTTCCACCCTTATTTAACCCACAAAGTCTTAGGGAAAAATCAATTAATATGCAGCGGTAAACAGTAAAGACATATATTGCGGTGACTAATACTCTATGACAAAGCTATAGGCCTATTTAGAACATTAGCCTATATCACATACGTGACCGAAAATCCAATTTGTCCCTTTCTTGCACAAATAATAGGCTAGGCCTTGGCTAATTAAATTTATTCGACTCTCCAATGGTAATAACATATATAGTAATGATATATGGGTCATAGAGGTTGTATATATGACAATTATCCAGGTAACTACCGTAACTTGTCAAATATTACTGTTTTACCCTAGAATCCTAATTTGACGGAAGCTATGGTCCAGGCGGCTCAGCCCCCCACTTAATACATCACCAATACAAGCATTACCCATACTATACCAGCCCTCTGCGAGTTTATATGACAATCAGCAATCTATAACACACCTCCTCACATAATAAGAACCACCCCAACCATCAATCTACCCCTAATACAGCAGAAAATAAAGACAAAATGAAACTTACCCGTCGCCATTTGTTTCTTTTCGGCCTCAGTCACTCAGTGCACCAATTCCTGTCCTCTGCGCATGCGCGGCACGATTTTTGTTGCCTTTATATTGTCTTAAATTGTCTTAAGGAGAGGCAGACCGTTTGTTTGGTCTATTAATTCATTTATTCGTATATTGTTTTAGTTTCCTCCCTAGACCTCCATCAAGCTTAGAAAAACACACCCTAGACCCCCCCCCCCCCTTCAAGATAAATTAGAAAAATTTCCCGGCCGAAGGCCGGTTCTTATAATTGCAAGCTCGCTATCGCTCGCCAGGAAAAAAATTACACCTAAATGTCACGAAAGGTCTTAAAATTAACGAAATGGGGCAATGTTAATATCGCCAAACTAATGGGACGAACGTCTTATAATCTCAAAGCTAATGAGACTAAACACGAGGGAGAAGGGTCTGCCTCCCCTTAACCTAACCTATAATAATAATAGTTCTTAAAGCTAGCGCATGCTTAGCCAGCTAAGGGTAGCCCAATAAGGCCGATTAGGCGTATTTCCATTGGGGTCCTGTACTACTACCCCATCCCCTTGCTCATGAGGGATAGTAACGACTCCGTGCTTGTTTAAAATCTTTAATGCGCCGAGCGTGGGCGCGATCCCAGGCCTTCTGGGTGGAAGCCGGAGACGCTAGTCACTACACCAAGCGAGCCTAACCTTAAATTAACCTAACAGTTGAACCTAAATACAAACAAAAATGGGGAGTTTGGAAGGATTTGGTGCTGCAGACGCCTCCCGTAGCTTACTCTGACTGTTCCTTTTACTTACATATCTTCTAGATCTCAAGTGACAGCGTCTTTTCCGTGGATTGACCTCCCTACTGCCAACCTACAAGTTGGCAGAGTGGGAGCCAAAGCGTCACATTTTTCCCTTGCCCCTCAACTTTCCCTTCATAATTGCTGAGGGGCACAGGGCCTCGGGTGGGGCTTTGGTTTCCCGGGCGTTTCCGCACCCTCCTTACCTCCCTGCCTTGGAGTGGCTTCGGTCACCCGGGCTTTAATTGTTAGTGGTAAGCAGGGAGGGTTTTGTGGTGGCGCTCGTTTATGGCCTTGGCCTTGATCGAGACCTTGGGGTTGTTCGGCCAGACAGCCTGGGGAACAACAACGCCTCCCGACACGTGGGGAGGGCGGTCTTTTCGTTTGGGCCTTTCGCCGGGGGCGGGGGGGGCATAAAAAAGTTTCGCGGGTTTTAACGTTTTTTATATACAGTAGTTGAATATAAGGAATTTGTACAGTAAGGGGAGGTGTGGTGGAGTGGTCTTGCCACTGGCCTGGTAATCCAAAGGTCCCGGGTTCAAATCCCGATGTATCAATGGGAAGATATTATTGGGATGGAATTTGTGCTGTACCTAGTATCAGTGCATTACCACAAGCCCACCGAAACGTCAATAAAATACCCTCATTGTTCCCTGATTAAATAGCACTGTATGAATATTCCCATATTCAAAATATGCTATAGGGGTGCAATGCCTGGTGAGTTATCTGCTCAACAGGTGGCGTTGTGTGTGTGTAAGTGTGAGAGTCCGAGTGTAGGTGGTGAGACAGTGAAGCACGGGAACGAGGTGGCTTCAGAGATGGGGTCGTTTCGGGCCATGAGTGAGCACCGTGCCTCATGTGAAGGCAAGATGGCAGGTGCTCGTTGTACTCTACGTGCTTCACATGTCTCACTCCCTAGACTGGAACAAGACCTCATGGGCTTCATTGTTCATTGTAAAGCGGTGAATGTTAAGGCTCTCAGCCTATGCCCGAGAGGAAGTAAGTTGGAATATAGAAAAAAAAAAAAAAAAAAAATTTACTGGATTGTACTGTAGATACTGCTTACACTACATGAATAAGTTATCATAAAATAGTTAAATTATATAATTAAGTTGGAGTTTTCTTTGTATGGAAATTGCATGAATTCCACACTACAGTACAGTAGGCTATAATGAATATAGTCCATGGGTGTTTTGGGACCAAAGACTATAATCCATGGGTGTTTTGGGGGTGATTTTTGGACCAAAGGCTATAGGCTACTGTACAGAAGGGTGTTTTGGGGGTGTTTATTAGACCAAAAACTATAGTCCATGTGGGTGTTTTTAACCATGGGTGTTTTGGAGGTGGTTTTGGGCCTAAAGCAACCCAAAATAGGGGCACCTGGAATGCAGCCACTTAGAATGTAAGACTGAAACCGTTCTCTCTGTGGATAAAGCGGTCTTTAAACTTAATATGTACTGTACTGTATGTACGAGGGTGGGATGGAAAGTTTAGAGCTTAACACGTGGAGTGCTACTAGAGCAATGAAACTTGGCAGGCATATTTCAGCTCTCCAGGTAACCGAAGCCGTTCCGAGGCGAGGAGCTGAGGAGGGTGCGGAAATGCCCGGCACACCGAAGCTCCACCCAACGCCTTGTGCGGCTGTGCCCCTCAATAATTATGAAGGGAAAGTTGACGGGCAAAGGAAAAATATAATGTAACGCTTTGGCTCCTAGGTTGGCAGTAGGGAGGTCAATCCACGGAAGGACGCCGCCACTCGAGATCTAGAAAATATATATGTATAGTAAAAGGAACAGTCAGAGTAAGCTATGGGTATGGCAGAGAATGCTCAACTCTCACTCTGATAGACCAGCCCATCACCATATGACTAGAACCCAATCCTCTCAGCATCAGCTAGGAAAGGTCCTAGAAAGCCGCCTTTAGCGGGGGGATAGCTTCCCTATTTCAACCCCTGTTGGGGTTAGGCACCCGCCCAGTTATAGAGGTTAATGTTCAAGAGTTTTGGCCTACTTATTTGTAATAGGCCTTTATCGGACTTCAGAAAGGACAATATACTGTACAGGCCAATTAACCTGAAGGCAGCTGACAGGGTCCTGAACACAGAATTCTTCACCGGCAGGATTGTAGAAGGAAAAGGGCAATGCAGATTTTTCTGCAAGAATTTAGGTGACAGGCCCTGGACCCAATGGATCCACAATGCTGAGGACTGAGCAAAACGATACATGTTAAGTCCCAACCTTCAGATCCACAAGGACGATACATATATACTGTACAAGCTTAAAGACCGTTTCGTCCCAAGAGAGTGTGGTTTCAGTCTCCCGTCATAAATGGTGGTACTCCAGACAACCCTGTCATGGGCTGCCTCTGTCGTCAAGTTCTTGGTCTTGAGATCGGACCAAAGTACCTGTACCTGATCCTACGTCTTTCTAGGTCTACCCCTATGCGCAGCTCCTCCCGCATTCACAGTCCGTCATTTCTTCACCCAGTTCTCCTGTCCTCCACTCTCCCAATGCCAAGGATCGTCTGGGAATTTCGGGAGGAACCCAAGCTGTTAAGATGGGTGTCACACGAGCATTTTCCGTCAATTTTCGATGAACAAGTTTTTTCTTGTACTGTACTATTGTGAGGCATTGCATTGGAATCGGAAACTGTACATGGAAGGTAGATTATGTTAGCTAGTTTAATTCTTATGGAACTGTTTTGTGTTTATTTATTTAAAAACAAAAAATCTATATAATTATTTCCACATAGCAATTTTGATAAGTTCTTTTGTCTTTAAATGTGCCGATCCTGTTTTGGTTTGTTTGGTTTGCAATTTTTAATATTTAATTTTGAAGCTGCCAAACTACAATTGCCCGTAAAAACCGAGGGAAAAATTGCTCATGATGTAAATAAAACAACTCTGGTACGAAAAGAAACCTCCTACATTTTTTTTGTTTATACAGGTTATATGGTACATGTGAGCTTAAGGACCTCTGGGAACAAAACACACACAAAAAATATAAATAAACAATAAAAAATAAAAAATATAAAAATTCACACACATCTAGGTCGCCCAGAAGGCCGGGAGACCCAGGCCCTTCCTAATCTAACTAACATCGTCTATTAATAGCCAGAAAATAGGAAAAGAAATGCGTTATAGTACAGTATCTTGAAAGGGAAACTAAAATAATCCCAACTTAACACTACTTGGTAAAATGCACATCCGAGTTGCTATTGCACATTCTGTCAAATACAAAATAAAATACAAAATGCGGAGTACTGTACAGTATATCGTAAAAAATGCGGCGCTCTTAAACCTTTTCACCAAGATGGCGTCATTTACGTGACCCCACCGCCCGTCATTTTGGTGGTGCAGTCAGCCTCTGTAGCAGTTACAGTAATTACTTGTTGCTACCTAGTTGAAGCACGGTTAAGGTTGGTTTGGTGCGGATTCGCCAGGTACAAGTGCTTCAGGGGGACTTTGTTGAGTGTTGCCAAGATACTGTCAGCGCTATACCAACATCGGCCACTGTGGTGAAATGTTGGGGCTGTGTTGTGGTAAGTCTTTATTGTACTGTACAGTACCTGTAATGAAACTAAAACCATGCTCTATGTGGATGAAGCAGTCATTAAACTTGTACAGTATGTATTATGTATGTAAGACCAGAGCGTAAGGTCTGATTCAACGTCTTTCTTGGTCTGCCCCTTGGTGCAGCTCCCTCCACATTCACAGATTTGCATCTTTTCACCAACTTAGTTCGTCCATCCTCTCCGCATGTCCAAACCATCCAAGCCTGCTAGTGCTTGATAAATGTATGTACAGAATATACTCCGGCACATACCCTATAGCTGGGGGTGGCCGACTTGAGACATAGCCCGAACAGAAACAACATTTGAAGTTCCAATTCTTAGAGTCCAGGATCACTTTAGTGTTCCGTCGCCCGTTTCTTTGTCTCGTCTAGTAGGTGAATTTTACAAGGGGAGGAGGATTCCTAGCCTCCCGCTAGTGGCTTAATAGCTAGAATAAAGTGATAAATGTACCATCGTAGAGAACCGGTTACTCAGCTCCTTTATCGCGGAAAACCTTTGGAAAGTAATAACTGGCTAACTGGTCTAAAAGCGAGGATATTTGGTTCAACTTCAGTATACTGTATAGAGGCAGCCTATATGGGGCCAGTAAATTAACCCCTTCTGTAATGGTGACGTCCTTATTTTATGTTCTTGCTACATTTAGACGATTTTGTGCAGTTTGGGAAGGATCTGTGGTAGTTAAGGGTTAAGTGAGATAGTTCGAAGCCTGTTATTTGCTGGAGGCCCTTTTGAAACTAAATAAAATCATCTAATAGTAGCCTGCAAAAAGGTTAAACTTTATTCTGGGTACTATTAGACGATTATATTCAGTTTCAAAAAGGCCTCCAGCGATTAAGAAGCTTCAAACTATCTCACTTAACCCTTTTACTACCTCAGATTCTTCTTAAACTGCACAATATCGTCTAAATATAGTAAGAACAAAATAAATAAGTCATCTCCGGTACAGGAGGAGCTAAATGCAAAAGTGACGAAACTTTATAACATATAAAATATCGTATTGAAATTCACTTGCTATGCATCATTTTATTGATTATTAAATTTAAAATTATATAGATACTAAACCTAATATTTACTTTTTAAAATTAAATGAGTATGTCGTAATTAAATGTTGCTAAAATGCACAATGTATGTAGCAATCCACTACATCATTATTACAGGACTCCCTCACTATCCGATGTCCTGATTTACGATATTATTATAGCTTTTAGGTGTTTGGGATTGGGTTGGTCCCAGAACGCATCCCCATTTACCCTATTAATATTAGGGTTCGCTATACAATTTTCCTACTTAAGATCGGGTTTTCAGGAACGTAACCCAATTGTAAATCGAGGGAGACCTGTACTGTATACCCCTTGAGAAGGACAAACCGTGCCAGTTTACTTCAAGGACTTACAGGACTGACCACTCAACTTAGGGTACGTCCGACACCGAGGCCCTAAATGTATCTTTTTAGCACTATTATTTTTTAACATTCAGAAATACCAACCCACTGCATACTTCCTTACCATCTTACACTACACAAATGACTATACAGTACCGTAGTACATTCTTTCTAGGTTGGGCAGAAATCGTAACCTCTAACCTCTGTAACTCAAAAAGGGCTAGAGCAAATGAGCTGTCAATTTATACACATATTCCCTAGCCAAGTCTTCCTATTTGGTAGAAATCTTATCTCGATTACTCTAGTCCTTTTTGAGTTATGAGAGGTTAGGGGTTATGATTTCTGGCCAACCTAGAATGAAAGGACTATAAGAAAATAATTTTAAATACCACTTATTACCTATAGGTAGCGCCAACGAACTTGACAATAATCTTGACCCCATAACTTCTAATATCTCAAAATAAATTAAAGCAATCGGGCTGACGTTTCTATAATTTGGGAAGAGATCACCAGGAAATAGGTGTGGATATTTACAGCCAGTTTGCTCTAGGCCCTTTTGAGTTACTGAGAGGTCAGGGAATCAAGATTTTTGTCAAGTTTGTTGGTGCTACCTATAACAAACAAAATAATTATGACTACTGTACTGTTTATAACCTATACAGTACTCCGTTTCAGCGACTCTGGCAAAATAACGGGCCCCCTATATGTCAACAATTCCAGCTGATTGTCTCTTGCAACCGTCTCCAATGTCTCTTCTTGTAGTAATTATTCCTTCTAAACAAAGGTTTCAATAATTCATATTTTTTCACCAACCAACTTTACTTCTAAACTCAAGTAATGAAATCAACAAATACATCTGGCGTAGGGATGCAGCGACCCCACCGCCCGCCACTTCGGTGGTGCAGTTAGCCTCTGTAGCAGTTACGGTGATTTCTTGTTACCGCCTTATTGTAACACGGTTAAGGCTGGTGTGGTGCGATTTTCGCCAGGTGCAGGTGCTTCAGGGGGACTTTGTTGAGTTTTGCTGAGACACTGTTAGCGCTATACCAACATCAGCCACTGTGATAACATGATGGGGCATTGTTGTGGTAAGACTTTGTTGTACTGTGCTGCAGTAAAGACTGTAACCACCGTGCTATGATTGCTGTGCACTGTGTGCAGTACTAAGATTGTACCATGGAAGCCACATTCACTGTGGACGGTTGTGGTCTTTAAACCCATATGTATGTATGTATGTGGCACTCCAAGAACTCGAACCTAGGACACTCGCATCAAAATTCCGCGCACTTATGCATTACGCTATCAAGACAATTTCACAAGCCAATCAGCTGGAACTATTGCCATACAAGTGGACCATAATTTTGCCAGAGTCGCTGACACAGAGTATAGAGGTTCATCTTATCACAACCTTTCTGGCAACCCCTCCAGTACCTTGGTGTTACCATAACATTCTGGTTAACTATAGACAATTTTACTCAACTTAACATTATTTTCATATTACCACCAACCCACCAAATTAACTTACAAATAATCTATTTTATTAATTTCACTCGCAACACCAAACACCTCCTAATTAAATTAATGAAAGCATGTGATCCACCGGGATTTGAACCTGGGTTACCACACACAGATTTGAACCTGGGTTACCACACACAGATTTGAACCTGGGTTACCACACACAGATTTGAACCTGGGTTACCACACACACATTTTAAACACTAACCATTACACCAACAAGATTATTAATGAAATCAATGAAATTAATGAACACGTGCGGCACTCCCAAGACTCGAACCTAGGATACTCACACTGAAATTCCGCGCACTAAGCATTACGGTATCAAGACAGTTAAAGGTTTATGCACAAGCCTATGATATATTATTTATTCTCGAATACTGAATATTAATCTGAGCTGTAAAGTCAGTGAAAATAGGTTAGCCTAAACAAACCTCGGATGCGGAAATACCCTGAGCCGAACAGGCCAAGTGGGATATCTCTATTGGTCTAACTGGTAAGGTGTCTGCCTCACACCCAAGGGTCGAGAGTTCGTGCCCCCACCAGGGCATGATATTTTCGTGAGGCTATTCCCGCATCTAACGAAGTTTAGGTGTGCTGGTAAAATTGTTCAGATGGTTGAGAGTAA
The DNA here is from genome assembly GCA_032716605.1 of Paralithodes platypus. NCBI lineage: Eukaryota > Metazoa > Arthropoda > Malacostraca > Decapoda > Lithodidae > Paralithodes > Paralithodes platypus. Next base: position 18,940,395 of record CM064555.1, on the reverse strand, counting down.
GATCGGAGCTCCATAAATCCTCTTTCGGGTATGGTGTAAAAACCGATCCCCACAGGACAAGGAAGAGGATAGGAGAGAGCAGGGAGTGTTGTGAGACTCGATTGGGTTGGGTTGTGGAGTTGCCAGCCGCCCAAGCGAGTTGCCAACTGGGCAGTTTGTAGGTGCGTGTAGCATCGCTCAGCGAAGTTGACTCACCATTCCCGTTCATCTCTCATGACGGACTCTCGGTCGATTCGGCTCAAGCTTGTTCCTCTCTGTTCGGAGCTTTCGCTTCCCGGAAGGTGAAGTAGTGTAAAGTCAGTGAAAATAGGTAATAACTGGTAAGGTGTCTGCCTCACACCCAAGGGTCGAGAGTTCGTGCCCCCACCAGGGCATGATATTTTCGTGAGGCTATTCCCGCATCTAACGAAGTTTAGGTGTGCTGGTAAAATTGTTCAGATGGTTGAGAGTAAGATCGGAGCTCCATAAATCCTCTTTCGGGTATGCTGTAAAAACCGATCCCCAGAGCTTGTACATATACCCAATTGCGCTTTGGTAGCCTAATGATTAGACGAATGAAAGATGACACCAGTTCAGAGACGAGTTTGAAGTTGACAACCAATGTTCCAACTACAGTAACTCATTCCACATACTATAGTCTGTTCATTCTAGGTTGGCCAGAAATCATAACCTCTAACCTCTGTAACTAAAAAAGGGCTAGAGCAAATGAGCCGTCAATGTATACACATACAGTACTGTATTCCGTAGCCAAGTCTTCCTATTTGGTAGAAATATTAGCTCGATTACTCTAGCCCTTTTTGAGTTACAGAGGTTACGATTTCTGCCCAACCTAGAATGAGCCGACTATAGACAAAAACCTATCATAACTTATAATATAGTCAATAAGCCCACCATTGGAGGGAAACTAAATTATTATATATCATTAGTAAACATATAATCGGGTCATATTTTCACTCATTTTTGGGGCTAGCTCCTTTAAATTATATTGTGGTATCTCTTTTTCTTTCTTTGATTCATAGTATCAAGTACATACAGTACTTGGCTATCAAGTACTGTATGTTCAAAGTTTCCCTAACTAGAAAACATATAATGTATGAACTCGGCATCAGCAATTAAAAAAACATCGTCATTCTAAAATTCAAGGAAGTTAAAAGTCTTGGTAAATCAAGAAAATGTCATCTAAAATCTAAAAATGCATATAAAGCCTCAATAATGATAATATAATTATAATTATACACCTCTATATACAGGCTAAATTAATTACAGTACATGCAACAATGGTACTGTGGTTGTAAAGTTGGTGTGACACGACTGCTTTTAGTAATATAATAATAATAATAAAAACTACTTGTCTACAGCCTACTGGGCAAAAGCCCTCATAAGGCTGGGGAGAGGCTAAAAGCGGAAATGGGTAAAAGAATAGAAAAAATAGGGGTAAAATCAATAAAACTTGTTCATCCTAAAAAGAAAGAAAAGAAACAACATTAAAAAAGATATGACTAGAAGAAAGTATAAGATATTAGATCAGATGAAAGATGTTAATTTCCTTAAGGAAAGCAAATAAGTTGGCAATATCAAAGGAAGGAGTGTCAGACAGGATAGACTGAAGAGAAGGCTGAGAAAAGTAACGCTGCCGCTGTCGACCATATAGTGGGCATTCGACGAGAAAGTGCCGCACAGTAATGCTTGTGTCACAAGTAGCGCACCACGGGGGAGGAGCATGTGGAGTGGCCATTAAGTGTCCATGTGTGTAGCGGGTATGACTAATTCGGAGACGAGTGAGTACGACTTGGTCCCTGCGCCTGTCCTGAAAAGAGGAAGGCCACACGGAAACCGCATCCTTGATAGCACGAAGATGGATGGTAAGGGGCTGTGAAGACCATTCATGTTGCCATGCACGATAGATGAATTCTCGAACTACGGCTTTCATGTCAGACAGGCGCAAGAGAGGACCCGCTCCTGGACCGATACAGGCTGTTTTAGCGAGCCGATCTGCTCTCTCATTACCCGCAATGCCCACATGTGCAGGAACCCATCAAAACTGGATTTTCCAATTGGCCAAGGAAAGGTCATGTATTCGGCGGAGAATAGTGGAAATAAGTGGACCTCTCGTAGAAAGATCTTGTAACGCCATAAGGGCACTCAGGCAGTCACTAAAAATAACCACCCGAGGGGTGTTGACTGGAAAGGAAGGGACCATATCAACCGCCCCCAACAATGCACGCAATTCAGCAGTAAAAACAGATGAATATGGGGATAAAGCCAAGCTAAAAACGGAAGCCTCTGAAACTGCAGCACAACCAACTTTCCCATCCCTCTTAGACCCATCAGTATATATGACACGGGCAGGGGCATGACTTAGCATATGCTGAAGGGCGACACACCTCTGAACAGCAGGGAGCGAGGGCTTAGAACCTTGAGCAAGGAACGTACAAACCATAGGTGATGATAAAAGCCAATACGGGATGGAGGGGTCAGCCGCCTGCAGAAGAGTCATGGGTAAATCATGGTGCGTAAAGAGTCTGTGGGCCAAAACCGGAAAAGACGGTAACAATGCTAGAGGGAAGTCATCCTCCCCCACCTGGTCAAACAAGTTGCTCGCAGGTGACTCAGTAGACAGCAACTGCAGAGCAGAATTCATAATTACACGCTCTCGATGGAGGGGGAGAGGAAGCTGGCCACTTTCTACGAGAAGGCTCGTAATGCGAGACGACTTGAAAGCTCCAGTGCAAAGCCTGATACCAAGATGATGGACAGGATCCAAGGTTTTGAGCGTGGTCTGGGAAGCTGTGCCATAAATAGCACACCCATAATCTAAGACGGACAAAACCGTGGCCGTATATAACATAAGGAGTGTCCGACGATCAGCACCCCAGGTAACATGGTGACATTTCTTCAAGACGTTAAGACGTCTTAGGCACCGCGCCTTAACCCTTCAACCCCGGGTGGTACAACATTGTACCATTGCTTGCGTATGTGCTTTCGAATGGCGCGCGTAAAAATTTCGTTCCGTGGTCGCTAGGTGACGCCACCAGACACCATGTACGCCACCAAAACAGTCTCTACCCTGCCGCCAACATGGATACTAGCCCAAAAAGTGATTCCCCTGTGTCCGATTCCATGCTCCCTTCGACGCCTGCCCAGGTTCGTCGCGCCCTAATGCAAAGGCACGTACAAGATGCGTGGACTCCCGGAGGTATTGAAATAGCTTTGAGGAGTTATGAACGTGGTGAAGGACAAAATAGTGTTGATGACTTGGGCAGTGATAGCTCCGAGTCTTATCAGTCTCACTATAGTGAAGATTTAGACGATCTAGACGAAATTCATCAAAGAGACGCGCAATTTGTTGGATTTGAGCATGACGATGAAAGTGATGATAGTACTGAACGTGATATATAGTTGTGCAAGGTGATGAGAGTGTAGTGAGAGTGAGCGAATGGGACAGCACTAGGTCGACTGCCAAGTTTAGGTTGAGTGACACGACACCTAGCCCTTCGCCAGCTAAATCCCCATTCAAGATACGTTTTTATAAGAAGCAAGTTCTTGAAAAGGCGGCCGCGGCAGCCAGGAAAGAGGCCCTAAAACTTGGTGAGGGAGCAGTGCGTGAGGGTGCCAGTGAGGCTGAGCGTGAGGGTGAGGTTGACCCGCCATTGTCTTCCTTATCTACCCACGCAACCCAAGTTGCCCCAGGCGCCCGCCATTCTTCCCCACCACCACCAGCACTGCCTAGGGTTGAGGACCCCCCACTTTATGCCTATTTACCCCCTATTTCCCCCGAGAGGAGACATACTACTACAGAAAAGGGAAAAGGGAGAAAATATGTGAAAAAAGGAGCTACAAGTAGGCGCTCTTTGTTCGAGGCTCCCGCGGCTTCCACCCCTGCCGGTCCCAGCCATACGCCCCCGCAACTTTCCCCAGGGTCCACCCCACCTCTCCAGCCTACAACAGAGGTTCCTGACGATGTATTTGACCTCGCATCCATACCTGCACCTACAGACACTGAACCAGTGCTGTCTACGATTCGTCGTAGGCCAAGGAGCCCCGAACCTCTGCATGAAGATGACAGAGCCTCACCTGCCACTCCTTCCCCACCTCGCCGACCTACACGACGCCCACGCATCATTCGTTCCCTGCGAGATTATGAGGGGGGGTCTGAAGATGAAGGGCAGATGACTCTGGCCATGATTACCTGGGTCCACCGTCAGGGCAAGATGACGGCTCTGACGACAACGACGATGACTTTATGGACATCGACGACCCTCAACCCAGACGCTTGGCCCAGGGCCGTCGTGCTCCTGGCCGCCCTGGCCGCCGGGCTGGGCCGGGGCGCCGTCGCACTCCTGGCCGCCCTAGGGTGCGCGCCGCCAAAGTTCGTGGGCGTGCTGCCCCAGCTGCAGCTCCTCGTCAGCGTCGCCAGCAGGACCCATTTTATATTTTCAACTGGCAGGATGTGGCTGCTGATGAAGTGAATGACCCTGATGTAACCCCTTTTGATGAGGTACAGGAGGGTTCAGGAGTTACCCCAAGTTTTCCCGCAGGCCCCAATGCTCCACCATATGAGCTTTTTGAGGCATTTTTTGATAAGGAGGTTACCGAGTTTGTCATAGAGGAGACAAACAAGCACCACCAAATCCAGGTGAACTTTTTTGGCAAGGTGACCAAGGGCCACATGAAGCGGTGGACCCCAGTGACTCATCCCGAGTTCATGGTGTTCCTGGCAATCACCATGCTAATGCCTCATGTAAAGAAGCACAGGTTGGCTGACTATTGGATCACCAAAGATCTGATATCCACCCCTGCCTTCGGGAAATACATCTCTCGGGACCGGTACCTCGATATCCTCGGAGCGCTCCATCTTGTCACCAACACCGACATGCATCTCTCTGACAAGCTGTGGAAGATTAGGACATTGTACGAGATGATGCGAGAACGTTTCACGTCATACTTCACGCCCTTCTGCAACGTCTGTATTGACGAGTCTCTTGTGCTGTTCCGGGGAAAGCTGAGCTTCAGGCAGTACATCCCCTCAAAGAGACATCGCTTTGGTATGAAGTTCTTTGTGCTGTGCGATTGCCAAACTGGCTATGTCCTGGACTTCCTGGTCTACAGCGGGAAGGAAGGGGACGTGGAAATAGACCCCCTCATTGGCTTTGGCGGAGCAGTGGTTCAAGCCATGATGAACCGGTACTTCGAGAAGAATCACGTCCTCTACACGGACAACTACTACACGTCCCCCACTCTCTCAAAGTACCTCCATCAGCGCAAGACGGGGACTGTAGGCACAGTTAGAGCGAAAAGGAAGGGCATGCCAACTTTCCCTCCTAAAACCAAGAAAGGCGATGTCTTCAAGAAGAAGTCGGGACCCATTCTGGCTATCCACTGGCACGACCAGCGGAAGGTCAACCTCCTGAGCACCGTCCACAAGGGGGAAATGGTTGAGACTGGCAAGGTGGATCGCCGCACCCAAGTCAGGGTGACCAAGCCCGATGCTGTAATGGACTACAACATAAATATGAGGCTGGTGGACAAGTCCGACATGCAGATAGGCTTCATCGACTGTCTGCGTACCTCGTGCAGATGGTACAAAAAGTTCTTTCTGCACATGGTGGACATGTCAATGCTGAATGCCTACAATATCTACAGGCTTCGGAATCCGCACACACCCAGGAAGTTCAGTAGCCTGCGGAGGTTCCAAAAACAGGTGTTGGTGGAGCTCCTGGACAGGTATGCTACGCCACAGAGGGCAGTGGCACAACCTGGGCGCCCCGTTCAGGACCGCATGCAGTGTGCACAGTATCTAAATGTGCACAAGCTCAGTTACCTGCCTCTGGAACGAGATGGAGTCACCATTAGCAGAAGGTGGTGCCATGTCTGCTGGAACAGCCAGGTGAGGCCGAGGAAGCAGAAAAAGACCACCATGCAGTGTGTGGAGTGCCAGGTGTCACTATGTGCTATACCGTGCTTTGCTGAGTACCACACCAAGCAGGAGTACTAACTAATAATCATAGTGAAAGTACCAAAGACTGACAATATGTATGTATATAGGCAACAAGTGGAAATAAAACAATGTATTGTGATAAAAAAGTCATGTATTATGAAAACATGTATAAATAAGTGAAAAAAGATAATAAATTGTATATAAAACGTTTACAAAGCATATAACTAAGTGAAAGTGACACATGACATAATATTAGATGGCCAAAGTATAATAAACACCTGTGATAACGAATAATCAGTGCCTAATATAACAATAACCTACCTCAATTACTAATAAAATGTACCGTATCAAGTGAAAATTAGCATTATCAGTGACAGTGACACTCTCTCAAGCATATTTACCAAAGTGAAAGTGACACACGAAGTAATATTAGATGGCCAAAGTATAATAAACACCTGTGATAACGAATAATCACTGCCTAATATAACAATAACCTACCTCAATTACTAATAAAATGTACCGTATCAAGTGAAAATGAGCATTATCAGTGACAGTGACTCTCTCAAGCATATTTACCAAAGTGAAAGTGACACACAAACTAATATTAGATGGCCAAAGTATAATAAACACCTGTGATAACGAATAATCAGTGCGTAATATAACAATAACCAGCCTCAATTACTCATAAAAACTACGGTATCGAGTGAAAATTTGAAATATTAGTGACAATGATAGCCTAATACACATATTTTATATAATTGGACTCCAAATAACTATAATAACATCACTATCAATAAATAAAATCGCCTCCGGGAGGTAAAAACTCTGGCGCGACGAGTGGCTAAGTGCGCAGTAGGTTAGCCAAGCCGGGGCCTGGGCCAAGGCGACGCATCCGAACGCTTCCCGCATAAAAATCACTCCACTTCCCGCGCTCGCCATTATGCAATCACTTGGGCTAGAGACCTCTACTCAACGGCATTCTACACATGAAGGTTTGTGCAAATTTTTTATTTTTTTTTTATAACTTTGTGTCATGTATTTCAGGAGTAACAGGTGAATCAACATGGACCAAAATTCCTCAAAACCCCCGGTCACAGAGTACAGTCACGATCTACCCTAGCCGGGGTTGGAGGGTTAAGGTCTTTTACATGGGCAGACCAGTTAAGGTGTGTGTCAAGGATGAGTCCCAAGAACTTAACCTGATCAGAAAATAGTAGCCGATGTCCAGACATTGAGAGGGAGATAGTCTGACCATGTAGGTGACGTTTGTCACGATAAAAGAGAATCGCCTTGGTTTTCTCGCTGGAAAATGTAAACCCCGTAGAAGACGCCCAACGGGTAACGTCCCTCAAGACAGTATTAAGGCATCGCTGTATATGAGATAAACTGGGTGAGGTATAGTAAACTGCGAAATCGTCCACATAAAGGCTGTGGGAGACTTGAGGAGGGAGGCAGGACACCACCCCGTTGATGGCGATTGCAAACAGCGTGCTACTAAGAACGCTCCCCTGAGGGATGCCCATCTGAAGAGAGTGTAGGCGAGACAGGGTTCCATTGACAATCACTTGGAAAGTCCTATCAGAGAGGAAACCCTTCAAAAATCGGAGAAGTGAGCCACGCATGCCAGACTCATATAAGATTCGTAGAATTCGATAGCGCCAAGTTGTGTCATAGGCCTTAGTGATGTCAAATAAAATAGCCACGGTGGGGTGACCCAACACGAACCCACACCGGACTTGATCCTCCAAACAGGCCAAAGAATGAAGCGTTGAGGGCGGGACCCAGACTGTGATTGAGAGATGAGGTTATGGTTCAAAGCAAAGTATAAGAGCCGAGGGTGCACCATCTTCTCAAATAATTTGCTTATGCAGGATGTCAATGAAATCGGGTGGGAGTTGGTGGGTAAACTAGGGTCCTTGCCTGGCTTCGGAATGGGGACTGTATAAGCATGTTTCCCTATTTTCTAAACGCGTTTATTAATCCACTTCAGCACGCCATTATTCCATATATTCTGTATTTTGGCAGTTATTAGACGATTTTATGCAGCTTAGGAAGGACGTCTAGTCACCGGGAGAAGGGTAGGATATCTTCGCTAACTCGTCGACTGCGGCAGATCCTTCCTAAACTGATAAAATCGTCTAATGATAGCCAGAATAATATTAATTATATCTTCACCTCAATTGACCACTTGCGAGTTTCAGGCTATAAGGAAGTTGGAGCCGTAGACATCGATGGTAAATAGAAATGCAATAATAATGTAGGTTTCTGATGGCTTTTTATCCCTCAATTTCCACAATTCTTCATATCCCTTCCCACTATCAGGGGTCGTGTCTTAACATTGATGAGGTGCATAAGAGTACAATGTACCGGTACCGTACTGTACTGCATAGGTTAGGCCTGCCGCCCTACAGTGCATTTCTAGAGTTCTCGGTCATGATTTGGGCATCACTGAAGAATACTTTCGTAGGCCTAGTCTTACCGTTATTTTATATTTTTTCTTATTTCATATAGGCTAGGCTACCGGTAACTTTTTAGCCAGAATACCGATACAATTTAATAAGACTGTACAGGCTAGGCCTACCGCCTACAGTGCATTTATAGATTTCCCGGCCAGGACTTGGGTATCACTTAGGAATCTTTCCACACCCTTATGTACAATTATTTATTTTTATTTAGGCCGATTCAAGGAATATAGTACAGTAGTCTATTGTTCAATTGTTTATAGCCTAATGTTATGAGTAGAAAATTTGCATTACCTTACCATAACCTAACTTCACTTAGTCTTAGTGTCCAAAGTAGACAAAATCTGGCTTCGCCGGAGACTTTTCTATCAAAAAATGTACAAATTTAGCTTGCTGTCAAAACAAAAAAATTATATGCTGGCTTGCTACCGCTCGCCAGAAAAATATTGACACCTGGATGGGGTAAACGTCTTAAAACAGTAGGCTGAATGGGGCCGAATGGATACAAGCCAAAGAGAGAGGGAGAGAAAGAGAAAAACCGCGAGGTGGGCCCTTAACTAGTGCAAAGTCCACACTGAACTCAACACCTGCAATAAAACCATCAGACTTCATTGTGTTGAATCAATATACAGTAATCTATAGGCTATAGAAATGTTGTTTGAGAGAGAGAGAGAGAGAGAGAGAGAGAGAGAGAGAGAGAGAGAGAGAGAGAGAGAGAGAGAGAGAGAGAGAGAGATAATAAATGATTGGTTAATGGTACTGTATTGTACACTCAACAATTGATATAATTTAATTTGGTTTATTGATTGAATAGGACAAATTAAAGTTTTGGGTAAAATAAATTTTAACTCTATTTCTGTCTTCCAGTAGATTAATATACTGGGTGAGCTAAGCCTTGTCACTATCTAATGAAGATGTCAACTATAGTATTACTACTACTTCTACCGTACTATGACGACTAGGCCTACTACTACAACTATTACTATCTATATACCTACTCAGGCCCAATCCCCACTTTTCCTATTTTTTTGTATTTATTATTATTTTTTGTTTATTTTTTTTTTGGGGGGAGGGGTGTGGCCGACTCAAGACTACGAATAATAATAATAATAATAATAATAATAATAATAATAATAATAATAATAATACAAACAATAACAATGTGACCTCAATATATAATTTAGCCTATTGAGTAATGAAGAGCATGTAATATCGGCAGGCCTATCTTTGGATGTGACATCATAACTAGAGTACCGGAATGGCCTACATGAAGCAACCCAGAGATCCATATAGGCCTACTTTCCTTGCCTAGTTTCGATGCCTTGCTTAATATGCGTGGCCTATATACCGGGAATGTACTATAGTTTCCTATAATAATGCAAGATCTCATAAATTTTGCCAACAAACTGTTGTTGTTGTTGTTGTTGTTATTATTATTAAAGGGCCTTCGGGTGGATGCCACCTGCTTGGCCCTAGAAGACTAACTGTCAGTGGGACCTTAAACTAAGTCAGCAACATGTGTCGCCAAAAGGAAGACACACAAGGCACGGGAGAGCAGATAACACACATCCGCATCCTGGACACCGTGGCCCAACAATAGCCCTAAGCTGAACCCCTGAGACGACAAACGGCGAACCGAGTCCCTAAGTATGACCCTTTGACTATAAAACCGCGGACACTCCTCCACCAGATGCTCAGGGGTTTCTGGCTGTCCACACCAGCGACAGTCCGGGCACCGTGTCATGCGGAGTCGGAACAGGTGTGCTGACAGCGCAGTGTGTCCAATACGCAGCCTGGCCAGCGAGAACATCGAGTTTCCGCAGGGGGTGTCGACTCCATGGCTGGGGGCATGAATCCCATCTGTATCTTCCCATGGTTGTCTGTTGCAACATTACCCGTAGCTCCCTGTCCCAAAGACTGCGACTAGCCCGCCCGACTATCCGGGCATGTGTCCTCATATCCACGTCAACTGACTCCACCTCAACCGAAGTGTGCGCCAGCTTCGCCGCAGCATCAGCCACCGTGTTGCCACGAATGCCCGAGTGTGCAGGAACCCACTGGAGGACCACTTCCCACGGTTGACCTAAAAAGTGAATCAGCAACTCCTGTATGGCGAATACAAGATGAGGATATGTAGCCGGGCGGTCCGCAAGGAGCAGATGGAGGGAGGCTTGGGAATCCGAGTACAAGACGACCCGTTGAGGCCGAAGATGACACCGCACAAACACCAGGGCTCTAAGAATGGCAAACAGTTCTGCCGCTATGATGGGATGGTGCCCTGACAATCCCCAGGTCTGGCAGAGGGAGAGGTCCTCGTAGTAGAGAGCCGCTGTCGAGGAGGCCGAAGGAACGCATGAGCCATCCGTGAATACACCGAAGTGCCCCTAATAACATGATCCCAATAGGCCAGGAAAATAGACCCGGGCAAGTCCAGCACCCGTCGACGTCTGGTAACTGTCACGGTAGGTAGTCTGGATGCGAGGAGTGAGATCAACCCATGGCGGTACCGGAGACACAGAGGGGGTCGGGGAGGGAGAGGGAGGTTCGACAGCTATCCGCCGATAGTGGAGAAGGTTTCTCATCTGGAAAGGCTGACGCAGTTGCACAGGCCACGATGGTGCATTCCTGGAGACCCCAGACGAAGCATGCAGGCCTGACAACGGGTGAGTCCCAGGAAGCGTAGCAACTCGCCCAGCCCACCTACAATCCGTCAACACCCGAGACCAGGACAGAGGCAACGTCCCAGATTCCGCAAGGAGGGACGCGGTAGGGGAGGAACAAAAAGCCCCCAACGCCACCCTGAGGGCCGTGTTATGAACAGGGTCCAAGCGGCTAAGAACTGACGACGAAGCCGAGCCATACACTGCACTATCATATGCTACCTTACTCTTGATGAAAGAGTCATAGAAACACAGCAGATCATCTCGAGATGTCCCCCACTTGGACCCGGCTATACACTTCATTATACCCAGCCGCTTCATGCAAGACGATCTCAGGTAGTCCACATGATTCCTCCAAGTCAATACCGGCCCATCCCAACGTAGACCTAAGAAGGTGTGTGACATACGATACGTGAGAGGCTCACCCCCCCAACGAAATCGTAGGCAGACCCGGGAGCTTAGTCTTCAAGGTGAAGCACATGAGAGCGCTCTCTTGGGCATTGAGTCGCAGGCCCCATTCCATCGCCCATTCATAGAGCTCATCAACCGCCAATTGCAGAGCAGCCTGTGCCTGTAAGAGCGTGTTCGCCGAGCAGACGATGGCAATATCGTCTGCATACACCATCGTCGTAGCATTACGGGACCTAGGGACATCAGACAACATGGCATTCAGGAACAGTGGACCCAAGATTGACCCCTGAATCACCCCACGACGGAGAGGGAAAGGCCGCGACGTAGATGTACCGACCGGCACTGAAAGGGACCTCTCAAGCAAGTAGCTGCAGAGCCACGACAAAACCTTCCCACGAACACCAAGCATACCCAATTTGTATAGGACTCCGGCATGGGAAACCGAATCTAAGGCACTCGCAACATCTATGAACGCCACGAGGAGCACCTTCTTGTTCCGATATGCATCCTGGATGTGATATTCTAGCTGGAGTAGCACATCTACTGTGCCCCTAGCCGGGTGGTTTCAGAACATCAGGAAGGAGTGCCTTAGTCTCCAGCCACCAAGTGAGCCTCTTAAAAACTAACTTCTCCATTACCTTACCCACCACCGATAACAAGCAGATGGGCCTTCGTGACGATGGCAAAGAGGGATCCTTTCCCAGTTTAGGGAATGGAAGTAGGATGGCCGACTTCCACAGAGCCGGATATGTACCAGTAAACCAGCTCCTGTTATAGAAGTCTAGCAACACATCAAACCCCTCCTGTGTCAGATGGGCAAGCATCTCATATGCCACATCATCATATCCCATAGCCTTACCCTTGGGGAGTGATTCCAAAGCGCGGTGTAATTCATGTGCGGTCAGCGAATCGGAAAGGCCGTCAGTATCAGGAGATTCAAGATGGCACGATGTTACTGACTCCAGCCGGTCCACATCCGGCAGTTGCGGTGGGGCCTCAAACATTACTCGATAGTGGTCCGCCAAACAATCCGCCTGCTCCTGCGCATCGCTGACTAGCCTACCTCCAACAGTAAGAGGGAAAGAAGTGTCCACCCTCTCGCCATTCATCTGCCTGACAAAACGCCACGCCCTCCTGCTGGAGCTGGCAAACCTCAACGTAGGACAGAAGGCAGCCCAAGACCCACGCTTCGTCTTCAAGAGAGTACGTTTGCACCGGGCATCCACCCTCCGTGCAGCCCGCTTTAACTCCACACAGGGATGACGGCGCAACAAACTGTTGACAATTGATGATGAAAACTCATGTGATAACCCCCATAACAAAATCTAAACCATACAAGACGAAAAAAAAGGCCTACACACCTTATGAATTTGAAGAACGAAAAATATGAGCATTCTCCCTCCTCGACGTCACATTGAGAACTGAGTGGGCTTCCGGAATCCGAAGTGTGCATTGGTCCTTGGATTGATTCTTCTACAGTGCATCTTCGGTGATTGGTCGTAGTTGCAAGACACGGTACACACAACCGTAATCTATAAAATTATAAAAACATAATCAATTCCTCAAATATAAACACAGTTATTGAGAATATGGTATGAATATATTTGTCTATAGGCCTACATCAACTACAAAACTATATACTGTATACTATTTATTGAAAAGCAAGTTCCATCCAAAAATCAATCTAGATAGTCATAATAGCATAAAGGAAAACATGAGGGGTCCACAGATTTTTATAGGTGACTGTACAGTACGCATGGAAGTTATTATTTACGTCATCAAGGGAGATGCAGGGGGCAAGAGGTCCCAGGGTGTCAAACGAAAGCAGTCCGCACAGTCCCTACTAGGTGGTCTGGCCTTAATACTACTAGACAGGGACAGTTTATAGCAGAATAGGACAACAAAGTAGAAGGCTCTCTCTCCCCACCCTCCGCTCCCTCCGGCTAAAAAGCCGTACCGGGAAAATAGGATAACGTATAACCTTATGGGTCAGGAAATGCCCACAAGGAAAGTTTTGTTTATAGAGTATAGAAAGAAATGAGTTTGACAGAGAAATTACACTTACAGACTGATAATTCATATGAGAGAGAGAGAGAGAGAGAGCTGATAGCGAGAGATAAACAAAAGAGAACAAAAAGAGAGAGAGAGAGTGTGTGTGTGTGTGTGTGTTTGTGTGTAAATACAGCATAAGCTAGCAAATTAGGGTCGGGGTTGAGACTGACAACTACATAATAACAACAACACCACCACTTCCGTCCACCTCTCCCCTTTGTTTGTATACACACCACCAGATTCATATCCTGATAGTGGGGGTTCGGTAGAGAGAGATCCTGTGGAAAGAGAAATTGCCCAACTTTTATTCTTGCCTATCATAATGTTCGGTGGTGTCCCGAGTTCGAATCCCGGGAGGACCATATGCTTTCATTAGAGAAATTGCCCAACTTTTATTCTTGCCTATCCTAATGTTCGGTGGTGTCTCGAGTTCGAATCCCGGGAGGACCATATGCTTTCATTAGTTTATTCAAGTACATTGGGGTTTGTAATTGATGATTAATGTTAAGAACGGGGTGTTACTTAATCATAGCTCACTTAACTCTTTGAGGGTCATGACGCATTATGGCAATTTATTCTGGCTACTCTTAGACGATTATATTCAGATTGGAAAGGTTATATGGAATTCAGAGGGTTGATTGAGTGTATTTACCTTTAACCTCGCAAAGATCCTTCCTCAGCTGTATAAAAGTGCCTAATAATAGCTAGAACTGTCAAAAACGCGTCATGATTCTCAAGGGGTTAATTCCTTACTCAGTCCTTAAGGGGCGTCACCTGCTGTTAATTCCTTACTCAGTCCTTAAGGGGGGTCACCTGCTGTTAATTCCTTACTCAGTCCTTAAGGGGGGTCACCTGCTGTTAATTCCTTACTCAGTCCTTAAGGGGGGTCACCTGCTGTTAATTCCTTATTCAGTCCTTAAGGGGGGTCACCTGCTGTTAATTCCTTACTCAGTCCTTAAGGGGGTCACCTGCTGTTAATTCCTACTCAGTCCTTAAGGGGGTCACCGATTCCTTACTCAGTCCTTAAGGGGGGTCACCTGCTGTTAATTCCTTACTCAGTCCTTAAGGGGGGTCACCTGCTGTTAATTCCTTACTCGGTCCTTAAGGGGGGTCACCTGCTGTTTTATATCTTTCTCTGGCTTGCATCCATTCAGCCAACTGTTTTAAGACGTTTATCCTCATCCAGGTGTCGATTTCTTCCTGGCGAGCGAAAGCGAGCCAGCCTTGTATGGAGAGATCCGGCTTCGCCGGAGAATTTTTTTCTATCGACAAATGTACAAATTTAGCTTGCTGTCAAAACAGAAATATATATATGTTGGCTCGCTACCGCTCACCAAGAAAATAATATTGACAACTGGATGGGGTAAACGTGTCAAAACAGTAGGCTGAATGGGGCCGAATGGATACAAGCCAAAGAGAGAGGGAGAGAAAGAGAAAACAAGCGAGGTGGGCTGCCTTCATCTTGATAGTCTGTAGTTTCTTATGATGTTGTATGCTCATTTTTGCGCCTTTAATATAGAGATTGTTTAGTAATAGAGATCGGCCATCTTTTTTAACCCATTGAGGAACATGACGCATTTTGTATACTTTATGCTGGCTATCATTGCACGATTCTTTACAGCTTAGGAAGGATCTGTGGCAATTAGAAGGGCAAAGAATGTCTCGATTGATCCTCTGACTTCCATATACCCTACCTAATCTGAATGAAATCGTCTAATGCTAGCCAGGATAAACTCAAAACGCGTCATAATCCTCAAGGGGTTAATGATTGATTGATTAATGATTGAGCGATCATGATTGATCGCTTATAATTTAGCAACAAAGATCAATCTATTCGGCCATCTATTTTATTGGACGCCATTTTGGGGCTGTAATTATCAAAAAACCGGGTGATATCTTATTGTTCATGGCGTAGAATTAGAACCAAAGGCCAAATTCTACGGCTTGTACCACTATTGCAGTATTTTATTTTGGGTGTATACAGATTTTTAAATATTGTTTCTGTTCGGGCTCTGTCTCGACTCAGCCACCACCATCTATAGAGTATGTGCCTGAGTAGCCTATATACATACATACAAACATACAGTACATACATACATATTGTACATACATATCTTAGTGTACAGAGCTAGCTAATAACACCAGTGGCACCCAGATGGCGGAGGTTGGCCGACCTATGTTACTAATGGGGCTCTAGGGCAAGGATGGTACATAGTAGGGGGAAGGGAAGGGAGGGGGCTTTATAGGGACGAGCGACCTTCATAGCCCTATTAACTGGAGGAAGGCAGTGAGGAAGGAGGAGGAGGGTCAAATGAGAGAACACCAAAATAAACAATAAGACATAATGACAGATTATATAGAATGACAGACAGACATACCAAACAAAGATAGAGACAGAAGGACTTGACCCAATTTCACTTATCCAACTAAATATGGCTTATATAATCTCTCTCTCTCTCTCTCTCTCTCTCTCTCTCTCTCTCTCTCTCTCTCTCTCTCTCTAGGGGAGGTTGGTGGTTGTAATTCCCATAGGGTTTATATTTTCATGATCTGTGTATTACTGTATAACCCGCTTTGAATCTTGTATCACCTGCTTGTTTTATCTCCTTTTACTCTCTTAGGCTTGAATTCATTCGGCCCCATTCAGCTTACTGTTTTAAGACGTTTATCCCCATCCAGGTGTCGATTTATTCCTGGCGAGCGATAGCAAGCCAGCAGTGTATGAAGAAATCCGGCTTCGCCGGAAACATTTTTCGATCGAAAAATGTACAAATTTAGCCTGCTGTCAATTTATATTTGTTTAAATATGCGGGCTCGCTCCCGCTCGCCAGGAAAAAATCGACATCTGGATGGGGGTAAACATCTTAAAACAGTAGGCTGAATGGGGCCGAATGGATACAACCCAGAGAGAGAAGGAGAGAGAGAGAGAGAGACAACAACAAAAAACGAGGTGGGCTCCCTTAATAGCGTCTCCATTTGAAGATATTATTAAGATAATACACTGTAGTCTATATTAAGATAATACACTGTAGTCTATATTAAGATAATACACTGTAGTCTATATTAAGATAATACACTGTAGTCTATATTAAGATAATACACTGTAGTCTATATTAAGATAATACACTGTAGTCTATATTAAGATAATACACTGTAGTCTATATTAAGATAATACACTGTAGTCTATATTAAGATAATACACTGTAGTCTATATTAAGATAATACACTGTAGTCTATATTAAGATAATACACTGTAGTCTATATTAAGATAATACACTGTAGTCTATATTAAGATAATACACTGTAGTCTATATTAAGATAATACACTGTAGTCTATATTATTCCAGCTGACGGTATATACAACGCTTTAGCAGTACTATGTCTATACCTTCTTCTTTTCTATCCTTTCCTTCCACTTTCCTTTACTATCGACTTTGCTATCGCTACTAGAATCCTGACCACCTCGCTGGGATCGTAAGGTCTGTGTGGCCAATGTATATATGTAAATCTATGTAAATTATAACATATTACAGCTAAGTTTTCAACCAGATTATAAGTTTCTCAATGCTGTGTGAGATGGAAGTATTTATTTCACCCTCTGATGTCATGGCGCATTTCATATTTTTGTTTTGTTTTTATTAATAAACTGAGTAGCGGTATATACTGTATAGCTATATTAGCATCAACGCAACGAAGACTGCATGGTTGGTGACAAAAATATGAATGAATTCTGGTTTAGGAGCAATTTATAGCGAGGCCTTTCCGAGGGTTAAGTGCCCCATTAATTACTCCTTCCATTAATTACACCTTCCATCAATTACTCCTTCCATTAATTACACCTTCCATTAATTACTCCTTCCATTAATTACTCCTTCCATTAATTACTCCTTCCATTAATGACTCCTTCCATTAATTACACCTTCCATTAATTACTCCTTCCATTAATTACACCTTCCATTAATTACTCCTTCCATTAATGACTCCTTCCATTAATTACACCTTCCATTAATTACTCCTTCCATTAATTACACCTTCCATTAATTACTCCTTCCATTAATTACTCCTTCCATTAATTACTCCTTCCATTAATTACTCCTTCCATTAATTACACCTTCCATTAATTACTCCTTCCATTAATTACACCTTCCATTAATTACTCCTTCCAGTAAGGACTCCTTCCATAATTCCACGGCAGGAATTACTCCTTCCAGGAAGGACTCGGGCCATTAATTACACCTTCCATTAATTACGCCTTCCATTAACACCTTCCAGGAAGGACGCTTCCAGGAATTACTCCGCAGGAATTACACCGGCCAGGAATTACGCTTCCAGTTAATTACACCAGCAAAGGACGTCCGGCCAGGAAGGACACGCGGCCAGGAAGGACGCCGGGCCAGGAATGACGCGGCCAGAAACGCGTCCAGGAAGGAGCAGGGCCAGTAAAGGACGTCGGCGGCCGGGAAGGAGCGCGGCCAGGAAGGACGCCGTGCCAGGAAGACGCCGGCGCAGGAAGGAAGCGGGACAGGAAGGACGCCGGCCAGGAAGGACGCATGCCAGGCATGACGCCGCCATGGAAGGACTGCCCCAGAAGTACGCCGGCCAGGAAGGACGCCTGGAAGGAAGGAGCCGGCCAGTGAATGAAGCCGGCAGGTAAGAAGCCGGCCAGGAAGGCGCCGGCCAGGAAGGGGACGGCCGGCAAGGAGGACCGCCGGCCTAGGAAGGAGCCGGTCCATGGAGGAGGAGGCCGGCAGGAAGGAGCCTGCCAAGGAAGGACGCTCCCAGGCAAGAAGGAACGCGGGCGCATGAATACACACCGGCCAGGAAATGGACGCCGGCCAGGAAAGAACCCATCCGGCCAGGAAGGAAGTACGCCGGCCAGCTAAGGACTAGTCATGAGTAGAGGACACCGGCCAGGAAGGACGCCGGCCAGGAAGGACGGCCGGCCACAGAAGGACACCGGCCCAGGAAGGACGCCGGCCAGGAAGGACGCCGGCCAAGAATGGACACGGCCAGGAAGGTACGCCGGCCAGGAATGACCCCGGCCAAGAGGAATTACGCCGAGCCAGCAGAGGACACCGGCAGGGCAAGGACACCGTCCAGGAACGAGCCGGCGCAGGAAGGACGCCGCCGCCAGGAAGGGAACGCATGGCCAGGAAAGGACGCCGGCCAGGAAGGACTCACGGACAGGAAGGAAAATCTACCGGCCAGGACGGAAGAAGCCGGCCAGGAAGAACGGCAGGAAGGACACCGGCCAGAATGACACCGGCCAGTGGAGAGGACGCCGGCTCAGGAAGGAGACCGCCAGGAAGAGGACGCCGGTCCAGGAAGGGCACCGGCCAGGAAGGAACACCGGCCAGGCAGGACGCTCGGCCAGGAATACGCAGGCCCTAGGCAGGAAGAAGCCGGCCAGTAAGGACATCCGGCCAGGAAGGACGCCGGCCAGGAATGACGCCGTGCCGGAAAGGAAGGTACACGGCCCGGGAGGAGGACCGCTGTCCCAGGAAGGACACCCAGGTGCCAGGGGAAGTTACACCGTGAAAGGGAAGGACGCCGCAGGAAGGACGCCGGCCAGGAATGAAGACTGCCAGGAATGACGACGGCCAAAGAAATGAAACCGGCCAGGGAAGGACGCGGACAGGAAAGGACAGCCTGCCCATTAATGGACGCCGTTCCAGGAATGACGACGCGCCAGGAATGACACCTTCCAGTAATTACGCTTCCATTAACGACTCCTGCCATGAATTACGTCCTTCCGGATTACTCCTTCCATGTAATTACACCGCCATCAATGTACTCCTAAGGAAGAGCACCTGCCATTAATGTACGACTGTCCAGTAATGACCCACCTGCCTAGTAAGTACACCTTCCATTAATTACTCCTTCCATTAATTACTCCTTCCTATAATGACTCCTTCCATTGTAATTACACCTCCATTAATTACTCGCTTCCATTAAGTTACTCCCTTCCATTCAATGACTGCCATCCATTAAGTACTCCTATTCCATTAATTTACACCTTCCATTAATTACTCCTTCCATTAATTACTACTTCCATTAATGACTCCTTCCATTCATTACACCTTCCATTAATGACTCCTTCCATGAAGTTACACCTTCCATAATTACTCCTTCCATTTGCCTATAACAAATGAATTCATTCTACTGATGAAGCTACAGTATATGCGATGAACATTGTCCAATAGATATATAAACATCCTCCTCACAATGGTGTTTATAGTCATGCTTTATTAGTTCTTCACTTCACTACAAAAATCTTCCACGACAACCATATCAGTGTCAGCAATTCTGGAATCAGTGTGATATATGCTGTAATCTTGTGTCAGTTGTATGTATGACTGTAATCTTGTGTCAGTGTATGTATGCTGTAATCTTGGCATACAGTGTATGTATGCTTGTATATCTTCCATCACAAATAGTACTATCCATGCAACTTAACCTTCTTACATGAATAATCCTACACTTTATCACAATTTCCCACTGCCAAAAACAAACACCTACCAATGAAATTAATGAAAGCATGAATTGAAATCCACCTGGGATTCAGAACCTGGGTTACCACACACTCAAACCATTACACCATCAAGACCTAAAATATATTTTGTTTACCGTAGCTGCTAGATATTAACCCTTTGAGGATTACAAGACGCGTTTGGACACTGATTCTGGGTTTAATTAATAAATTTTATTACGGCTTAGGAAGGACCTTTTTTTTTTTGTGGGGAAAGTTTTAAAAAGGTTAAATGTGTAAGTTATCCCGTGATTTCCATACAGCCTTCCTAATCTAATATTAATGGTCTGATGATAACCACATATAAATCTGACCAAAAACGCGTCAGTGGTCAAGGCAGTAAGGGGGTGGTCGACCTCTTTTGCGTTCTGTCCTTTTTATCTTTCTCTGCTTGTATCCCATTTGGCCCCATTCAGCCTACTGTTTTAAGACGTTTATTCCCCATCCAAGGTGTAAATGTTTTACTGGGTGGAGCGGTTAGCGAATGACAGCATAGTTTTTATTGTTGTTTGACAGCCGGCTAATTTTGTACATTTTTCGATAGAAAAATGTCTCCGGCGAAGCCGGAATTCTTCATATAATGCTGGGGCGCTATAGCTCGCCAAGAAGAAAACGAAAACTAGATGGGGATTAAAAACTTTAAATAGTTGGGTGAATGGGGCCGAATGGATACAAGCCCAGAGAAAGAGAGAAAAGGACAGAAATAACAAAGCGCAGGTGAACCCCTTAAGTCACATGGGCTAGTTCCTGGTTCATTATGTTCAACTCTCAAGAGGATCAGTTAGTTTGGTTTGATTGTGTACACTAATATTATCATTAAGGTTTGGCTTAATAGAAATGTTCAATTTCAATATTTCAATTGTTAGTATTTGCATCATAATCTATCTATCTATAATACTCAGGCCTAATCCCCACTTTTCCCATTTTGCACTTGTTCTCTGTAAGCAAAGGAAGTGAAAACAAAGGTAAATCAAAACTAGGCTCGCATGCACTATCTAACCTACAATATAATATATAAGGACGCAGCAAAACAAACACAGGGGCGTGATGAGGTGGATTACGGACCCTATAATAACACAGATCGGCCACCTTACGCCCTATTGGTGTCATTAGCTTCTCTTTATACACAAACAATCTATCTACTATCTAGTTATTCCGGCCCATCCACTTTTTTTCCCTTTTTCTTTGGTTGGTTGTGGCCGACTCAAGACAGAGCAAGAATAGGAACATCACAAAACACAACAACAAACAATGAACACACAAAAACAAAATACAAACACATAGGCCTACACACCCACAATACATAATCGGCAATGCTGGTCCAGAATATTCTGTATAGTTTGGTCTATGGATCTAACAGCCACATTATTAACCCTATCTAAAATGATTCCCTAGGCCTTCATAAACGAAATAAGAAACAAATAGTGATCTTCCTGACACTGAATGGTAATTAGTCCTATCACACATTAGCACTCGGCTATTAGTCCTATCACACATTAGCACTCGGCTATTAGTCCTATCACACATTAGCACTCGGCTATTTGATCTTCATTCGATATGACATTGGTAGCACCCTTCCCAAATGTGTAACCCCTTCAGTACCGGTGCCGTCCTTTTTAACTTTATGCTGGCTACTATTAACTATTTTATTCAGCTTAAGAAGGGCCTCCAGCAATTAACAGGCTTCGAACTATCTCGCTTAACCCTTTTTACTCCCACAGATCCCCTTTAACCTGCACTAAATCGTCGAAGTATAATAGCTAGAATAAAAATCTAAAGACGTCCCCGGCACAGAAAGGGTTAACAATTCTTCACGATCCAGGCAATAACATCACCCCATTGCTTGAATCCCGCTCCAAAATGGCGGCCAAACAACAAAGATGGCCGCTCTCTCTCACCCCAGGCTCTCCAATACGAACGACGTAGACCAAATGCAAATGAAAATGAAAGTGGCATGAGTAATTTTGTTTTTAACCAGAACTCGTGGCTTTCAATCAGACCCCCAGCAAGGCTGTGTACTTGAACCTGTTATTAGCCTACATAATATGGCACACTAACACCAAATTATACGCTAAACAATAACACACAAACACAACAAACAATTAAAGGGAGGTGCAGTGTTTGTTCCATAGACTTCCAGCAACCTTAGAATTACACCACCTTGACCCCCTTTCAAGATGAATTTGTAAAATTTTCGGTAGAAAAATATCACGGCCTAAGGCCAGTTCCTTATAAATTACAGGATCGCTATCGCCAGGAACAAAAAATCGATACCTAAAAGGCACGAAAGGTCTTAAAAGTGACAGAAATGGGGCGAAAGTTCTTAAAATCGCCAAACAAATAGGGTGAACGTCTTAAAAAGCAATGGGGCTAAACATGAGGGAGAAAGGGATCCAGAAAACAATCCCTCCGGTGGAAATCTCCCCTTAACTCTCTACCAGTGCCAAGGGGACCAGTATTGTTAAGTAAGGTCAGGTTATATTTATAATATAATTGATTTATTGATTTATTTCACTCCCAACACCAAACACCTCCCCATGAAATGAATCCCTTCTTTACCGAGATGTCTTTTTAGTTTTATTCTAGCTATACCGGTACAGTAATTAGAAGATTAGTGCAGTTTAAAAATAATGTGTGTTAGTGCAAAGGGTTAAGTGAGATAGTTCGAAGCTTCCTAATTGCTGGTTACTCTTTTTAAACTTAATAAAATCGTCTAATAGTTGCCTGAATATAATTAAAAGGATGTCGCCGGAACGGATGAAAGCATGTGATCCTACCGGGATTCGAAGCTGGGTTACCACATATAGATCTAACTCTAACCATTACACCATCAAGACAGTTACAGGTTAAGTACATGACTACGATTATATATCCATTTATCAAATACTGGATATTCATGGGGAGTTATAGCGAGCCTGTAATTTAAGAGGAACCGGCCTTCGGACGGAAATTTTTTCTATCGAAATATGTACACATTTATTTTGAAGGAGGGTTTAGGGCAGGTGTTTTTGAAGCATAACGGAGGTCTAGAGAGGAAACTAAAAAAACTAATAAATAGATACATAAATAGATAAAATAAATACGCTAAAGGGAGGTATGTCGTTTTAATAGACCCCCTTCTTGCTCAGACCCCTTATACGACTTGAAGGGTTATTTTTTCCCCCTATGAGATAGAGACCCTGTAGTAAGAGACTAGAATGGCCATCTTCTTCTTTGGATGCCATTTTGGTGCCTCAATTATCAAACGAGGTGTTTATTGTTGATCATGTAGAATGTATACCCAAAGATCAAACTATATAGCCTGTATAATTAATGAGAGAGAGAGAGAGAGAGAGAGAGAGAGAGAGAGAGAGAGAGAGAGAGAGAGAGAGAGAGAGAGAGAGAGAGAGAGAGAGAGAGAGAGAGAGAGAGAGAGAGAGAGAGGGGGGGGGGGGGGTGAATAGGTCAGTAAAGTATTTCTACCATGACCAACCTCAATTATATAATTATTATACTAGAGTGAATAATATCAAGGTGAGAATATTGTCATTATAGCAAAGACGTACTTTATACCGAATCCCCTACCAATACTGTATCTCTCTCTCTCTCACATACACACACAACACACACAACTCTCTCATTCTCACTCTCTCTCACACACTCTCACTCTCACTCTCTCACACACACACACTCACACTTTCTTATCTCCCACTTACACTCTGTCTGTCTGTCTGTCTGTCTGTCTCTCCCCCTCCCTCTCCACACAGTGTTCCTACAAGGCCCATTATCCTTGGTTATATGTTTGTTCCTGTGTATAATATCAGGAATTACATATAATATATAGAACCAACCTGCTATACCTGGGGCCACATTAGTCATTAAGGGGAGATGGTTCACTTTTCTGCTCCCCCTTCTCCCTCATGCAATGCCCCAATGGTTTTCAATGTTTAATATACATGGAAGGAAGGGGTGGGTAGTTGGAGAGATGGGGTGGATACTTGGTGGGGTGGATAAGTGGAGGAAAGGGGTGGTGGCTGGATAGTTGGAGAGATGGGGTAGTGGGGTAAGTTGGAGGGATATGTTGGATAGTTTGGGGTGGTGGGTGGATAGGTGGAAGTAAGGGATGGTGGGCTGGATAGGTTGACCAGGTACGGAAGCAGTATGATCGTTGTTCAGTCCAAGGTAATTCCCTTCTCTCAGCTGTATAACTTATCCAAGAGTCATATTGTGCACTTAAAACAATCTTAACCATCCAATTTCAAAACCATTTGACCCCTTCTGTACCGGCTACGACTTTTTTATTCTAGTCTGGCTATCAATAGACGATTTTATCCAGCTTAGGAAGGGCGTCTACCAGTTAAAATATTACAGACTATCTCAATTAATCCTTTTAGCTACCATACATCTTTCCTATGCTGCATACAATCGTCTATATGTAGCTGAAATCAAATACAAAAGAAAGTACCGGAACTGAACTAAATAGATAGATATGTATTATGTGTTCCTTCGTGGAAGAAATGTGAGTAAAAATAATATAATTATTGGGTTGCAGAGAATTCTAAATCTTGTCTTCTGAATGTTGTCCGTCTAGAGCCACCTTAATACCTCCAACCGAACACACACACACACACACACACACACACAACCCCCCCCCCCCCCCCCCCCCCCACACACACACCTTCACTTAATACTACCATCTTTCCTGTTATAGACTTCCTGTGGCGTACTAGTGAAAGGGTCAGGGCTGTGTTGGTTTTGTTCGCAATATTTCGTCAAAGTCATTTCAGAATTAGGCCAAAATAAGATCTTGCCTTTAGCTGGGTGCATTTTTCTACCAAGTAATGCACACATTGATCTCGAAGGGGGTCTGGGGGTATTTTATTAAGTTTGATGGAGGGCTAGGGAGGAAATAAAACAAAATACATACATAAATAAAAAAAACACAAAATAAATACAATAAATACAATAAATCAATACATAAATACATAAATAACAAATATGTAATAATCTGCCCTGATATAAGAGAAACAGCGTCAGCCATGAAAAGGGGAAGTGAAAGAGGAGGGAGAGGAGGGAATAGAAGCAATGGAGTGGGAACAATAACTAGGCTAGTGGGACAGGTTAGTATGTAAATAGGTCAAGGAGGGGAAAGCTGTAGGATACGATGTGTGTTTGTGGGGGTGATAGGTGAGAAGGTGGATAGATTGGGGTAGTGGATAGGTTGGGGGGGTAGATAGGTGGTGGAGGGAGGGAGTGGAGTGGTGGATAGTGGAGGGAGATAGGGGTGGATAGGTGGATTGGGAAGAGTGGATATGTGAGGGGTGGATAGTGAAGGGAGTGGGATGGTTGGATAGGTGGAGGGAAAAGGTGGACAAATAGGAAGGGTGGATAGGTGGAGGGAATGGTAGGGTAGTGGATAGGTGGAGGGAAGGGGTGGTGAAGTGGACAGGTGAACAATGTTCGGAAGCAGAAGACGATTTATGAGGGAAACAGAACAAAGGAGTTAAGGGAAGGTAGAGCCCCTATAGTAACAGAGATCGGCCAACCTCCGCCATCTTGGTGCCACTGGTGATATTCTCATCTTTGTACACTCGGATGCCATAGTCTCTAACCCACCAATAACATTTAATATGCATGGACTTCTCCTACAGTATTTCTGTGTTAGTTTATTTCTGGTAACGAATTTACGAATATTATTTTCTATACATCAACTACAAAACTGTATAATATATATGATTTATTGAAAAGCAAGTTCCATGCCAAAATCAATCCAGAGAGTTATAATTACATAAAGAAAACCATAGGGGTCCACGAATTATTATCTCCATACCAATAATCAACATTCCGGAATACTAGGACAGGATAATATAGTTTGTCTCTTGCATTAATTAGGCTATACTGTACTTTGAACATGATAAACAAATCAAATAAAACCCATTTTTTATAATTAAGGGGGGATGTGCGTATTTATTTGTTCATGTATGTATCTTTATAATATCTTTTTAGTTTCCTCCCTAGACCTCCATCAAGCTTAAGAAAAAAAAAAAAAAAAAAAACGGGACCCTCCTTCAAGATAAATTTGTTCGATAGAAAACTTTCCCGACCAAAGGCCGGTTTCTCCTAAATTACAAGCTCGCTAGCGCTCGCCAGGACAAAAAATCGACACCCAAATGGCACAAATATCTTAATTGACAACGAAATGGTGCGAAAGGTGTTAACTCTCTAACCCAGAAGTGAACCGTATATTAGTGAACAGAGCAGGGTGAGTGAGAGGTGACACAGATATATGGAAAATACAGTATATATTATACTGTAATGATGTTATTGTTATTATAGAGGTCTGTGTGTGTGTGTGCGTGTGTGTGTGGACCCTCTGACCCCCTGCTGCACACCTCTCTAACACCCTCCACCTCTACCTCATTTTGATTACTCGTTTTATTACGATTTAATTTTTAATTTGTATTTTGTTAACCCTTTTGCTGCGGGTGACGTTCTGGAACGTCCTGGCAAGTTACAGCAATTTCCAGGCTTTAAAAGCCTGTAAATTTGTAAAAGCCGTAAAATCGAGTGTCAGGGCGGGAGCGAGGGGCCCACCTCCGACCCTCAGAGCACCGAGCGGCTCACTGAGGTTGACTGTGTCTCGCACGGGTCTCTCTCTGTGTCTCCCAACAGTGTAGCCAAGCGAGCGAGTGTTATATAATAGCGGGTTTCCCGCGTTTCAATGGCACCACTGCGGGTGAACCAGACCACGTACGGGGCCCGTTCTGGTGTCATTTTGAAGCTATTCTCGCTTAGTTTTCGGCAAAATACACTACATTTAATGCAGATGCTTGATTTATCATTCAGGAGTGCCTGAATATGCCCTAAATAGCCCAAACATAGCCGCAGGCAATGGGTTAATGAATAAATAGAGGAAGGATAGCCTATACACAAAGTTAATATAAACAAGTTAATACAATTCAATGACACCCATTTTACTTGCATACAGATCATGTGGAAGAACAGAAGGTATGTAGGACACTCAACAACTACATAACATACAGTGACACATGAAGTAACCACCCCTATCACACCAACACACCTGGAATCATAGTATCAAGAGTTAAGGGCAGGTTTTTACTGTTTCCTAGACTTCCATCAAGCTTGAAATTACACCCGCTTGACCCCCTTTCAAGATAAATTTGTACATTTTTCGATAGAAAAATGTTCCGGCCGAAGGCCGGTGCCTCTTAAATTACAGGCTCGCTATCGCTCGCCAGGAAAAAATCGACACCTAAATGGCACAAAAGGTCTTAAAAGTGACATAAATGGGGTGAAAGTTCTTAAAATCGCCAAACTAATGGATCGAACGTCTTAAAATCTAAAAAAAAAAAATAACGGGGCTAAACATGAGGAAGAAAGGGGGGTAAAGAAAAAAAATCCCTCAAGTGGAAATCTCCCCTTAAGGGGCTAGTGGCTATTCATTTATTATTTGTATAGGCCTACTTCATTTATTATTTGTATAGGCCTACTTCATTTATTATTTGTATAGGCCTACTTCATTTATTATTTGTATAGGCCTCATTTATTCATTTATTCATTTATTTTTTAGTTTCCTCGCTAGACCTCCATCAAGCTTAGAAAACACCCCCTATACCCCCCCTTCAAGATAAATTTGTACATTTTTCGGTAGAAAAATGTCCTGGCCGAAGGCTGGTTCCTCTTAAAACTATAGGCTCGTTATCGCTCGCCAGGAAAAAAAAAATACACCTTAATGACACGAAAGGTCTTAAAATTGACAAACGAAATGGGGCGAAAGGTGTTAAAATCGCCAAACTAATGTGCCGAACCTCGTAAAATCTCAAAACTAATGGGGCTAACCACGAGGGAAAAAGGGGTCCCAATATAAACAACCATCCCCCCTTAAATCAATTAACTCTAATATTGTACAGGCAACGTCACAAGGATATTTACCAGAGTTTTGACTTTTATTATCAGACTACGGCTTGTGATTCTTGGACAAAAACACTTAAGTCAGGCACACAGTTCGGTTACATCACTCTAGTCTTTAAATTAGTCATTGGAGTTGATGAGTCATAAAAAGACCCCCCCCCCTACGCCAACGATGTACAGTTGGTCAAAGTTCCATAAATTTAATCTTTTTAGGGTCAATTATTGTGACTGTATTCTAAAATTTGACATCAATAATTTTAATCAAGCATTTTTAACTTGAAGTTTCTTGTATAACCTCTGCTTACTTTTTGTCTGTATTTATTGTTTATCTTTTTCTTTTTCTATTATTATTATTATTATTATTACTATTAATATTGATTATTTTTTAAATTTATTGTTCTTGTTAAAAGAGTACTCTTTGTTTAAATCTGTTGTTACTTCATATTTTGCAATTATTTGTCTTTATATTATATGTATTCATTGTCGATAGTATCAATTGCTTACTTTGCGATTTCCTTAGTTTATTTGTGCTATAAATGTAGGTTATTTGTAGGGTAGTTATTGATAGGGGTCACTTGAGGCATGCTATGCTTACAGGTACCTACCCGATAGCACTATCGTTAGTGAGTGCTGTACTGTATTTTATATATTATTTTGTAATAGTATAGATATCTTATCAATATTTGTATTTTGTACTATTGTTAATGTCTTGTCATGTTGCAAATTTGATTTTAAATAATATTTTGACATTTAACATGTAGTTTCTTTATTCATGCAGAGTTTAGTAAAATTTGCCAGAACGTCCCGGACTTCCCAAACTTGACTACTTCCTTTAACGTGACGATAGTGCGTTGTTATATGTGCGATTAGTTTGCTTGGGAAACAGATTAACTTGCTCATGTAGTAATGTACACCCTATGTGGTGGATTGTGTTCTTTTATTTAATAATTTTCATTTTAGTAAACGTTGTTTCCACATAGCGATTTTGATAATTTAATTTGACTTTATATTGTCCTTGTCCCAATTTTGGTTTGTTTAGTTTGCAAGTTTTACATTTTAATTTAAGGGGAGAAAGACCGTTTTTCTGGACCCCCTTCTCCCTAATGTGTAGCCCCACTAGTTTTGAGATTTTAAGACGTTGGTTCCATTAGTTTGGGGATTTTATGACCTTTCACCCCATTTCTGTGTCAATATTAGGACCCTTCGTGCCATTTAGGTGTCGATTTTTTTCTGGCGAGCGATTGCGAGCCTGTAATTTTAGGAGGAATCAGCCTTTGGCTGGGACATTTTTCTACCGAAAAATGTAGCAATCTATCTTGAAGGGGGGTCTAGGGGGTGTTTTTCTAAGCTTGATGGAGGTCTAGGGAGGAAACTAAAAAATATATATATGAATAAATGAATGAATACACCAAACAAACATCCACTGTCCCTTTAAGTCACCATCACATGCGCTTGACAGTCTTCATGAGTATTTAATAGCCCATGACTATAGTCCATTCATTATGATTGGCCCAATAATCTTGACCATTAACCTCTAACTCAAAAAGGACTAAGGTAATCGAGCTAATATTTCTACCATTTGGGAAGAG
>CM064555.1:18835901-18910743 GCA_032716605.1 Paralithodes platypus | reverse complement strand
CACCTGCTTGTTTTATCTCCTTTTACTCTCTTAGGCTTGAATTAATTCGGCCCCATTCAGCTTACTGTTTTAAGACGTTTATCCCCATCCAGGTGTCGATTTCTTCCTGGCGAGCGATAGCAAGCCAGCAGGGTATGAAGAAGAAATCCGGCTCCGCCGGAAACATTTTTCGATCGAAAAATGTACAAATTTAGCCTGCTGTCAATTTATATTTGTTTAAATATGCGGGCTCGCTCCCGCTCGCCAGGAAAAAATCGACATCTGGATGGGGGTAAACATCTTAAAACAGTAGGCTGAATGGGGCCGAATGGATACAACCCAGAGAGAGAAGGAGAGAGAGAGAGACAACAACAAAAAACGAGGTGGGCTCCCTTAATAGCGTCTCCATTTGAAGATATTATTAAGATAATACACTGTAGTCTATATTATTCCAGCTGACGGTATATACAACGCTTTAGCAGTACTATGTCTATACCTTCTTCTTTTCTATCCTTTCCTTCCACTTTCCTTTACTATCGACTTTGCTATCGCTACTAGAATCCTGACCACCTCGCTGGGATCGTAAGGTCTGTGTGGCCAATGCATATATGTAAATCTATGTAAATTATAACATATTACCGCTAAGTTTTCAACCAGATTATAAGTTTCTCAATGCTGTGTGAGATGGAAGTATTTATTTCACCCTCTGATGTCATGGCGCATTTCATATTTTTGTTTTGTTTTGATTAATAAACTGAGTAGCGGTATATACTGTATAGCGGTATATACTGTATAGCTATATTAGCATCAACGCAACGAAGACTGCATGGTTGGTGACAAAAATATGAATGGATGAATTCTGGTTTAGGAGCAAATTTATAGCGAGGCCTTTCCGAGGGTTAAGTCACGTGCCCCCCCATTAATTACTCCTTCCATTAATTACACCTTCCATCAATTACTCCTTCCATTAATTACACCTTCCATTAATTACTCCTTCCATTAATTACTCCTTCCATTAATTACTCCTTCCATTAATTACTCCTTCCATTAATTACACCTTCCATTAATTACACCTTCCATTAATTACTCCTTCCATTAATTACACCTTCCATTAATTACTCCTTCCATTAATTACACCTTCCATTAATTACTCCTTCCATTAATTACTCCTTCCATTAATTACTCCTTCCATTAATTACTCCTTCCATTAATTACTCCTTCCATTAATTACTCCTTCCATTAATTACTCCTTCCATTAATTACACCTTCCATTAATTACTCCTTCCATTAATTACACCTTCCATTAATTACTCCTTCCATTAATTACACCTTCCATTAATTACTCCTTCCATTTATTACTACTTCCATTAATTTAATTACTCCTTCCATTAATTACACCTTCCATTAATTACTCCTTCCATTAATTAATCCTTCCATTAATGACTCCTTCCATTAATTACACCTTCCATTAATGACTCCTTCCATTAATTACACCTTCCATTAATTACTCCTTCCATTTGCCTATACAAATGAATTCATCTACTGATGAAGCTACAGTATATGCGAAACATTGTCAATATATATATAAACATCCTCCTCACATGGTGTTTATATTCATCTTTATTAGTTCTTCACTTCACTACAAACATCTTCCACGACAACCTATATCAGTGTCAGCAATTCTTGTATCAGTGTATATATGCTGTAATCTTGTGTCAGTGTATGTATGCTGTAATCTTGGATCAGTGTATGTATGCTGTAATCTTCCATCAAATAGTACTATCATGCAATTAACTTCTTACATGAATAATCTAACTTATCAATTTCACTGCCAACACCAAACACCTCCCAATGAAATTAATGAAAGCATATGATCCACCTGGGATTCGAACCTGGGTTACCAACACTCAAACCATTACACCATCAAGACCTAAATATATTTTTGTTTACCGTAGCTGCATAGCTATTAACCCTTTGAGGATCAAGACGCGTTTGGACACTTTATTCTGGGTTTAATTAATAAATTTTATACGGCTTAGGAAGGACTTGTGGGAAGTAAAAGGTTAAATGTGTAAGTTATCCCTGTGATTTCCATACAGCCTTCCTAATCTAATATAATGGTCTGATGATAACCACAATAAACTGACAAAACGCGTCATGTGGTCAAGGCATTAAGGGGGTGGTGACCTCTTTTGGTTCTGTCCTTTTCTATCTTTCTCTGGCTTGTATCCATTTGGCCCCATTCAGCCTACTGTTTTAAGACGTTTATCCCCATCCAGGTGTAAATGTTTTACTGGTGAGCGGTAGCGAGCCAGCATATTTTTATTTTTGTTTGACAGCAGGCTAAATTTGTACATTTTTCGATAGAAAAATTTCTCCGGCGAAGCCGGATTTCTTCATATAATGCTGGCTCGCTATAGCTCGCCAGGAAGAAATCGACACCTAGATGGGGATAAAAGTCTTAAAATAGTTGGCTGAATGGGGCCGAATGGATACAAGCCAGAGAAAGAGAGAAAAGGACAGAAATAACAAAGAGCAGGTGACCCCCCTTAAGTCACATGGGCTAGTTCCTGGTTCATTATGTTCAACTCTCAAGAGGATCAGTTAGTTTGGTTTGATTGTGTACACTTAATATTATCATTAAGGTTTGGCTTAATAGAAATGTTCAATTTTAATATTTCAATTGTTAGTATTTGCATCATAATCTATCTGTCTATAATACTCAGACCCAATCCCCACTTTTCCCATTTTGCACTTGTTCTCTGTAAGCAAAGGAAGTGAAAACAAAGGTAAATCAAAACTAGGCTCGTATGCACTATCTAACCTACAATATAATATATAAGGACGCAGCAAAACAAACACAGGGGCGTGATGAGGTGGATTACGGACCCTATAATAACACAGATCGGCCACCTTACGCCCTATTGGTGTCATTAGCTTCTCTTTATACACAAACACATTCTATCTATCTATCTAGTTATTCCGGCCCAATTCCCACTTTTCCCTTTTTCTTGGGGGGGGGGGGGGGGTTTGGCCGACTCAAGACAGAGCAAGAATAGGAACATCACAAAACACAACAACAAACAATGAACACACAAAAACAAAATACAAACACATAGGCCTACACACCCACAATACATAATCGGCAATGCTGGTCCAGAATATTCTGTATAGTTTGGTCTATGGATCTAACAGCCACATTATTAACCCTATCTAAAATGATTCCCTAGGCCTTCATAAACGAAATAAGAAACAAATAGTGATCTTCCTGACACTGAATGGTAATTAGCCTCGCACACATTTAGTCGGCTATTAGTCCTATCACACATTAGCACTCGGCTATTAGTCCTATCACACATTAGCACTCGGCTATTAGTCCTATCACACATTAGCACTCGGCTATTAGTCCTATCACACATTAGCACTCGGCTATTTGATCTTCATTCGATATGACATTGGTAGCACCCTTCCCAAATGTGTAACCCCTTCAGTACCGGTGCCGTCCTTTTTAACTTTATGCTGGCTACTATTAACTATTTTATTCAGCTTAAGAAGGGCCTCCAGCAATTAACAGGCTTCGAACTATCTCGCTTAACCCTTTTTACTCCCACAGATCCCCTTTAACCTGCACTAAATCGTCGAAGTATAATAGCTAGAATAAAAATCTAAAGACGTCCCCGGCACAGAAAGGGTTAACAATTCTTCACGATCCAGGCAATAACATCACCCCATTGCTTGATAATCACGGCTCCAAAATGGCGGCCAAACAACAAAGATGGCCGCTCTCTCTCACCCCAGGCTCTCCAATACGAACGACGTAGACCAAATGCAAATGAAAATGAAAGTGGCATGAGTAATTTTGTTTTTAACCAGAACTCGTGGCTTTCAATCAGACCCCCAGCAAGGCTGTGTACTTGAACCTGTTATTAGCCTACATAATATGGCACACTAACACCAAATTATACGCTAAACAATAACACACAAACACAACAAACAATTAAAGGGAGGTGCAGTGTTTGTTCCATAGACTTCCAGCAACCTTAGAATTACACCACCTTGACCTTTATCAAGAGAATTTGTAAAATTTTCGGTAGAAAAATATCACGGCCTAAGGCCAGTTCCTTATAAATTACAGGATCGCTATCGCCAGAAACAAAAATCGATACCTAAAAGGCACACGAAAGGTCTTAAAAGTGACAGAAATGGGGCGAAAGTTCTTAAAATCGCCAAACAAATAGGGTGAACGTCTTAAAAAGCAATGGGGCTAAACATGAGGGAGAAAGGGATCCAGAAAACAATCCCTCCGGTGGAAATCTCCCCTTAACTCTCTACCAGTGCCAAGGGGACCAGTATTGTTAAGTAAGGTCAGGTTATATTTATAATATAATTGATTTATTGATTTATTTCACTCCCAACACCAAACACCTCCCCATGAAATGAATCCCTTCTTTACCGAGATGTCTTTTTAGTTTTATTCTAGCTATACCGGTACAGTAATTAGAAGATTAGTGCAGTTTAAAAATAATGTGTGTTAGTGCAAAGGGTTAAGTGAGATAGTTCGAAGCTTCCTAATTGCTGGTTACTCTTTTTAAACTTAATAAAATCGTCTAATAGTTGCCTGAATATAATTAAAAGGATGTCGCCGGAACGGATGAAAGCATTTGATCCTACCGGGATTCGAAGCTGGGTTACCACATATAGATCTAACTCTAACCATTACACCATCAAGACAGTTACAGGTTAAGTACATAACTACGATTATATATCCATTTATCAAATACTGGATATTCATGGGGAGTTATAGCGAGCCTGTAATTTAAGAGGAACCGGCCTTCGGACGGAAATTTTTTCTATCGAAATATGTACACATTTATTTTGAAGGAGGGTTTAGGGCAGGTGTTTTTGAAGCATAACGGAGGTCTAGAGAGGAAACTAAAAAAACGAATAAATAGATACATAAACAGATAAAATAAATACGCTAAAGGGAGGTATGTCGTTTTAATAGACCCCCTTCTTGCTCAGACCCCTTATACGACTTGAAGGGTTATTTTTTCCCCCTATGAGATAGAGACCCTGTAGTAAGAGACTAGAATGGCCATCTTCTTCTTTGGATGCCATTTTGGTGCCTCAATTATCAAACGAGGTGTTTATTGTTGATCATGTAGAATGTATACCCAAAGATCAAACTATATAGCCTGTATAATTAATGAGAGACAGAGAGAGGTAGAGAGAGAGAGGGAGAGAGACAGCGAGAGAGGGAGAGGGAGGGGGAGAGAGAGAGGGAGAGAGAGAGAGTGAGAGAGGGACGAGGGAGAGGAGAGGGGTGAGACGAGGAGGGAGTCAGAGAGGGCGAGAGAGAGAGAGAGGCCATCGAGAGAGAGATGATTGCTGAGAGAGAGAGAGAGAGCCGAGAGAGAGAGAGAGAGCCGAGAGAGAGAGAGAGAGAGAGAGCGAGAGAGAGAGAGAGAGAGAGAGGAGAGAGAGAGAGGAGAGAAGAGGGAGCCAGAGAGAGGAGAGAGAGAGAGGGGGGGGGGGGGGGTGAATAGGTCAGTAAAGTATTTCTACCATGACCAACCTCAATTATATAATTATTATACTAGAGTGAATAATATCAAGGTGAGAATATTGTCATTATAGCAAAGACGTACTTTATACCGAATCCCCTACCAATACTGTATCTCTCTCTCTCTCACATACACACACAACACACACAACTCTCTCATTCTCACACACTCTCACTCTCTCACACACACACACTCACACTTTCTTATCTCCCACTTACACTCTGTCTGTCTGTCTGTCTGTCTGTCTCTCCCCCTCCCTCCCTCCCTCTCCACACAGTGTTCCTACAAGGCCCATTATCCTTGGTTAATATGTGTGGTTCCTGTGTATAATATCAGGAATTACATATAATATATAGAACCAACCTGCTATACCTGGGGCCACATTAGTCATTAAGGGGAGATGGTTCACTTTTCTGCTCCCCCTTCTCCCTCATGCAATGCCCCAATGGTTTTCAATGTTTAATATACATGGAAGGAAGGGGTGGGTAGTTGGAGAGATGGGGTGGATAGGTGGAGGGAAGGGGTGGTGGGGTGGATAGTTGAAGGTAAGGGGTGGTGGGGTGGATAGGTGGAGGGAAGGGGTGGGGTGGATAGTGAAGGTAAGGGGTGGTGGGGTGGATAGGTGGAGGGAAGGGGTGGTGGGGTGGATAGTTGGAGGTAAGAGGTGGTGGGGTGGATTGTTGGAGGGATGGGGTGGTGGGCTGGATAAGTGGAGGGAAGGGGTGGTGGCTGGATAGTTGGAGAGATGGGGTAGTGGGGTGGATAGTTGGAGGGATGGGATGGTGGGGTGGATAGTTGGGGTGGTGGGTGGATAGGTGGAAGTAAGGGATGGTGGGCTGGATAGGTTGACCAGGTACGGAAGCAGTATGATCGTTGTTCAGTCCAAGGTATTCCCTTCTCTCAGCTGTATAACTTATCCAAGAGTCATATTGTGCACTTAAAACAATCTTAACCATCCAATTTCAAAACCATTTGACCCCTTCTGTACCGGCTACGACTTTTTTATTCTAGTCTGGCTATCAATAGACGATTTTATCCAGCTTAGGAAGGGCGTCTACCAGTTAAAATATTACAGACTATCTCAATTAATCCTTTTAGCTACCATACATCTTTCCTATGCTGCATACAATCGTCTATATGTAGCTGAAATCAAATACAAAAGAAAGTACCGGAACTGAACGGGTAAATAGATAGATATGTATTTCATGTGTTCCTTCGTGGAAGAAATGTGAGTAAAATAATATATGATTATTGGGTTGCAGAGAATTCTAAATCTTGTCTTCTGAATGTTGTCCGTCTAGAGCCACCTCTCCACATTCACTCCAACCGAACACACACACACACACACACACACACAACCCCCCCCCCCACCCCCCCCCCCACACACACACACACCCTTCACTTATATACTACCATCTTTCCTGTTATAGACTTCCTGTGGCGTACTAGTGAAAGGGTCAGGGCTGTGTTGGTTTTGTTCGCAATATTTCGTCAAAGTCAGTTTTCAGAATTAGGCCAAAATAAGATCTTGCCTTTAGCTGGGTGCATTTTTCTACCAAATAATGCACACATTGATCTCGAATGGGGGTTTGGGGGTATTTTTGTAATAAAGTTTGATGAAGGTCTAGGGAGGAAATAAAACAAAAATACATACATAAATAAAAAAACACAAAATAAATACAATAAATACAATAAATCAATACATAAATACATAAATAAGCAAATATGTAATAATCTGCCCTTGATATAAGAAGAAACAGCGTCAGCCATGGAAGGGGAAGGGGAAGTGAAAGATGGGAGGGAGAGGAGGGGAAATAGAAGCAATGGAGGGGGGAACAAGGGGGGGGGGGGGGTAACTAGGCTAGTGGGACAGGTTAGTATGTAAATAGGTCAAGGAGGGGAAAGGAGCTGTAGGATACGATGTGTGTGTGTGGGGGGGGGGGGGGGGGGGGGGATAGGGGGGGATAGGTGGAGAAAGGTGGAGAGGTTGGGTAGTGGATAGGTGGGGGGGGGGGGTAGATAGGTGGGTGGAGGGAGGGAGTGGGAGTGGTGGATAGGTGGAGGGAGATGAAGGGGTGGATAGGTGGATGAGGTGGGAAGAGTGGATATGTGGAGGGGTGGATAGGTGAAGGGAGTGGGATGGTTGGATAGGTGGAGGGAAAAGGTGGACAAATAGAGGAAGGGTGGATAGGTGGAGGGAAGGGGTAGGGTAGTGGATAGGTGGAGGGAAGGGGTGGTGAAGTGGACAGGTGAACAATGTTCGGAAGCAGAAGACGATTTATGAGGGAAACAGAACAAAGGAGTTAAGGGAAGGTAGAGCCCCTATAGTAACAGAGATCGGCCAACCTCCGCCATCTTGGTGCCACTGGTGATATTCTCATCTTTGTACACTCGGATGCCATAGTCTCTAACCCACCAATAACATTTAATATGCATGGACTTCACCTACAGCATTTCTGTGTTAGTTTATTTCTGGTAACGAATTTACGAATATTATTTTCTATACATCAACTACAAAACTGTATAATATATATGATTTATTGAAAAGCAAGTTCCATGCCAAAATCAATCCAGAGAGTTATAATTACATAAAGAACACCATAGGGGTCCACGAATTATTATCTCCATACCAATAATCAACATTCCGGAATACTAGGACAGGATAATGTAGTTTGTCTCTTGCATTAATTAGGCTATACTGTACTTTGAACATGATAAACAAATCAAATAAAACCCATTTTTTATAATTAAGGGGGGATGGGCGTATTTACTTGTTCATGTATGTATCTTTTAATATCTTTTTAGTTTCCTCCGTAGACCTCCATCAATCTTGTTAAAAAAAAAAAAAACAGGACCCTCCTTCAAGATAAATTTGTAGATAGAAAAATTACCCGGCCAAAGGCCGGGTCCTTTTAAAATACAGACTCGCTATCGCTCGCCAGGAAAAAATCGACACCTAAATGGCACAAAATATCTTAAAATTGACAACGAAATGGTGCGAAAGGTGTTAACTCTCTAACCCAGAAGTGAACCGTATATTAGTGAACAGAGCAGGGTGAGTGAGAGGTGACACAGATATAATGTGGAAATAATACAGTATATATTATACTGTAATGATGTTATTGTTATTATAGAGGTCTGTGTGTGTGTGTGTGCGTGTGTGTGTGGACCCTCTGACCCCCTGCTGCACACCTCTCTAACACCCTCCACCTCTACCTCATTTTGATTACTCGGTTATTACGATTTAATTTTTAATTTGTATTTTGTTAACCCTTTTGCTGCGGGTGACGTTCTGGAACGTCCTGGCAAGTTACAGCAATTTCCAGGCTTTAAAAGCCTGTAAATTTGTAAAAGCCGTAAAAATCGAGTGTCAGTGGGCGGGAGCGAGAGGGGCCCACCTCCGGCCCTCAGAGCACCGAGCGGCTCACTGAGGTTGACTGTGTCTCGCACGGGTCTCTCTCTGTGTCTCCCAACAGTGTAGCCAAGCGAGCGAGTGTTATATAATAGCAGGTTTCCCGCGTTTCAATGGCACCACTGCGGGTGAACCAGACCACGTACGGGGCCCGTTCTGGTGTCATTTTGAAGCTATTCTCGCTTAGTTTTCGGCAAAATACACTACATTTAATGAAGATGCTTGATTTATCATTCAGGAGTGCCTGAATATGCCCTAAATAGCCCAAACATAGCCGCAGGCAATGGGTTAATGAATAAATAGAGGAAGGATAGCCTATACACAAAGTTAATATAAACAAGTTAATACAATTCAATGACACCCATTTTACTTGCATACAGATCATGTGGAAGAACAGAAGGTATGTAGGACACTCAACAACTACATAACATACAGTGACACATGAAGTAACCACCCCTATCACACCAACACACCTGGAGTCATAGTATCAAGAGTTAAGGGCAGGTTTTTACTGTTTCCTAGACTTCCATCAAGCTTGAAATTACACCCGCTTGACCCCCTTTCAAGATAAATTTGTACATTTTTCGATAGAAAAATGTTCCGGCCGAAGGCCGGTGCCTCTTAAATTACAGGCTCGCTATTGCTCGCCAGGAAAAAATCGACACCTAAATGGCACAAAAGGTCTTAAAAGTGACATAAATGGGGTGAAAGTTCTTAAAATCGCCAAACTAATGGGGCGAACGTCTTAAAATCTAAAAAAAAAACAATGGGGCTAAACATGAGGGAGAAAGGGGTAAAGAAAAAAAATCCCTCAAGTGGAAATCTCCCCTTAAGGGGCTAGTGGCTATTCATTTATTATTTGTATAGGCCTACTTCATTTATTATTTGTATAGGCCTACTTCATTTATTATTTGTATAGGCCTACTTCATTTATTATTTGTATAGGCCTCATTTATTCATTTATTCATTTATTTTTTAGTTTCCTCGCTAGACCTCCATCAAGCTTAGAAAACACCCCCTATACCCCCCCTTCAAGATAAATTTGTACATTTTTCGGTAGAAAAATGTCCTGGCCGAAGGCTGGTTCCTCTTAAAACTATAGGCTCGTTATCGCTCGCCAGGAAAAAATAGACACCTAAATGACACGAAAGGTCTTAAAATTGACAAACGAAATGGGGCGAAAGGTGTTCAAATCGCCAAACTAATGTGCCGAACCTCGTAAAATCTCAAAACTAATGGGGCTAACCACGAGGGAAAAAGGGGTCCCAATATAAACAACCATCCCCCCTTAAATCAATTAACTCTAATATTGTACAGGCGACGTCACAAGGATAGTTACCAGAGTTTTGACTTTTATTATCAGACTACGGCTTGTGATTCTTGGACAAAAACACTTAAGTCAGGCACACAGTTCGGTTACATCACTCTAGTCTTTAAATTAGTCATTGGAGTTGATGAGTCATAAAAAGACCCCCCACCCCCCCCTACGCCAACGATGTACAGTTGGTCAAAGTTCCAGCTGACCCACCCTCGCTCTGGGGCTCGCAGAATTATCTGGCAATACTGGTGTAGGAAGGTGTACAAAGATTAGGATTGGTAGATCTGATTTCGGCTATATCATTGTTAGAACATATACTAAAAAAAAAAAAGTAAGCCTATCTCAAATAAAAATGCATACATTATGTATGATCCCGAATATTCACCCAAAGTTCGTAGATTTGCTTAAATATTCAAGTTATTATATCCACTGATTGGCAACGCATGTAAAACCTGCTGGCTGCCACAACATACTTTACTAGATTTTATAAGAGTACAGTCATATTTCTGTTTTATTGGTGGCTGCTTAATGAAGGACCATTTAGTCTTCACAACGTGAACATTACATAGTCTAATTTGTAGTAATATACAGGACAGACACAGGTAACACATTAATGGCAAGTGGTATCCCTCCACCACTACACTAGTATTGCCAGCTAATTCTGCGAGCCCCAGAGCGAGGGTGGGTCAGCTGGAACTTTGACCAACTGTACATATACGTCAATCAAGATGAAGGCAGCCTGTGCCAAAG
Organism: Paralithodes platypus; assembly: GCA_032716605.1. Taxonomy (NCBI): domain Eukaryota; kingdom Metazoa; phylum Arthropoda; class Malacostraca; order Decapoda; family Lithodidae; genus Paralithodes; species Paralithodes platypus. The sequence goes on along the minus strand of CM064555.1, from coordinate 18,899,720 downwards.
TCTTACATATACTGTATATACAGTATACTTGTGACAGTGACCGCAATAGAAAACGAGATGTATAGATGAAGGCTAACTATAATAACAGGAGCAAAAAAAAAAAAAAAAAAAAAAGGGAAAAAACAGGGTAACGCAATTATATCAACATTACCTAATACCGCGGATGTACTAATAATTAATTATGATTACAACTGCCGCTAACCATTATCCATATAGTTACTGTATTGTGACAGTGACCGTCATAGAAAACGAAGTGTGTGAATGAAGGCTAACTACATTAATATGTATAACTTTCTATAGCAACAACAATAAAAATAATATTAACAATAATAATAATAATAATAATAATAATAATACAATAATAATATTAATGTAGAGTAATCATATCAAAATTAACTAATAACGTGATAAAAATCATTAAACATACCACAAAAAATTGGCCTACAATCAAAATCATAAGTTAACCTAAAATCTTCCACATCAACTCTCTAATTTTAAGGGGAGACAGACCGTTTTTCTGGACCCCCTTCTCCCTAATGTGTAGCCCCACTAGTTTTGAGATTTTGATTTAAGGACGCGTTGGTTCCATTATGTTTGGGGATTCATTATTTTTTAGACCCCCTGCCTTTCACCCCATTTCTGTGTCAATATTAGGACCCTTCGTGCCATTTAGGTTGTCGATTTGTTTCTGTGCGAGCCGATTGCGAGCCTGTAATTTTAGGAAGGAAACAGCCTTTTGGCTGTGGGACATTGTTAATTTTTTTTTTTTTTTTTTTTTCCCCCCAGACATTTTCTACCGAAAAAAATTTTCTGCTGTACGCAATCTTATCTCTTTGACACTATAAGGGGGGGGGCTTCTCTAGGGGGTGTCCGGCTTTGTTTTTCTAAGCTTGAGGAAGGTCTAGGGTAGGCGAGGGGGGACTGACGTGGGAGGGAGGAGGAGGAGTCCGACAAGGCACCAAACTTTATTAAAAAAAATTTTAATATATAATAGGAATAATATGATGAACAATGGAATAACACCAAACAAAACATCCACTCTGTCCCTTTTTAAAGTCACCCATCACATTCGCTTTTTTTTTTTTTTTGGGGGGGGACCCACCCCCCCCCCCCAAAGGGGGGGTCTTCATTGAGTATTTAATAGCCCATGACTATAGGGTGCCATTCATTATGATTGGCCCAATAATCTTGACCATTAACCTCTAACTCAAAAAGGACTAAGGTAATCGAGCTAATATTTCTACCATTTGGGAAGAGTCAGTCAGGGTATACAGTAGATGTGGAAATGTACAGCCCATTTGCTCAAGTCCTTTTTGAGTTGCAGAGGATAGGGAACAATATTTCTGGCCAAATTTGAGTGAACAGACTGAAGTAAGATATATTTCTCGTATTAAATACGTCGCATTAATATCTCCCTCCTTAAATTACACACACATTTTCTCATGTTTTATAGGCGAACTATTTATTTTGACTATAAGGATGACCTGGGTTTCAAACTGGAGTCGTTTTGTTTGAAGACTTGCATGAATCTAATTCATTAATTTCACTCCCAACACCCAAACACCTCTCAATGAAATTAATGAAATATTTGATCCTTTCCGGGATTCGAACGAATATGAGAAGGAATACAGGGGACAACATTAACATGACAATATCGAGAAGGAAATACAGGGAACACATATACTATGAAAATATGAGGAGGGAATACAGGGGACACACAATAACGATGAAATATGAGAAGGAATACAGGACACATAACATGAAATATGAGAAGGAATACAGGACCCACAAATAACATGAAATCATGAGAAGGAAAATACAGGACCACATAAACATGAAAATATGAGAAGGAATACAGGACACATAACATGAAATATGAGGAATACAGGACACATAACATGAAATATGAGAAGGAATACAGGACACCATAACATGAAATATTGAGAAGGAATACATGGAAACATAACAGTGAAATATGACGAAGGAATTACAGGAAATAACAGAAAATATGAGAAGGAATACAGGACACATAACATGAAATATGAGAAGGAATACAGGACACATAACATGAAATATGAGAAGGAATACAGGACACATAACATGAAATATGAGAAGGAATACAGGACACATAACATGAAATAGCATTGTTTTAGCCGTTTTATCACTTCCAAAGACATAACTTGAACTAAAAGCCATAATTGTATCAATTCACATACCATGCTAAACAAAATATAAGGAAAGGACTCGGCTTTCGTTTAACATCCTACGTGACGGACCTATATGCCAGCGTATGCTTCTCAATATGCTTAGCCTATGGCACAGCTGGGCACTCCTTGGCCTCCTCATCTCCTCAAATAGGGGAGAAAACAGGGTGTGTGGTTGAAGGTTAACTATAATAACAAGAGTGACTTTCTACATTATATATTATATCACGCTAACACGGTCACTCTACTGTATACCACGGTCACGGTCAATGGTCGGTGCACACGTACCTACATATACACACACACACACAATACACCACACCCCCCCGGTCGATGGGAGAAGGGACCCCCCTACACACACACCCACCATTCATAACCTAAAAAATACACGCTACCAGTACACTACCTATTACGAGTAGATAAACTATGCAGCTTTTGTAAAACAACAATAATACTAACAACGTCGGCCTACACAACACAAATACGGTCACCATGAAACACACACATTACCCAACACGACGAGAGGTTAATACAAACACACACACACACTTACTTTACTTACTTACTTACTCTTTCTTTCTCTCACACACACACACACACATACATATACACACACACAGAAGGTCACACATGTCAACAAGACTAATGATAAATGTATACTTAATGATACTTTGCGTGATAAGCTATTATACCTATTTAGTGGTCGCTTTTATCTCAACATTAGTTAGGAGGGGTAGTGAACAATATGTCAGATTATGAGTCACATTCACACCGAGAGAGAGAGAGAGAGCTGAAATCAGATCTTTCGAAAGTGGGACAGGGTCGGAGAGAGAGCAGAGAGAGAGACGGAGGATGGATTGGTACGAGTCATCGAGAGAGAGATGAGAGAGTTGAGAGTGATGAGATATGAGTGAGAGACGAGAGAGGTGAGAGAATGAGAGAGGGAGAGAGAGAGAGAGAGAGAGAGAGAGAGAGAGAGAGAGAGAGAGGGAGAGAATGAGAGAGAGACAGTGAGAGAGAGAGAGATACAGAAAGATAAATATAATGAGAGAGAGATACAGAGATAGATACAGACAGAGAGAGAGAGAGACAGAGACAGAAAGAGAGAGAGGTAATTGCTATATGTTATTGAATGAAATATGGTTTAAGATAGTTAGTAATAATCCCTTGCACTGAAAAGGTATGGTAATTGGTAAGTTAAGGTAAATTTTAACATTAACTCTTTTATTAAGCGGGCATCACACTGGGCCAAATTCTCGTCACTCTCCAATCTCCAGTCTCCGTTTCCAGCCAGTAGCGCCGGCAAATTCTATCACACAGGCCAAGCGTCCTGGCTGCGTGAGTCTCCGACACAACAATAACAACGTCCGACCTTAGCCTATATTGGTCCGTTTCACCTATACTGTATTGTATAGTAATATGAATTTACATCTACAATTATAATGCAATATGACTCAATCTACACGTTAGTGGATTTCTTTTTTTAATTTGAAGCTTATATGAGGAAATTTATATTTTGAACTTTTTCGATTCATACCAATCGCCGTGGCGTAGGCTATAGAACAGTGGTTTCACTTAAACTGTAAAATAATATGAATTGATATTGACAAACTTTGTGTAATAGGACCCAATCTATACGTTATGTTGCTATGTTTTGCGTGTGAAGCTTATATAAGTAGCTATGAGGAAGTTTTTCGCAAAATATAGGCTATAGCCTGACGGAGCCCCTGTCGGACCTCGGCACTAAACGATCGTTTACATTGTGCTGTTTCACCAATAATTTAGAGTAATATGGATTTATATCGACAATTATATTTCAATATGACTCAATCTACAAGCTTGCGTGATTATGTTTTATATTTGGAGCATATATGAGGAAATATTTTGAACTTTTCGGAGGTTGTAGGCATAATCCTGTGTATGCGGGTAGACCTGTATTTATCTCAATAATTTGGTAATGTTACAATATATTTTTACATTTTACATTTATAAATAGTCCACTAATATACTAGGTTAGGTTAGGCTAGGTTAAATATATTGTTCAATGATTCTTAGTAAATATGCATCTGAAAAACAGTTCCTCCTGCTACACAACCGAATGTTTTCGTTTCATACCAATCGCCGTGGCGTAGGTATAGGAAGTGGTTATTTAGCTGCAAGTGGTGTAACTATTTTAACATTAATTCACTTAGTTAATGTTTATCCGCAGCCCTTCTCACAATCAAAACACACAATTATGTAGCAAAATATATATTTCGACGTCATATACTTGAGATATCAATGAGATTAAATGCGAGCTGTAGGCTAAAGAGGCTGACAATCTACCTCCATCAAAAACTGGAGCTTCCCACCCAGTGCGGGAAGCATCCTAGCTCCATCAAAGGGTGAGATTTGTGCTGGAGATTGACGGTAGCTCCACTTTTTGCTGAAGAGTGACGAGAATTGGCCCAGTGTGATACCCCCTTTACCGGTGACGTATTTTGACTTTATTCTGGCTACTGTTATCATTCAGTATTCAGTTTCTGTTCAGACTTTTTTGTTCAGTTTAAAAAAGGCCTCCAGTAATTAATATTTTTGTGTTCGAACCCAAGCCTACTAGTGCAGCACTCAAGCACCTAAACCAGGCTTCGAACTATGTCACTTATCCCTTTTGACTACCACAGATCCTTCTTGAATTGCACATTTTCTAAATATATATAAAATTAAATTAAAAGACGTCGCCGGTACAGAAAGGGTTAACAAAGGCAAACTAATATAAATAATTATATTAATAACAACAAAAACAAACAATCATAAAAATAATATCAATAACACAAATAATAAAAAAATAACAATAAAAACGGCACTCATATTAAATATAATCTTAAGAAATACGGTCTACGAAATGGGAAGGATTTCAAGGGAGGTTTTTGGCTTTTGTGGACTCCCTTCTCCCTCATGTTTAGTCCCATTTAATTTTTACATTCCAAGACATTCACCCCATTATTATGGGAATTGTAAGGGCTTTCCCCCATTTATTTGCCAATATTAAGACCTTTCCTGCCATTTAGGTGTTGATTTTTTCGTGGCGAGCAATAATGAACCTGTACCTTAGGAGGAATGTACAAATTTATCTGGATTTTATAATTTTCATTTATTTATTTTGTATATACATATATATTTTTTGTTTAAGCTTCATAGACGTCTGGGGAGCAAACCAAAACTATATAAGGAAACGAAAGGGGAAGGGGAAGGGGAAGGGGGAGGGGAAGGGGAAGGGGGAGGGGGGGGAGGGAAGGGGGAGGGGGAGGGGAAGGAAGGGGGGGGGGGGAGGGGGAGGGGGCTGAGGAGAAGGGAAAGTAAAGGATACGAGGAAAGGGGGGAGGGTGGTGGAAAAAGGTGGGGGTGGGGGGAGGAGGGGTCCGTCATGTGGAGGGTTAAGGTCATGTTATGGAATGACGCATATTACTGACCTTGCCCCCCCCCCCCCTCTCTCTCCCTCTCTCTCTCTCTCTCTCTCTCTCTCTCTCTCTCTCTCACACAGCAGGCCTAATTTCTAGACTTGTATTGTTTAGTGATGTATATATTATACTGTATATATATATATATAAACCTTCCAAACCACGGACATACACACGCGCGCGCGCTGGTCAAGGTCACATTACACGAAAGGATGACAAGAGTAGTGCAAGGCCGAGAGAGAAACATGTAAACAGTATAGTATGGATATAAACATGTAAACAATATAGTATGGATATAAACATGTAAACAGTATAGTATGGATATAAACATGTAAACAGTATAGTATGGATATAAACATAAATATACGAAGAAAAGTGGTGACAAACTTAAAAATGACCTAATTCCTAATATGAAGAGGCCTCGTGCACCCTATCTTTTTATTTTATATATTTACTTATTCACACATTGCGGCACCAAAATAACGTCCAAAAAAACAATAGATGCCCACTATCTATTACTACAGGATCAAAAACCAAAATGATCTATCTGACTATCTGTTAGAGTCATTATGTCTCCAATGAAGGGAAAGCAAGAACCATAATTGAGTTGAGGTTTGATTAGGGAACACTCACCAAGAGTTGTTAACATATCACAACAAAACACAAATACCATTATTACTAACAATAATAATCATATAATAATAATACTAATAAAACTAAAAATAAAATAAAAATAATAATAATAATACAAAGGAATAAACAATATTTAAAGACTAGAACAGAAACGAATATTACATAAATACAAACTATAAAACAGGAGAGAGAGAGAGAGAGAGAGAGAGAGAGAGAGAGAGAGAGAGAGAGAGAGAGAGAGAGAGAGAGAGAGAGAGAGAGAGAGAGAGAGAGAGAGAGAGAGAGAGAGAGAGAGATTTTACATACAAGTGACTTCAATGAGGTACAAGATAATGAACCATAACAAAGAGGACCATGGGTAATTCAGAGAAGGAAGATGCAGAGAGGGATGGGATAACAGAGGGATGGGAGAGAAATAAAGGAAAGGAAGTGAAGGATGGAATAGGGTAGGAAGGGGTGGATAAAAGATGAATAGGAATGGAGGGATAGAAAGAGAAGGGAGGGATGGGATGGGATAGCAAGGTGATGGGTAAAAGATGAATAGGAGAGACACGAAGGAAGGAAGGAAGGAATGGGATGGGATAGCAAGGGGTGGATGTAAGATGAATAGGAGACAAAGGAGGGATAGGAAGGGGTGGATAAAATATGAATGGAAGAGAAGGGAGGGATAGGAAGGGATGGATAAAAGATGGAGAGAAATTATGAGATATGATGAGATGAGACATGATGAAATGAGAATTATGATAATAATAATAATAATAGTAATAATAATAATAATGAAGATGGGAGGGAAGGGCAGAGAGTAAACCTAAGGGCTATATAAAGGGCTGGGATGGGAGGGGGGGGGGGGCATGGACACAGATGAATGGGACTGAAAGGATGGAAGGGACTAGAGGCGATGGAACAGGATTGGGGGGGGGGGGGGGCTGTGAAGGGGAAAGAAAAAAGAGAAAAAGAAGAATATAGGAAGGAAAGAGAAGGAAGGGAAAGAAATGGTAAAATAGAAGAGAGAGAGAGAGAGAGAGAGAGTGATAAAAGATGGGAAGAGAAAGGAATGGGATAGAGGAGAAGGGAATAGTAGGGATGGGAGGGGTTGATACAAGGTCGCAGCAATGATTTACGAGTGAGAGAAGAGGCTACAAGATTAGATAGGGGAATGGCGGTAGGGATGGAAAAGGGGTGGGGGATTGAAGAGATAATTCCCCCCTTCCCCATCCCACTCTAAAAGAAAGAAAGATAAATGATGATGACTAGGATTACTAGAGGTTATTCCTAAGCTATAGAAAATAGTGTACTGGTAGCCACAATATATTATAGGTCATAGTACTGAAGAGAGAGAAAACGGGTAAAGGAGAGGGGAGGCTAGTAAGTTTATGAGGCACCATAGAAACAATACCCCGGCACTTGGGAAAACAACAGGACAACGAGGAGGAATAGAAGGATGGGAAAATGGATGTTGGAAGAGGAGGATAGGATTAGGGGACGAGGGGGTGTGGAAGGGAAGGGGAAGAGGGGGTGTGGAAGGGAAGGGGAAGAGGGGGTGTGGAAGGGAAGGGGAAGAGAGGGTGTGGAAGGGAAGGGGAAAGAGGGGGTGTGGCAAGGGAGAAGGGGAAGAGGGGGTGTGGAAGGGAAGGGGAAGAGAGGGTGTGGAAGGGAAGGGGAAGAGGGGGTGTGGAAGGGAAGGGGAAGAGAGGGTGTGGAAGGGAAGGGGAGGAAGACGAGGGGGTGGAAGGAGGAAGGGGAGGAGGGGGTGTGGACATGAAAGGGAGGAAGGAGGTGGGTGTTGGAAGGGAAGGGGAGGAGGGGGTGTGGAAGGGCAACGGGGGAAGAGGGGGTTGTGGAAGGGAAGGGGAAGAATAAGAGGGGGTGTGGAAGGGGAAGGGGAAGAGGGGGGTGTGGAAGGGGAAGGGAAGAGGGAGGGGGTGGAAGGGAAGGGGCGAGGGGGGTGTGGAAGGGAAGGGGAAGAGGGGAGTGTGTGGAAGGGAACGGGTTTAAGAGGGGGTGTGGAAGGAGAAGGGGGAGAGGAGCGAGAGGGTGTGGGAAGGAAAGGGGGAAAAGAGGCGGTGTGGGAAGGGAAGGGGGAAAGAGAGGGTGTGGAAGGGGAAGGAGGGGAGAAGCGGGGGGTGGAAGGGTAAGGGAAAGGAGGGGGGTGTGGAAGGGAAGGGTGAAAGAGGGGGTGTGGAAGGGAAAGGGAAGGAGGGGGTTGTGGAAGGGAAGGGGAAAATAGGGGGGTGGAAGGGAAGGGGAAAGAGACGGTGTGTGGAAGGGAAGGGGAAGAGAGGGTGTGGAAAGGGAAAAGGGGGAAGAGAGGGTGTGGAAGGGAAGGGGAAGAGAGGGTGTGGAAGGGAAGGGGAAGAGGGGGTGTGGAAGGGAAGGGGAAGAGGGGGTGTGGAAGGGAAGGGGAATAGGGGGTGTGGAAGGGAAGGGAGTAGGAGGGGAGGGGAAGGGAGGGACATGGAAGGGAAATGGATGGGGAGGAGGTATAGAGAATATGAGGAATGGAGGAGAGAGGAAGGGAGGGAGAAGAAGGATAGGGAATGGATGGGGAAGAGGAGAGAATATGAGGAATGGAGGGGAGGGAAAGATGGATGGGGAGGAGAGGGGGAAAAGATGTGGAAGGGAGGGGAGGGGAGGGGAGGGGAAGGAGAGAGAGATGGGGAAATAGATGAGAAAGGGCTGTGAGGGGAGGAAAAGAGAAATATGAAAAGAGAGGATAAGGGGAAGAAGAGGAAAGATATATGAGAGAGAGAGAGAGAGAGAGAGAGAGAGAGAGAGAGAGAGAGGAGGAGAGAGAGGAGACTGGCTGAGATTGAGAGAGAGAGAGAGAGAGAGAGAGATGAGGCGGGAGAAGACGAGAGAGAGAGAGAGAGAGAGAGAGAGAGGATAAGGGGAAGAAGAGGAAAGATATATGAGAGAGAGAGAGAGAGAGTGGGGGGGGGGAAAGGGGTAGAGGCAGAAGCTCCATCCCTCCCTCCCCCCACAGATAAGATGATGTTGAAGAAGACAAACTAAAACAAAGACTAGGAGGAAGAGGGGTGGGGGGAGGGGAGAGAGAGAGAGAGAGAGAGGAGGGGAGGGAACGGCCAACATCCCACCTTCCTTCCCCTCCCAACAACCCCATCCCAGTCTTCTCCTAACCCCATCCACCCCAGTCCACCTCCTCCCACCCCCACCCCCTCTCTCAAACCATCCCCTATCCACCCTAGTACACCTCACACCACCCCTCCTCCTCAGTCCTTCCAGTCCCCCCCCCCTCCCTAGTACACCTCACAACACCCCTCCACCTCCAAAGCTCCCAGCAGCCCCCCCCCCCCCCCCCTCCCCCCCCATCACCAGTGCAAGTTGAGCGTGGGTTTATATGGCCGGGTTGAAAGTGAAAGGCGTTAGTGTGTGGTGAGTTGTACTGGTGCTCAGAGAGAAGTTATCCGTCCAGTGCTGTCTATATAGGTACTGTCTATCTGTCTAATGTGTCTCTATTTAACACTCGTACACACACTCTTATAATTCCTGTTCAACTCATTTAACCTGTCAAGCTTCCCTGTCAGTAAGTCCTAGTGCATCCCTGTCTGAAGTATATATAAGTACTGTCTGTCTGTCTCCTGTGTCTCTGTCTAACACTCGTACACACACTCTTCTAAATTAACCTGTCAAGCTTCCCTGTCAGTAAGTCCTAGTGCATCCCTGTCTGAAGTATATATAAGTACTGTCTGTCTGTCTCCTGTGTCTCTGTCTAACACTCGTACACACACTCTTCTAAATTAACCTGTCAAGCTTCCCTGTCAGTAAGTCCTAGTGCATCCCTGTCTGAAGTATATATAAGTACTGTCTGTCTGTCTCCTGTGTCTCTGTCTAACACTCGTACACACACTCTTCTAAATTAACCTGTCAAGCTTCCCTGTCAGTAAGTCCTAGTGCATCCCTGTCTGAAGTATATAGAAGTACGGTCTGTCTGTCTCCTGTGTCTCTGTCTAACACTCGTACACACACTCTTCTAAATTAACCTGTCAAGCTTCCCTGTCAGTAAGTCCTAGTGCATCCCTGTCTGAAGTATATATAAGTACTGTCTGTCTGTCTCCTGTGTCTCTGTCTAACACTCGTACACACACTCTTCTAAATTAACCTGTCAAGCTTCCCTGTCAGTAAGTCCTAGTGCATCCCTGTCTGAAGTATATATAAGTACTGTCTGTCTGTCTCCTGTGTCTCTGTCTAACACTCGTACACACACTCTTCTAAATTAACCTGTCAAGCTTCCCTGTCAGTAAGTCCCTTAGTCTCATTAATTAATTATATAAGTTTGCCATTGAATCCCTGTCTGAAGTATTATACAGTATATACTGTCTGTCTGTCTCCTGTCTAATTTGCCTATATCTAACACTCGTACAAACACTCTTCTAACTACTGTTTAACTAACTTGTCAGTAAGTCCCCTAGTCTCTTTAATTATAAAATGTGTCATTGCATCCCTGTCTGAGGTATATATAGGTACTGTCTGTCTATATAGGTATTGTCTGTCTGTCTCCTGTCTAGTATAACATTGACACTCTACCACCACTGATCTTTGTCTATCTAGCCTCCCTGTGTTGTTGATCATTCATGTGGTCTAGTCTCTTTCAGGGGGGATAAGTCGCTTTTGTGGTCCCCCAGTCCATTAACAATCCTGTTAGTACAGTCATGAACATATATCAGATTACATCTATTCGCGTATTTTGACCTTTAAAGCCAAGTTTTGAAACATCTGAACTAAAATAAAGCATTGTATTATTTCGTTCACAAGGGACTGGAGTTCTCGAAAAAAGGTTCCTGTCCTGACAATATTCTTGACTTACAGTGTGCTGGCTTAATAATCCAATAGAGTTGATAGCCTCTGAAGTCCCATTTTAACTAACTAACTAAATAGTTTTCGTTCGATATTGATTAAAATGGGTGTGTCCTAAATTTATGTTCCGTCCTGTACATATCTCTGTTACATGTTTTCCTGTCTATAAATATCCCTGTCAGGCCATGTTTACCTCACTGTCCATAATTGCTCCCTGTCACCGATTGTCTGTCTGTCTCCAAAACTTCAAATGCATCTATCCCAAACAGCCATACCATTTCTAGTTTCCTGTCTTCAATCCAACTGTCTTACTGAAAATATATCAATCTCAAATTCTCATTTCCTTCCGTTTGTCCCCATATATTTCATCTGTCTCATACTGTTCATTCTTCTTCCAGCTCTGTCTTCAATCCACCTGTTTGTAACTGAACTGATAATATAGCAATCTCAGACTTTAATTTTCTTCCATTTGTCCCCATATATTTCACCCGTCTCATACTGTCATTCCTCTTCCAGCTCTCTGTCTTCGATTCACCTCCCTGTCTGTCTACCAACAAGTCTCCCGCCTATCTCTCCGTCACCATGTTCGTCTCAAGGCTGTTGTTCCTGTCTGCTGTCTACCTGCTCGTCCACCTGTCCCAAGCTGTCCAGGTAAGCTGTCTATTAATCATTCATCTCATTTAACCCTTTTTTACTACTACAGATCCTTCTTAAACTGTACACAATCGTTTAAATATAGCTTACATAAAACTAAAAAGACGTCGCCGGTACGGAAGGGGTTAATAAGCCGAAATATTATGGAAAATGGCACCGTAAAACATGAGAAGGATGTTCAATATTCCCCTTTCCTTGAATAAAAAGAAAAATAGTCCAGCTGTATTTATCTTAATTAATATACAAAGTCAGATATCATAAACTTTAGATTTTTTTGTATTAAAAAATATGACCCATTAATGGGTTAGTAATTAGCCTGGGAACCGTGACTAACCAATATTAGTCAGGCATACGAATTACTTAACTAGTACATGGATGGACAAGCGAGTGTGTGTGTGTGTGTGTGTGTGTGTGTGTGTGTGTGTGTGTGTGTGTGTGATCATTACATTCAACTCACGTCCACATACTGTAGCCTAATTAAAACAAAATACATATATCCAGGATATACATTTATAAAATCATGTCAAGCTAAACACACACCCATATATATATATATATATATATATATATATATATATATATATATATATATATATATATATATATATATATATATATATATATATATATATATATACTCAGATCTGACACAATACATGAGGACATCATGTACGGCTATTAGGGTTAAAAGGCCGTACTACAGACCCTCCAGTCAACAACACCTAGACAATAGCCATACACTGATTTATCTCTTATAGTTATAGTGAAACTCTAAACAAAGAAAAAAAGAAAAGTAAACTATATAAGAAACAACTTAATAATTAAGTTTTAAATGAAACTCCTGAAAAGAAAATAACTTTATATAAAACCGCTCAAAAACAAATAACTTTATATAAAACCGCTCAAAAAACAAATAACTTTATATAAAACCGCTCAAAAACAAATAACTTTATATAAAACCGCTCAAAAACAAATAACATTATATAAAACCGCTCAAAAACAAATAACTTTATATAAAACCGCTCAAAAACAAATAACTTTATATATAACCGCTCAAAAACAAATGATATAAAACAACTTCCTAAAAAAACAGACTTTTTATGAAAGCACTCTTGAAAAATATGACTAAATAAAACAAGCTAAAGTAAAACCGTTATTTGTTATAATTTAAGTGTGATGAGACACACATTGTTGTCTCGCCTATAACTTCTTCAATCAAGCATAACAACTTTAACTGACTCTTGTTCCCTAATGGGCGAGCTCACAATCAGCCAAAGTCCACAATTTTGTGTCCGATTTGTTTGATTTATGGCTAGGAGTTAAGAGGTGAAATTACTCTCTCTATAACACATCTCCATAACATAAGTCCTTCTTACACTTTAATATCTGTATAGACCTACCCATAACAAACATTCAGGAATATTGGTAAAGGACTTATAGCTTGGTCTTTGGGTATACATTTACCGGGTAGTTGTCCAGCCACCGTATGCTAATTATGGCCAACACCTTGACACACATAGTAACTGTTACATAATATAAACAAAGGACGCATGCTGTTATAATTATTTGGGGGTACAGTTGCGTGAGAGAGTTACTATATAATACTACACCTCTCTATCTCTCTCTCTCTCTCTTAGGATTAGGTCCTGGCCACCTCGCAGGGATCGCAAGATCTGAGTGGCCAGTGTATATATGTAAATCTATGTAAATTTATATCTTTCTTTCTTTCTTGTCTAGGGTACGTGTGGCCAGTCTCTCTCTCTCTCTCTCTCTCTCTCTCTCTCTCTCTCTCTCTCTCTCTCTCTCTCTCTCTCTCTCTCTCTCTCTCTCTCTCTCTCTCTCTCTCTCTCTCTCTCTCTCTCTCTCTCTCTCTCTCTCTCTCTCTCTCCCTCCTCACACCTACTTTATATCTCCCGAGCCCTGTATTCCCTCACATTGTCTTGACGCGCAACAAACGTTCTTCCGCTATATCTCCCTCAAGGTCACCCACAAAAGTTGTCTTTGAACAGTGGTACGGTAGCTCTCAAAAGTTACGGATATGAAAAAGGTATTTAAATCGTCCACAATAATCTATCCATTTCAAGGTGGTGATAAACCCATATAATGAAGTAACACCCCGTTCTTAACATTAATCATCAATTACAAACCCCAATGCACTTGAATAAACTAATGAAAGCATATGGTCCTCCCGGGATTCGAACTCGGGACACCACACCCAGAACATAAGCATCTAAACCATTACACCACCAATACAGTGTACAGTGTGTGTGTACCAAGATAGAAAGGCACATCACAATCAATATACCCCTTGATCTTCTATACATTTTGTTCATATTCATTTTGTTTACATCATAGTTTACAATATATCGGTTTCTCCCTCAATACAGTATGTTGATTTATCAGCAGAGCAACACGGACAGCCCATCATCTTTTACTCTTATATTTACTTCTTCGTTTCTATATTTTGTTCTACAATATACCCATTGAGATTTTTTTCTTAACTGTCTATCTCCCCCCCCCCCCCTCTCTCTCTCTCTCTCTCTCTCTCTCTCTCTCTCTCTCTCTCTCTCTCCTATTATATTATTACATTGACCTATCTTTTAAACTTTCCATGTTCTCTTCCCTGTCCTACTCACCTCCAGATTTTGGACTTTCTTTAACAATTTCCTGATTCCTCCACTGACGAGCTTTCGTTTCTCTCACTCTCACTTTATATAGGTATACAGTGTGTGTGTGTGTGTGTGTATATATAAAAAATACACAGTTTCTCATCTCATTCCTACTATTTTAACGTGCTTTAAAAACTTTCCACGTATATCACTTTCTCTGCACCTGCTTCATCTCCTTCTACTTTCTTAACTATACCGTAATCGTTTCAGTTTTCCCTAATACTAAGTTCCGTAATTACACTTCAGCTGTAGCCTAGTGTTCACATGAGTGGGAAGGTTATGTAAGTATTGGTGTTAAGATACGGTGTGTGTGTGTATGTGTGTGGTGGGAGGAGGGGGGGGGGGAGTGTTAACCCTTTCACGCATTTATGACACAGAGGTTGCCAGATTAGCAATAAGAAATAGAGTTCTCTCACTCTTATAATTACCTCTCCAAAATTAGTTTTCTGCCCACAGCTAACTCAAAGACAACTGCAGAGGTTGAAGTAACTAAAATAAAGGTTTCTAAATACCCCTGATGGTAACAAAGGCATTAAAGTATCCCCAATAAGCTCAAAATCGCGTCATATGTCGGAGAGGGTTAATGAGACTAACCGAGCCCATGTGTTTTTTTTTGTGATTAAGTGTGTTTTTCTGAGCATGTGTGTGTGTGTGTGTGTGTGTGTGTGTGTGTGTGTGTGTGTGTGTGTGTGTCCGCGCTTGAGGGTGGAGTATACAGTATACACTGTGTCGCCAACTCTTGGGTATTATTATAATACGATAGACTTTCACTTTGGCACTTTTATAACATTTACACACACACACACACACAGGGGCTTCACCGTGTTGAGCGGTAAAATGTACAGGCTCTTAGCCTATGCCCGAGAGGGAGTAGTTGGAATATAGAAAACAAAACAATAACACACACACACACACATAAACAGACAAACACACGCACACGCACACAAATAAATACAATAGCATATAAAACAATGTATTTGCATAGAAACCAATAATCAATTTCGCTAAGTGTTTGTCACTTTATGTGCATTGCAAAAATATATCATCTTTCTTATAATCAGGAAATTGGTGATGAAGGCGTTATAAATGATGATAAATTGCTATGTATAGAATATATATGACACACGAGACAAAATAGTTTTAACTTTTTTTTTTCCATAAATATCCAGAAATCAGTTGGCAAGGGATTCAATTTACCGCCAACATAAATCACACCGACTATAGTGATGATGGTGTTAGTGTAAATAAACAAATGAAGGTGTTGAAGTGGTGGTGACTAAAGGGGATGATACAGAAATGAAGGTGTTGAAGTGGTGGTGACTAAAGGGGATGATACTGAAACAAACACTATATTTAAGATAATGACAAAATAACGTAATAATCCAGTCCTGTTGATGTCGGTGTAAATAAACAAATGAAGGTGTTGAAGTGGTGGTGACTAAAGGGGATGATACAGAAATGAACACTAAACTAAAGATAATGACAAAATAACGTAATAATCCAGTCCTGTTGATGTCGGTGTAAATAAACAAATTATGAAGGTATTGAAGTGGTGATGACTAAAGATGATACTGAAACGAACACTACTAAAAATAACGATGACAAAACAATAAAATAACAATCTAGTCCTGTTGATGTTAATGTAAATAAACAAATGAAGGCGTTGTGGTGGTGATGACTAAAGGTGAAGAATTTGACCAGTCACGTGATGATGTAGTGTAGTGTGTACACCGTGTGTCTTCCGTGGTGAAGGGTTCGGGGTTCAACACACATACATACACACACACACACACACACATTTTGTTATTAAAGTGATATATACAAAGTAGTCTCATATCTAGCTTATTTTAGTCCCCTTATAGTTTGCCACACACATACACATACACACACACACACACACTACCGCCCTAAACTAATATAAATAAAGCAAGTGGATACCTGTGTGTTCAATCATAGTATATCGATAACATAAATCTCATCTATATGTAAACAATGCTTAAAAATAGTGTTCGAATTGGTATACAAAACAATTAAGGACTATTACACACTGACTTATGTACCAGTTTTGTCACACACACACACACGCACACACACACACACAGACACACGCACACACAATTATTTTATTTTTATGTTTTTGTATTGGCAAGATTTTCATTACACAAACTCATCCACTCCCACCCATAAATATTCTCTCGCAAGTCCCGTACATCATACTGCCCGAGAACAGCCCTCTGCGCATCCCCCCAACAAGTAAACTAGACTGAAGAGTGAAAGTCATTCCTCCTTTTCCTTCCTTACTCTTGTTAGGCAACCCTTTACTGCTCAACTATTACTTTAAAACAGTCCCCCTATTCTTAGTATTTCTTATTTATCTTCTCTTTTGTCTTATTTTTATTTTTCACCTCCTAATTCTTCTTCTTCTTCGTTTGTTTTTGTCTTCTTCTTCTTCTTTTAAATCCTCCTCCTCCTCCTTCTTCTTTTCTTCCTCTTTGACTTCCTCTACACCCTCCTCCTCCCCTTCCTCTATTTCCTCCACCTCCTACTCCAATTCCACTTCCTTCTTCATCATCAGCTGTTTATCTGTTATTTACTACTTCACACATACACACATAAACCAACAGACACTGGTATGTGTGTGTGTGTGTGTGTGTGTGTGTGTGTGTGTATAACAACACACTAAAGAAACACCTTCGCACACAATCACATTCACCAAATCCGAGTGTGTCTGTCTGTATGTGTCAGTGTATTATACCTTCCTTGACCTTAGAGTTACACCATAACCCTACTTATCGCGAGTCAGTACCATTTCACTTTACCTGATCTTATAGTTAACCAAGAACTCTACCTATCACGATCCCTCAACATTTATCCTCAACACTGGTCTGGCAGCTTATGAGGTCAACATTTCAAATATTTCGGTGACGTAAACTCATCTATCATCAATCTAGTTTCCGATACCAGTGCAAATATTCCAGAAATGTTGCCAGAAAAATGTTGATCATCGAATGTTGCCTATAAAAGCTCTCGTGTGATACCGGCTTTACTCATGGCCAGAACTTAACCCTTTGAGTACCAGCGACGTGTTATATTTTAATCTAGCTATATTTAGGCAATATTGTGCAGCTTAGGAAGGATCTGCGATAGTTAAAAGGATTGATTGAGATATTTCAAAGCCTTATAATTTCTAGAGATCCTTCCTAAACTGAATAAAATCGATTAATAATAGCCTGAATAAAGCTAAAAGACGTTCGCCGGTACAGGAGGGGTTAAATAAGGGCGTCACCATACTGAAGGGGTTAGCCTACTGAGCGAACATAACATTTGTACCGAGTTTTTTTTTGAGAGTATAATCGTAACGTGAGCTGGGTTTATATGACCTTACTTTAATGAGAACTTTATTAGCATGACCCAAATGTTTTCATATTGAGTGTTATGGGGAGGCTTTTAGTTTGTTTCCTAGACCTCCATCAAGCTTAAAAATACACCCCCTAGACCCCCTCTCAAGATAAATTTGTCATGGCCAAAGGTCGGTTCCTCTCAAAATACTGGTCCTTTCTAATCTCTACGAAATCTTCTGCGTGTCGTAAGAGGCGACTAAAGAGGTTGGGTCGGTGGGCTTGCGACCCCCACCCGGAAAAAATACCTAAGCAAAGAAAAACGATCAGAGCAGAATGACACAATTATATACTACAATTAACAGTTAATGATAATCTCGTTAATTTATGCCAGACCAGTGTTGACGAAATAGCCGCTCGTGTGATACTAGTTTCAGACACAATAACACCCATAAGCTGCCCTATATATTATTACGCCACACACTTTCTTCGCTAATGTGCACATTAAATCATACAAATCCTGGACGTGGTCAGAATACAAGACATTTAAAGTACCAAGGCCGAGTGAACGGATTTTGTTGATCGTGTCAAGCTCCTACATACAGAGATGTATAAATAGATGGATAGATATAGATTATGTTTTAGGCTTTTGGACAACAATACGTTCCACACATACACACAGACAGAGACAAACACACACACACACACCACCAAGACCCCCCCCCCCCCCCCCCACACACACACACCACCAAGACCCACACACACACACACACACACCAAGACCCCCCCCCCCCCCCCCCCCCACACACACACACGCAACACCACTTACCTGAAGACCACACACACACACACACACACACACACACACACACACACACGCACACATGTTGTTACTGGTCCCAAGGTATGATATTAGGTCACGGAAGAATATTAATCGCCATTTACTCGTGTGTGGACAAATGAAAACACAAACCTGTATAGTTAACCCATAAACCGGTAATATCGGGTCAGGGTCTACAACTCAAAGATAGATAGATAGACATAGATACAGATAGTTAGCAATATTTACTAAAACGAAGAATATCTATCGAATTATTAATCAAAAGGGTGTCGGTAGTGTGTATATTTAAAATCTACTTAAGTTAACCCCAAAAGAAAGGGACATCAAAGAAAACGAACCGTAACGCCCTACATTATATACCTGAGAGAAAACGGTAAACCAGCTTTCACCCAACCTGTCTCCAAATACTTCACAAGGTGTATGTTGTACTATCTTAACTTCCCACATACTGGACGGGCCTTAGCGATTATATTCACCTTAGTAAACGTTAATATGTAGGCCTAAATACAAAATACACGATAGGCAAGGGAAGAGGTTGATTCCAAAAGTGTGCGGATATATAATTTATCACCAGTATATCCTTAACCTTGAATTGGTATACAGTATATTTTGATCTCTTGATACAGATATATAAAGGTATATACCAGAGAGAGAGAGAGAGAGAGAGAGAGAGAGAGAGAGAGAGAGAGAGAGAGAGAGAGAGAGAGAGAGAGAGAGAGAGAGAGAGAGAGAGAGAGAGAGAGAGAGAGAGAGAGAGAGAGAGAGAGAGAGATGGGTTGTCAGTGCTTTCAGATCCTACTATAAACAAACAAGATATAATGGATATCAGTAGTGAGTGGGTAGTGAAAACAAACCGCTATGTTAAATATATGCATAAACAAATATATATCTCTACTGTATATAGTTAGGTATTTAGATATTTAGCTATGCAAGCAAACATATATTACATACATATGCTGTATATGCTCATTACATACATACATACAGTACATACATACATACACGTTACACACATACATACATATGCAGTACATACAGGGTGAGATAAACTAATATATATAGATAGATAGATATAGATAGATAGATACATACATACATATATTAACAGTTACATATAAACAAATAGACTGATAATAGACACATAGCATCAAGTGTTTAAGTGTTTTACGATTCAATAATACATAAACAGTCGCCAGTACTGAGATGTTGCCTGAGAGAAGATAGCTTAGAAAGTAGGGAAAGTTTAGAAAGTTAGGAAAGCAAAGATGCAAAAAATGAATAGGGAAATGGGATGAGTGAGAAAAAAAACTTTATATATACATAGATAATTTGTATGGTAATTACGATGGGGGATGCCGAAATTAAAATTTATTTAATTAATTATTCATCAATTATTTGTAAGTTAATTGGTGGGTTGGTGATAACATGAATGTGTATGATAATTACGAGATCAGAATGGGGAAATGGGATAAGATCATATTAAAACTTGAACAGGGAACACCGATCATAGAATATAAAGATCAATGTACGGTGGTTGGGAATTAAGAGTAGGAAGACATTATTGATATGGTATCAATGGCCTTGCTTCCAATATGGCCTTGCTTAGGCCAATCGGCTTTCTGCAGACTCCCATTTTCTTATGTTCTTATGTATTATTTTCAGTACGACATAACTATACCCTATTTGGGTTCACTAGGCGAAAAGTTGTTTTGTTTTTTCTATGTGGATGAGGGAGACAAAAAGAAAAACTGCCTGTGACAAGTGCCTCCCCCAGAGAGGGATCTGCCATGTGTCGGCCAATCGACTTTCTGCAGACTCTCATCTTCTTATGTTCTTATGTTGAGTTGAAAGTGACGGCCAAAATCAAGGAATGTTCGAGCCAAAATGTCTGGACACACGGAGTTTGAAGCAATTTAAGTCATAGGATGATTATCGACACCTAAATGACACGAAAAGTCTTAATATTGACAGATAAATGGGGCGAAAGGTCTTAAAATCGCCAAACTAATGGGCCGAACGTCTTAAAATCTGTAAACTAATGTGGCAAAGCATGAGGTAGAAGGGGGACCAGAAAAACGACCCATCTCCCCTTAAAAGTAAAGAGAGGCTGCTAATGACACCGGTGGTACCAAGATGGCGGAGGTTGGCCGATCTCTGTTATTATAGGGTCTCTAGAGGGAATCACAAAGGGTTATTAGTGATATTTGTTCTACCTTTGAGTTATAGACAAAAAGAAACACACACTCCATACACATACACACACACACACACAGACACACCCACATCTCATCAACACCCATGAATTTATCTCCTTCAATCCCCCGTACATTTATTCATTATACTCTCTTCTCTCCATACACACACACACACACACACACACACACACACATACACATATCCAACTACACACACACACACACACATCATCAACACCCATGAATTTATCTCCTTCAGTCCCCGAGTACATTTTTATAATTATGCTTTCTTCTCTCCACAGGGCCGAGGGGCGGATGCCAGATTACGTATGAGAGGCACCTGTGATAGTGTCTGCAAGGGATACTGTGAGTAGAGCAACCCTTTCTCAAGTCTAGTTTAAGGGCACGTTATTTTATTTACTTGTTTTATTATTACCGGTATATAATTTGTTTTAGTTTTCTCCATAGTCCTCTATCAAGTTTTAGAATTAAAAAAAAAAAAAAAAAAAAAAAAAAAAACACACACACACACACACACATAAATAAATATATGACAAAGATCCACCTTCGAAACATATTTGTAAATTTCTATTATAACAGAATTATGGGTTTTCTTGCTGCTAATAATTTGTTTCAAGAATAGCTAACACAAATCTTAAGTCTACCTGTGTTATACACATTTAACCATTTTAAGATCTAGTATGTGCCTTGTGAAAGAGAGCTTTCATGCTCCCAAAATGCTCAGCCAGGACTCCCAACATACTTTTCTTTGTAAGAGATGTAACAATTATTTACAATATCTTTGGCTAAATAAATACAATAAACTTGAACTTGGGAAAAACAAAACAAAATTAACATAATCAGTGGAACAGTGTGCGAAAAACGGAATTTGAAGGTAAATGCGGGGAAGAGCAAGGTTATGGTCTTCGAAAGGGGTGAAGTCACAGAGTGTGAGGTGAAGCTGAACGGTCAGGCTATGGAGATCGTCAACTCTTTTAAGTATCTGGGCAGTGTGTTGAGTAAAGATGGGACTATGGATGAAGAAGTGCGGGAGAGGGTACAACAGGGGAAGAGGGTTGTAGGAATGCTAAAAGCAGTAACAAGAAATAGGGTGGTCAGTATGGAAGTGAAGAAGTCCTTGCATAACAGTGTGGTAATCCCGACACTGACTTACGGAAGCGAAGCATGGACATTGGTTGAGAGACTCAGACCAAGAGTGAGAGCAGTGGAAATGAATTACTTAAGGAGTGCGTGCGGAGTTACATGGAGGGATAGACAGACTAATTAATGAGGAAGTAAGAAGGTGTGGTGTGGAGGTAGATGTGCTGGAAAGTGTGAAAAGGAACAACTTGAGATGGTTCGGCCATATGGAATGTATGGAAAGCGAGAGAATGACTAAGAGGGTGTACGAGAGCGAGGTGGAGGGACAGAGAGGGAGAGGTAGACTGAATGAGAGGTGGAAGGATGGAGTGAGGAAGTACATGAACGAAGGCGGTGCTGGTTGGGGGGAGGGGCGTCGACTGACTGGGGGCAGTTCGTTCGTGGCCACCCCTTTGGGGATCACGGCGTCAGGCAATAGATAGATAGATAGATAGATAGAATAATTTCTTGTAGTGCTAGACTCTTACAATTCCCCGGTAAAGTTGCTCGTATGAATAGGGCGTTAGTCCCCAAGCTATCTGACTAAACTTATGAATGATCTCTTGGGGTAAAAGGGTTAGTTGGAATAGTGTTTACCCTTTGAGTCCTTGAGGTCACTCCTAAGATCAAATAACCATAACCGATACTACCATCATGATGATATTTTTGTCTATGTATATGAAGGAGACAAAAGGCAGGCTGCCTGTAACGAGTGTCTCTCCCAAAGCCAAAAGAGTGACAGAGTGCCAAATTCAAGGGACGGTTGGGTCAAAATGCCTGGACACATGAAGTTTAAACCAGTCTAAGTTAACAGTGGTAAATTTAGTCTTTTCAACGTTAAATTGTTCACCAATTTGCATATGGCTCACCTTGATACAGTAGAGATTTGAACGAATAAGTAGTGATCCAAACCTATATATCATAATAATAATTATGGAATGGGTATTCAGTAAAATACTGAACACAACTAAAAGAGTATCACACGATAGCTTTTACCGTCAACTATTTGTACAACTCTGATTTGGCAGCTTCTGAAATACTGTACACTTCTATAAGAATTCGGTCACTTATAAAAATTTACCTCCAATTTAGTTGTCAATATCAGTGTAAAATAGTTTAAAAATAAGTTGTGAATCAAAAGTTGACGATAAAAGCTCTTGTGTAATACTAATTGTAATTAAGTCATCACTGAATGAATATTCTCACTGCATTGATGTCGTCACTAATTCTAAAATACTAAATAATGGCTGGCCCAAAATTATAAAAATACATCCCCCCCCCCACTATCATGACCAATGCATAAAGTGCTTCGTGTTTAAGTGTGTACCAGTGACCTGTAGAAGCTATTCGTGAAATTATGCCATTAAAGTTCTCCTTATCAAATGATAGTTTCATCCACGCATATACCGAATCCCTTCCTACCTCACTTCCACACATCTTATCATGACTAATGTATAAAGAGCTTTGTGTTCAAGTGTGTGCCAATGACCTCTAGATGCTATTCGTTCTCATCAATTGGTGTTTTTAACCACTAATATACCTATAGTCCATTTTTTCAGTTTATTGTAAATTGTAATGTCTCCGTGTTGCCAAGGTTTTTTAGCGAAATATGCTGTTAATGACAAAAACTTGGCCCCAATATGATGCAGAGACAGATTAGTAACATATGTTTCCATTACGTATAAAGAATTAAATTGCTAATGGATTAATTTACCGTCAGATGAAATAAAAACTATTATAATATTTCAGCCTGTGGAGTACCGAACCGACAACCCCGAGTGGTGGGCGGCAGAGCAACCGAAGAATATGAGTACCCGTGGTTGGCATCCCTCAGGTACCGCGGGAAACTATACTGTGGGGCATCACTGGTCAACGAGTATTACCTCATCACTGCTGCTCACTGTATTAAAAGGTAAGATAAGTAGAAATTGATGGATAGAGGGAGAGATACCTAGACCATTAGACGAACACAATGTATGGATAGATATTGATGGCCAGAGGGAGAGAAACCTAAACCATTAGACGAATACATTCCAAAGGGTTCACTCAAGTTGGTTTGTTGACATCCATGTTCTACTTATTCTCAAAGGTAGGGAAGACCAACTGATTTTCTCTAGGGAAGTTTTACCCAATCTTTGTTGTTCACTGTATCAGGATGTAAGATACACATCTTCTGCTACCCTGCATGCCGTTGACAAGTGAGCATAGTGCAGGGTATTTTTCAATCATTCTTACCCATATGTCATTCACTTGGAAGGCACAAGGAATTCTTTGCAGACGCAAAGAAGTCGGCCACGACCAATGGGGGGCTTAAAAACATCTCAGTGTCCTTTCTTAAATGGATATTCTGGTAAATGGATATTCTGGTAAGTCACAAAATATTGAACATGAAGGGATACTTTGACCAGCTAAACCCTAAATATATGATCTCACTTCAAATGTATTTCCATCTATATGTCATAAAGTTTCCGTCTATTGTCTTTAAAGCTTGATCACCTCTTAACTGATATATAGTAATCAGTACTTTATCCTTCGGGCCAACCCTTTATTAGATCTGGTATGGAGTATTAATGGTCTTGGTTAAACTTCTTGAAAAAAGGTCTATTATCCTGAAATATCCCACACAATCCCCCCTCACAGCAACCATGTCCCGCGTGGTGATCATACTGGGCAACAACAATAAAGTGATACAATGGAAGCCTGGAGAACCGTCAGACAGATTATCCCAATTCTCTCCTTTTAACTTTTCAACCCTGATTCCAAGTTGTCACTTTTCCCTACCTCTTCCTCAGAGTAACCATGTCCCGTGTGGAGATCGTTCTGGGCGGCTTCAATAAGAGCGACACGACCGAGACTTCAAGGACCGTACGAGGCGTGGGCCAATGGTGGGCACACAAACAATTCAACAGACGCTCCTACAACAACGATATCGGGGTCATCAAACTGGACAAGCCTGTGACGTTCAGCAAGAACCTTCGACCGGTGTGTCTCCCTGATATAGACGGTGAGTGGGATATAAATTATGTTATGCGGGAAAATTAGTGTGGGGTGGGGTGGGGTGGGGTGGGGTGGGGTGGGGTGGGGGGGGGGGGGGGTTAGTGGTGGAGGTAGAGATGGAGTGAGGTGAAGCGATGTCATGTACAGTTGGCCACATACATTTGGATACACTCTGCTCTTTTATGTGTGGAAGGGAAATTACCAAGCTTAAATTATAAGTATATTGTCTTGTGCAGTGGTTAAGTAATATGACCAATTAATAGTTTTAAAGAAAAGTATTCCTGTAAGTCAATCCTACTATGTTTCCTTTCCTATATATAATCACAGAGTGTATACAAATTCCATATACGATATAGGCCACGATTATTTCGTAATTTAAGGAGAGTAGTGTTATGAATTTAATTATTTTCTCAGTTGCTTCACATTAAGGAAAGCACGAGTAATTATGTCATCTCGAATGTTATGTCTCCACAAGTGATATACTCTGAAAACTAATTATACAAATAAGCTTATATTTATGTATTTTTAATTTGAGACAATTTAATTTAGCTTAGGAAAGACGTCGGTAAGCAAGGGTTCTAATTCATACTACTTAAAGTAACTCGCTGATGAATTACACTGCTTTCTAGTACTCAAGCTCATTTACTTTTCCTCGTAACAGGCCAAATGCTGTCAAAAGTTTAAACAGCGTATCTCTCTCTCTCACACACACACACTTCTTTCCCCACTTGTGCTAGAGGTAGATATAACACACAAATAGGTCTATGGATCATAAGGGTGCCTAACCAGAGGCCTATAGGGGTTGAATCATTAGTGTGTCAATATTATATCATACAGATCTATGGTGGTAACACAGTTGAACATTAGTGGTACGGTATAATATATATATATATATATATATATATATATATATATATATATATATATATATATATATATATATATAGGGAGAGAGAGAAACAGGAAACTTATAGACCTTTTAACAATATACAGCCATGTCTGACACCTTGTGAGTACAATTATCTTTCCAAGTAGTTCCTCCCACACAAAAATACATACAGTGGAATGGCTGTTGAGAAAGGTTGAGTCCCTTCGCAAGTTTAAGTGTAATTCCCATCACTGTACTGTGCATAGATCTTTCAATATATAAGGATTCATATTATCACCAACCCACCAATTAACTTACAAATAAACCTACTTAATGAAATCAGTGAAACTAATGAATAAATGTGGTACTTCAAGGACTCGAACCTAGGATACTCACACCGTCGAACCTAGGATACTCACACCGAAATTCCGTGCACTAACCATTACGCTATCAGTTCTGAATCTGAATTTGAAGCTGTCTCGGGCTAAACTGAATCTCTTTAATAATGCTTTAATTGATATTTGCACTTCAGGTTTGTTTAATCATCTTGAAGCTTCAAAATTACATTACAAGAGTTAATGACTGCGATTATATGTAATGTATTAAAAGCTCTGACTCGTGATGGATGCAGCGATCCTAGTAATAGTTTTAGATGGCCTCGATAATCAACCCCAATTATAATATGTTGTGTTATGGTATGCTACACTGTGTTGGTGGTGTAATGGTTTAGATGCTTATGTTCTGGGTGTGGTGTCTCGAGTTTGAAGCCCGGGAGGGGAGAACCATATGGTTTCATTAGTTTATTCAAGTACATTGGGGTTTGTAATGGATGATTAATGTTAAGAACGGGATGTTACTTAATGCTACATTGTGTTGGTGGTGTAATGGTTAAATGCTTATGTTCTGGGTGTGGTGTCTCGAGTTTGAATCCCGGGAGGACCATATGCTTTCATTAGTTTATTCAAGTACAATAGGGTTTGTAATGGATGAATAATGTTCCTTAAGGGGAGGCAGTTGGTTTTTCGAGTCCTCCTCCTCCCTCATGTTTAGCCCTATTAGTTATGAGATTTCAAGACATTTGCCCCATTAGTTTGCCGTTTTCAGACCTTTTGCCCCATTTCTTTGCCAATATTAATACCTTTCGTGCCATTTAGGTGTCAATTTTTTTCCTGGCGAGCGATAGCAAGCCTGTATTTGAAGAGGAATCGGCCTTTGGCCGGGACATTTTTTTTACGAAAAATTTAAAAAAAATTATTGAAAAATTGTGGGTGTTTTTTTAAGTTTGATAGAGGCTTAGAGAGCAAACTAAACCCCCTCCTTAAATCATTGAGCCGAACCAGTAAATTATGCTGCACAATACCGTCTGAGCTCCCTTAATATCATGCTATCTCTTTCCTCGCACACAGAAACCGACACATATGTGGGCAAGAACGGTATCGTGGCTGGATGGGGCCGACAGAGCGAGGACGGTGATCCCAGCCAGATACTGAGACAAGTACATGTCCCCATCATCAGTAATGCAGAGTGTAAGACCAAGAAGTATAAGCCAACAGAGATCACCGACAACATGATGTGTGCGGGATACGACAAGGGCAAGATTGATGCTTGTCAGGTTTGTATATAGTTCTCTGTTTGGAGGTTTACGATGGAAGGATGGACTGTTTGATGGATGGATAGATGGAAGGACGGACTGTTTGATGGATGGATGGACAGAAGGTAAGATGAAAGTACAAATGGGTAGATGAAAGGATACCACAAACAAAAGAAAGAAATAACAAATGAATGAAGGATGGGGTAAGGACGGCTGACCAAAGAATATATCCCCAGCCAGGTACTGAGACTCGTGGCATAGTCCCATGGTGTTTGGGCTGCCGCCCATGTAGTATTCGGGCGTATCGCCCACGTTCTTGTCTATTTTGATCGCAGTAGGATACAATAATGGGCTGAGAGGGGGCTTTGCCCCATTACCCCCCCATGACTTATTGTCATCATCATATATTTTGCCAGCCGGGGGGCAAATAACAAGTTCGCCGCAGCCCACTCATACCACGGTCAGACCGACTGTACAACAGTGGTATCGGTCCACCATCATCAACAACAGCAGAGTGTAAGACCAAGAAGCATAAACCAGACGGGATCACCGATATTATGATGTGTGCAGGATATGAACAGGGCAAAATTGGAGCATGTCAGATTATTTTATGTTTAAAATTGATGGATCAAAGGCTTAATGGATGGTTAAATGGGATGAAGAATGGACAGATGTACGTACGTATAAAATAATGGGGAGGAATGAAGACAGGAAGAATGGATGGATAGAAAGAAATACATAGATGCAACTTGGAAGGATGACTGATGGATATTATGGAAGGACAAATGGGTGGAGGGTCTCATAGTTTACAAGAGGTACCATATGTAGAAAGGCTGGATGATCATAAATTGGGTGAAGTGGTGCAAGTTAGTGAATTTTAAGAAAGCTGCTAAGAGGGGTGGACCTAAAAAGACGTGGGATATTATGTACGGGAGGGAAACTACTATGATTGAATTAGAAGTGTATTTTCTTATGCAGTAATTAATTAATATGATCAATTAGCAACTTTATAACAAATTATTCTTGTAAGTCAATCACAATATATTTACCTTCACACTGAGTGGGTACGAATTAATGCGGGCAACTGTACGTAAAATAAAAATCCATCCATCCATATACCCAGGCACATACCCAATTTTGTTGTTTATTTATGTATTTGTTTGTATTTGTTTTATTTTTTGTTTTATTTTGTTTTAGCTAGGGGTGGCTAAAAATAAATAAATGGAAAATATATAAGCAAATGAAAAATATCCCAGTACTAATCCCGTTTTCTTTACAGGGTGACAGCGGGGGTCCTCTGCTGTACCAAAACCTCCGGAAAAATGGCAACGTGGAAGTTATCGGTAAGTATAACATCCCACTAACCCCTTCAGTATGATGGTGTATTTTGAGTGTTAGTCTGGATAACACTCTTCCATTGTATTCAGTTTACGAAAGACTTGTACAAATCAAAGGGGTAAAATGTACAATATCCATATTAGATTTTTGGCTCCCACAGGTCTTTTAAAGTCTCAAGATAAAATTTCTTCCCGCCATTGCTTTTGGTGCAATTTTCACCAGGTGCAAATGCTTCTGGGGGACTTTATTGAGTTTTGCTGAGACGCTGTTAGCGCTATACCAACATCAGCCACAGTGATAACATGATGGGGCGTTGTTATGGCAAGACTTTGTTGTACTGTGCTGCAGTAAAGACTGTAACCACTGTGTTATGATTGTTGTGCACGGTGTACAGTACTGTGATTGTACCATGGAAGCCACATTCACTGTGGACGGTTGCAGTCTATAAATCCGTATTGCTCCGGGTGAAGTCAAGACCAAGGCTGACAATATCTACAGTATGTACATTGACAAAGTCATATTTCTTCACAACAGTGGTGTTCCCTGTTTTTGCATGATCATATAGCAAACACCGTCTACTCTATGAAATAAACTCGAGCCATGGTGGTTGTGAGAGTAAGTGCTAACATCTACACACATGGTTGGTCTCCCTCAAGTTGACCCTAATTATACAGTGGTTGTGGTGGGTAACAAGCCCGAGTGGAGGAGACTTCACGGCTGAGGCAAGTCTATTAATCATGTCGATAGCTAAATGGGATGGGATGAGTTTCAGCCTGGAGTTTTGCTCAGATAAATCCCTGGGAATAGAACTTCACGGCAAGTGTAGCAATTGATTATTGACACTTTGTCATAGGCTTTAACTGATTTATTTATATTATTACAGGCATTGTGTCATGGGGCCAGGGTTGTGCGAGGCCAGGTTATCCTGGGGTGTACACACGGCTGGCCAAGTACTGGAACTTCATCAACTCTCACATTGAGGAGGAGGGATGCTTCTGCCCTTCACTCTAAATACCAAACGTTCGGGATATATGTACAGTTGCACACATAAGTTTTGTTCCTCCGTGTAATATTTAATTTACTATTGCAAATAAATAAATTGATTTAATGTACCCTGGCAGACCCAAGGCCTTGACATGGGTGAGTGTCTACAGTACATGGGGATATCTGGGTATATAGTGCATTACTTTATTATACTCTCCCATGTGGACACAACTCGGCTAGAAGCCTTAAACCCCTTAAACCAATAAAACTACCATTGGGGTACACACAGCCTAACCCTTGCTTCAATCATTGCAGTCTATAGAATACAAAACACAGATCTTATTTTTATACCAGATCTATCAACAATTATATTACAATGTTTGATCATTTCAAAATTGTATTTTACTAAAGTGTTATTTCCACGTTGCAATTTTGATAAAACAATTTGTCTTTATATTGTGTCGTCCCTGTTTTGGTTTGTTTCTTTGCAAGTTTTACATTATAATCAATGCAAGGGCAGTGTTTAACATCTTTAAGGGAGTAGAACAGAACTTATGTTGGTAACTCTACTGAACTAACCTACCAAATATGATCTCCAATATCTATAGTTAATTTAATTAATATTTAGGTTAAGAGTAAATTTAACCGGCTTCATTTAAACGCTTGCCATCCCTCTCTACTCCTTCCTATCAATACTACAATGCTTTTCTTTCTTTCCGTCTGGTTATCAGTAGACAATTTTATTCAGCTTAGGAAGGTATTGTGGGAGACGGAGGGATAATCGAGATACTTTACGCCTTTGCTTCCCATAGGGTCTTCCAAAACTGAGTAAAATCATCAATCATTAGCCAGAAGAAAGTGAAAGAAGCATCAACGGATACTGAGGATTAACTTATTATTGCTTCAAGATAATTTATTTTTCTCCGCATTTACCTCTATACCTTCCATTAAATTCTTCTAAATCACAATCGGTTTGACAAGAATGTTTCCTTCATAATAAATATCTAATTATTCTTTGCATTTATTTACTATTTTTCATTAAAATACTATGCACGATTCACCACTCGTTTTGAACTATGAAAAAAATCTCTAAATACTTCATAAAATCAAAACTAGGCTAATCTTCTTTTCACTAAAATTACTTGAATATCCAATCTTGTCGTCCAAGTTTTGGCTTGGTTATTATGCAAGTTTTACATTATACTGTAATATCAATATAGAAGAGACTCTAGTCACATCTCGGCAACAAGCCAAACATTGTAGCTAAGTTTTCCTATATATTGTAGTATTAACCATTGAACTAGACATTCAAATAAACTCTGTATTGTATTTAATCCTCTCTCTCTCTCTCTCTCTCTCTTTTCTCTTTTTTTTATCTGATACTTCTAAATTATTTTCTAAACATTACATGTTTACATGTACACCCTATGTGGTGGATTGTGTTCTTTTATTTATAAATAATTATTTTACTTAAGCGTTGTTTCCACGTAGCGATTTAGATTCGTTGTTTTGTCTTTTTACTGTGTTCGTATACGTTTTGGTTTGTTTATTTTGCAAGTTTTACATTATAATCTGAGATAAATCAATAAAGAAGTGTAATTGTATCCAAATCTCATGACATGCACCCTCTCTTTTATCTCTCTTGCTTTTCTATTAATTCCAAACAACCTTCTTCAATGTCAAACCCCCAAAAAATCATAATATAAGAAGACATCATCAACCTCAATCTTGACACTTTTTCTCCGTTTTCTACATATGCGGCATCTAATAACACGCTTTTCTGTAGCCGAGACCAATTGATAAAAGAGCATGACAATCTTATCCACCTCTCTATACTGTATATACCAAATGAACAACCTCTATCAATTCATGATAAAACTGAGTATCATACAAAGCATAGAGACAATCTAATCAACCATTATAAATTGATGAATATTTTTATACCATACCAAACAATCAAACTAGCATCAATCTTGTACTCCCCTTCTCAATTCTCTCCTTATCTGTAGCATCTAACAAAGCGCCCTTCTAATATTGTAACCGAGACCAAGTGATAATAGAACAAGGCAACCCTATCAACCTACTGTATACATAAGGACCAAATTATCAACCTCTATAAACTGAAGATAAAATTGAGAATTACAGATATGTGGATATTCTAAGTTTGCTGTTTCCAAAGTTGAATTTCCGATAAATTTAAATACATTTTTCCACGTAGATTTTGTTTAGTATGTTGTTGTTTTGATAGTTTTAAATATGAAAGAGTTTGTTATAATAAATTGAACAGTAACTTTTGAGATCGTTTTCAAGTTTTATATTTTAATCAATCAAACAAGCCTCAAATATGTACTCACCCCGTCTCACGTTTCTCCTCATCTGCTCTCTGTCTGTCTGTCTGTCGGCTCCATGTTCCCTACCTCACGCTAACCCTGTAATACGTAATTTATGTGAATTTATCCCCGTACACTTAATTTATTTATTTATTGTATGCACGCAACACTGAAGCAGCCGGCTAGGAGTATGAACCAAGTGTTTCTTCAAAGGAATTATAGAATGTATAGCTTTCGTAAAGAAGATTCAAGATATAAAAATAATTGCAAATACTGTACATATACAGAACAGTACTTAATTAGTCACAATTGATGGTATAAATTACAGTTTAAGAATAATATTAAATTATGTTTGTGTTATCAAACATTTAAGACGTGTTCTATTCAATAATGAAAACCCTAAGAAAATTTGGCATATCTCTGTACTTTTCAAATTTGCTATTTGTAAGGCAATACACTAATATATGTATGCAAAACTTTAATGTTCAATACTGATAATATAAATTAGGAGTCATTTTCAAGGTTACTAATTGTTCACAAGTTGATCTACAGCCTTCTAAAGCAAAAGGTAGTGTATAATAATTATAACTCCTTTATGGTCATTGCTCCTGTCGGCTACTTTGAATGGTCTAGTCCCCGAGTAATAAATATATTGTATCAGATTTCTTTTTAATTCTCCTACTATGTATGTATGTATAATTTCAGGGAGTAGTAGAAGTGCCATGGTGGTACACAGGACAGAGGGAGTGGCTTTTTTTTTTTTTTTTTTATCAATTCCTTGAACAATGACGAGAGACGTTAATACAAGAGAAGAGGTGATGAATATGAATGAATGGAGAATGAGTGATAACGCGGTTGTAGGGAGGATGGGTCAGGCGCCAGTTGGACTAGATAATATAGTCCGTCAGGCACCTTGCCCGGGGAGCTGGTGTACTGTATATATGAAAGGTCATGCCTGGTAGTAATGTGGGTGGGCATTGTGGTGTGCTCCGCTGCGTGTCTGCCTGCTGAGACCGGAACCTCTCCGGGAGATCTGGGACCTGGGAATCTTTTGCAGGGGGCCACTCATGATCCTTGGTCTCTGGGTCTTCTCCTGGGCAACCTAGATATGTGTGAATTTTATATTTTGTTTGTTTAATTTTGTCGTTTCTGTTTGGGCTCTGTCTCGAGTCGGCCACCCCCAGCTATGGTGTATGTGCCTGAGCATATACATAATACATTAATACAAGTGCAACTAGTTTACCTGAGAAACAAACTTATTTGCTCATATAGTGGTATACATTTTATGTGGTGGTTTAGTGTTTTTTGTATGTCATAGTAATATTTTGCTAAATCTTCAATGCATTATTTCCACATAGTAATATTGATAAATTCTTTTGTCTTTACAATGAGTACAGTAGTCTCTCAATTATCCGTCGCTGCATTATCCGACGTGCGACTTTATCCGTCGTCAATAAAATATCCGTCTACATAACATTATCTGTCTTCACGACGAATAATAAATTTCATAGTTGAAGAGGTGATTTTGTGTACAAGTATTTTGTGAGTATTTTATGAACAAAACATAATGGATGCCTGGTTAGCATGAATGTCATGATAGTGTCAGGAAATAGCTCCTTCAACTTTGAACATACTTACACTAAAGCTGTTTGAGTGAGTCTCTCCATCTCCAGATGCCACTTAAGTAATAAAAATGGTCGTTGGGAGGGGGTCGAGCGCCAGTTGTTGTTGTTGTTGTTGTTGTTGTTGTTGTTCCCCAGGCTGCCTGGCCGAAAAGCCCCAAGGTCCCGAGCAAGGCCAAGGCCATAGAGCGCCCCCACAAAACCCTCCCTGCTTACCACTAACAAAACCCAGGTGACCGAAGCCACTCTAAGGCAGGGAGCTGAGGAGGGCGCAGAAACGCCCGGGAACGCCAGTTGGACTAGATAATAGTCCATCAGGTGCCTGGCACGGGGAGCCGGTATATATGAAGGGTTACGGTATGCCTGGATGTGTGGTGGGCGGGCACTGTGGTGTGCTCCGCTGCATGTCTGCCTGCTGAGACCGGAACCTCTCCGGGAGGTCTGGTGCCGGGGAAATGCTGGAGGCCCCTAGTGATCCTTGGTCTCTGGGTCTTCTCCTGGGCAACCTAGATGTGTGTGAATATATATTTTGTTTTTATGTTATGTTGTGTTGTCCTTGTTCGGGCTCTGTCTCTAGTCGGCCACCCTCCAGCTATGGGGTATGTGCCTGTGAATATACATACATACCATCCTAGGAAGTTCCCCGGGGTGCAGGGGTTAAAGAAATTCAAATATATTAACTTCAAAACACTATTACTGTATCAAGTGTAAACTACTAGTGTCTATACTTACTTCTACTTGATATCTACAATACGGATACTGTGCAAAAGCTACTCTACAAGGATAAATTTACTGTGCTACATTATACAATTTGTGTCGAGTACTGTACACACACACTGCCAACAATTTGGTACATAATGGTCAGCGAACATATATCATTTGGTATAAAAATTGGAGCACTTTTTTCTGGCCTCCTGCAGACGTTGTTATGCATATCTCTGAATGAAATATAATAAGTGAATAATAAAAGGTATTCAAAGTATTGCACTTTCAATGTACAGTACTGTATGCTAATTTTCTACAGCCTATGTGATCCATGTACAATATGTAAAGTTGTAAGCACCAATAACATCACGCAGTGGGTACAAATTCATATGACAACTGTACATACATATTCTACAGTGCATAAAATACTTCTACACTTCGAGGATTAGTAACAAAACAGCAATTCAGGTTCCATCATAATATATATATATATTTTTATATTTGTCGGACTAAACATAACAATCTTTGGCAGTACATATATTACAATAGGTACACACATAATATACACTCTTCTCCTATGTACAACTTAAAGCTCTACTGGCTGACGGTACTGACTAACTTAGTACATCATGAATATCATCACCGCACAACTCAACCAGAACACCATTTAAACCAATAGCTCTCAACAGGATTAGGACTGTAAGTTACATATGGACTGCATTGTGTGTATATTTTTCATTAGCAAATTAAATATTTATTTATGGACCCTATTTACAATTTAAATAATTATAGGTTTGTAAGAGATTGACCTAGATGTATGTGAATTTGTATTTTGTTTTGTGTGTTCATTGTTTTCTGTTATGTTGTCCCTATTCAGGCTCTTTCTTGAGTCAGCCCCCCGCCCCTGCATAATCCATAATGCAGCGTAATGCATAAATTAGCGGAATTTCGATGTGAGTATCCTAGGTTCGAGTCCTTGGAGTGCCACATGTATTTGTTGATTTCATTGATTGAGTTTAGAAGTGAAGTTGCTTGATGAAAAAATATAATAAATAATATTCTAATACTAATCAAGTCACTTACAACTAGCGTATCACACAGACTGGCTAGGATTACGGCAAAAATATAATAACTACCATCGACAATAATGGGTTTGTCTAGGAATAAGGATAAATGGTTTGGTCGGCCCTGGTTGATTTAACACTGGTTGAGATCCACAGGTTGAAATGGTATACTGGTTGAGATTTCTGGGAACACAGGAAAATATTTAAACTAAATACATAAACTTGTGAAAATATTTAGAATCCCCAGATTAACCCCGGCGACGTCTTTTTAACTTTAATCTGGCTACTATTAGGCAATTTTGTTCAGATTTAAAAGGGCCTGCAGCAATTAAAAGTCTTCGAACTATCTCACTTAACCCTTCTTACTACCACGGATCCTTCTTAAACCACAAAAAATCCTCTAAATATAGCTAGACTATAGAATACGTCGCCGGTACAGAAGGGGTTAAAGATTAGAATAGAAAACACATTTATAACTGAGCAAGGTTCTAGGTTAGCTATAATTTAAAATGTAAAACTTGCAAACTAAATATCAGGAATATAAAAAGTAACGTTGGGAGGGAATCATGCTATGCTGTGCTTGGCTGTGGCGCATATCTCCGTATCGTTGTCCTCTGGAGCCTTGTGGTAGGTAGCATGTGCGAGTTCCCAGCCTGGTACACAGAGGCTACTACAGATCATTCAGGTTACAGGTCTCCCTCACTATCCGATGCCCAAATTCCTTCACAGATCTGCTTCGAGTATAATAAAATACAAACAAAAGCTACTGAAACCTTGACCAACTGCATCATCATAGTGTGGGCGGGATCATAGGCAGGAGGGTTATAGGTCTTCAGGCATTAAGGGGAGGCATTTTTTTTTTTTTAGTCCTCCTCCTCCCTCATGTTTAGCCCTATTAGTTATGAGATTTCATGACTTCAGACCTTTTGCCCCATTTCTTTGCCAATATTAAGACCTTTCGTGCTATTTAGGTGTCAATTTTTTTCCTGACGAGCGATAGTGAGCCTGTATTTGAAGAGGAACCGGCCTTTGGCCGGAAATTTTTTCTACCGAAAAATGTACAAATTTATATCAAAGGGGGGGTCTTGTGGGTGATTTTTTAAGTTTGATAAGAGGTTTAGAAAGCAAACTAAACCCCCTCCTTAAACCAGAGCCGAACCAGTAAATAATGCTGCACAATACCGTCTGAGCTCCCTTTAGCTCTACAGCACGAGGACGCAATTTCCATCATATTCTGGCTACCATTTGACGATTTTCTTTAGCTTATAATCTATAGTATCTCTAGGACTCAAAGAGGTAAGTACGATCTCAATCAACCCACTGAATTGATGAAGCGTTGTTTCCACATCGCAATTGTGATTAAGTTGTTTTGTCTTTTTACTGTGTTTGTCCAAGTTTATATTTGTTTATTTTGCAAGTTTTACATTATTGCATAAAAATTGTGTAATTTTAGCCAGGATAAATATATAAATGGTAGAGAAGACTCATATAGGACCTTCATAAACTGCATACAATTGTCTAATGGTAACCAGAATAACAGAACATGTAAAAGAGACCACATGGTACTAAAGAGATTAATGACCTGGTGATCCATAAGAAGTATGGTTCCGGTCTCGGACATTAAAAATTGAGGAACCAGGCCGCATAAGCCAATGCCCCATATTCTAAAACCACACTTAAGTTCTGCACTAAACATTCATGAACAAAATAAACAAACAAAATATAATGCTCTGTTTGAAACCGAATGATATTTATATTGGTTGTATTATCTTTGTTCGATACCGGGTTAGGAAAGCACTTAACCCGGGAACTGCAGGGAGACTCTTAAGAGTTCCCCCGGCGGACTGCGGGGAGACTCTTAAGAGTGAGTGAAAAAAAATAATCAACTTTTGACATCCAAAAAAAAAAATATATATATTTTTATTTTTTTATTTTTTTATATTTTTTTGGCCCCTGGGCCATGCAAAATCTCAGTCCTCTACCTCCCCTCCTTCCCCCCTATCCTTCAGTTATCACCTATTTTCCCTGTTATTCCCTTATTCTGAGGTATATTTTCGTGCTAACATTAGCGAGTTGCAAGCAGGGTGTTGTCATCACTGATGGCAAGCGAGTGCAAGAGAGAGAGAGAGAGTATCGATCGACTGTGTCTCAGTGGCCTTGGGGGAAATTGGCGGGAAAGCAGCTTGCCTCACCCATACATTATACAACTCGCGGGCTATATATCCGATTTTGACCATCCAAACGCTGTTTTCACTCGTTTTATTGTTGTTTCAGGTTAATACCTTTATAATCAACCCATAATAGGTGCATATGGATAAGTATTAATGCTATTAATGGCACAATGAATATTTTAGTGACGGAAACACCTCAAATACGTCAGCACAGGGGGACGTTTCCAATTACCCCCATGCGCACTTGTTAGGTTAAGGGGAGATTTCCACTTGAGGGATTGTTTTCTGGATTCCTTTCTCCCTCATGTTTAGCCCCATTGCTTTTGAGATTTTAAGACTTTCGCCCCATTAGTTTGACGATCTTAAGAACTTTCGCCCAATTTCTGCCAATTAGGTGTCAATTTTTTCCTGGCGAGCGATAGCAAGCCTGTAATGTAAGAGGAACCGGCCTTCGGCCAGGATATTTTTCTACCGAAAAATGTACAAATTTATCTTGAAAGGGGGTCTAGGGGGTGTAATCGTAAGCTTGATGGAAATATAGGGAACAAACTAAAAACCTCCCCTTAAGTGCGGTTCTAAAATACGGGGATGAGTGCTAATTTGTGATAAAGGGATAACTATCATTCAGTTTCAGAAAGATAACTATATTTTGTACCTTTTTATTTCATTCAAGAAGGTTTAGGGCAGCACTTAGTTTTAGAATACGGTTGCTTTGGCTTATACAGCCTTGTTCTTCTAAGCTCCTCAATTATAACCTTGACTTTGTTTACTCAATGCAAAGATAGGAAGGATTCTTTTACATCTGACTGTACATTCATAAACATCAAACACACTTAGACAATAATATTATGAATATATACAGTATACACAAACACACCTAGACATAAAATCTATGAATATATGTACATAAAACACTCCTGCTACACAATATATGAAT
Source organism: Paralithodes platypus (assembly GCA_032716605.1). NCBI lineage: Eukaryota > Metazoa > Arthropoda > Malacostraca > Decapoda > Lithodidae > Paralithodes > Paralithodes platypus. The sequence continues at coordinate 18,861,184 of CM064555.1, read as the reverse complement.
ACTGTTACTATACATTGGCATTGTAAACAACACTCTAATACTTCTTCTTAGGGCAACATTATCATAGTAAAGGAGCTTCACATAGGAATTGACCACTTGCGAGTTTCAGGCTATAAGGAAGTTGGAGTTATAAGTATCAATATTTAGAAGAATTACCAGCTAAAATATGGTCGTTATACATGTTTAAATGCATAAAACCCAATTCAACATACTCTCTAACCATCAAAAACCTACATTATTATTGCATTTCCGTTTAATATCGATGTTCACGGCTCCAACTTCCTTATAGCCTGAAACTCGCAAGTGGTCAATTGACTTTTTATACACTCTTATGTGTCGGCCAAATAAGTGATGTCGTGGCACCAAGTGTATTTCAATCAATAATTGGTATCTGCACTATCTAAGCATTAATTAATCGTTTCGAGTGAGATATATAAACATGTTCCTATCTTTACAGCCTATTCAACATCTGACAGACATTAATATAGCACACAGCGAGCAAAATGTAATGACAGAGGAGACACGACTTGGCCCACCGTACAGTCATGAGCATATATAAGGTTACATTAACTTGAATCTATTAACCTTTAAAGAGGGATGGTTGGTATTTCTGGCTTCCCTTCTCCCCCATATTTATCCCCATTAGTTTTGCGATTTTAAGACGTTTGGCCCATTAGTTTGGCAGTTTTAAGACCTTTCACCCCATTTCTTTGTCAATATTAGGACCTTTCGTGCCATTTAGGTGTCGATATTTTTCCTGGCAAGCGATAGCGAGCCTGTAATTTTAGGAGGAACCGGCCTTTGGCTGGAATACTTTTCTACCAAAAAATGTACAGATTTATCTGGAAGGGGGTCTAGCGGGTGATATTTTAAGCTTGATGAAGGTCTAGCGAGGAAACAATAAATATATAAATAACTAAGTTAATGGACCAAAAAATTAAAGCCTACCCCCCTTACAAGCAAGTTATGAAGCCTACCCCCCCTTACAAGCAAGTTATGAAGCCTTTGGTTTACTATAAAGCATTGTATTATCTCATTGGCATTTGATACTGATTCAAATGGGTGTGTTGCCATTCATGCTCTTGATTGTACAGGCAATTAAAATGAACATGTGATGTAAATAGTATTGTCTAATACTATTAAAATGAACATGTGATGTAAATAGTATTGTCTAATACTATTAAAATGAACATGTGATGTAAATAGTATTGTCTAATACTATTAAAATGAATATGTGATGTAAATAGTATTGTCTAATACTATTAAAATGAACATGTGATGTAAATAGTATTGTCTAATACTATTAAAATGAACATGTGATGTAAATAGTATTGTCTAATACTATTAAAATGAACATGTGATGTAAATAGTATTGTCTAATACTATTAAAATGAACATGTGATGTTATAGTATTGTCTAATACTATTAAAATGAACATGTGATGTAAATAGTATTGTCTAATACTATTAAAATGAACATGTGATGTAAATAGTATTGTCTAATACTATTAAAATGAACATGTGATGTAAATAGTATTGTCTAATACTATTAAAATGAAAATGTGATGTTATAGTAGTCTAATACTATTAAAATGAACATGTGATGTAAATAGTATTGTCTAATACTATTAAAATGAACATGTGATGTAAATAGTATTGTCTAATACTATTAAAATGAACATGTGATGTTATAGTATTGTCTAATACTATTAAAATGAACATGTGATGTAAATAGTATTGTCTAATACTATTAAAATGAACATGTGATGTAAATAGTATTGTCTAATACTATTAAAATGAACATGTGATGTAATAGTATTGTCTAATACTATTAAAATGAACATGTGATGTAAATAGTATTGTCTAATACTATTAAAATGAACATGTGATGTAAATAGTATTGTCTAATACTATTAAAATGAACATGTGATGTTATAGTATTGTCTAATACTATTAAAATGAACATGTGATGTAAATAGTATTGTCTAATACTATTAAAATGAACATGTGATGTAAATAGTATTGTCTAATACTATTAAAATGAACATGTGATGTTATAGTATTGTCTAATACTATTAAAATGAACATGTGATGTTATAGTATTGTCTAATACTATTAAAATGAACATGTGATGTAAATAGTATTGTCTAATACTATTAAAATGAACATGTGATGTAAATAGTATTGTCTAATACTATTAAAATGAACATGTGATGTAAATAGTATTGTCTAATACTATTAAAATGAACATGTGATGTAAATAGTATTGTCTAATACTATTAAAATGAACATGTGATGTAAATAGTATTGTCTAATACTATTAAAATGAACATGTGATGTAATATAGTATTGTCTAATACTATTAACCCTCTCCAACATATGACACAATGTTGAGCCTATTAGGGATACTTTAAAACCTTTGTTGCCATCAGGGGTATTTAGAAACCTTTAGTTTAATTACTTCAACCTCTGTAGTTGTCTTTGAGTTAGCTGTGGGCAGAAAACTAATTTTGGAGAGGTAATTATAAGAGTGAGAGAACTCTATTTCTTATTGCTAATCTGGCAACCTTTGCATCATATGAGTCTGAAAGGGTTAAAATGAACATGTGATGTTATAGTATTGTCTAATACTATTCATTCATATGTAGCCTACAGCTACTGATAAAATGTTTGTAAACTCTTGCAATTTTCTGTAAGCAATTACAGCATATCCATTTAGATTGACATTCATATCAAATCAGCTATTAGTTGGTTAGTTTTTTGGCCTTTACAGTACCAGTATCTTGTGTCGTCCCAGTTTTGGTGTGTTTATTTTGCAAGTTTTACAACTTAATTAAAAATAATAATAACATATATATACAGTATATACAGTATACAGTACAGTATATATCATGTATTTATTCTTTTGTCTTTATACAGTACTGTATGTGCGGTTCCTGTTTTGGTTTGTTTGTTTTGCAACTTTTACAGCTCTGTCTCGAGTCGGCCATCCCCAACTATGGGGTATGTGCGGATAATGTGCTTGAGTATATACATACAGTACATACATACATTTTAATATGATTAATATATACCGGTAGCTGATTTGATCTAAATATCTATCTAAATGGATATAGTTGTATAAATTTAGAAAATCCCAAAAGGTAACAAGCATTTGCCAATAGTTATAATTATGACCCATATACAGTACAGATGTTTCTATATATAGAATACAATATCAGACTACACAAAATTGGTTTAAACAAAATAAATATTTACCGTAAATAGTGTTATTCATTCATATTTTATAAAGTATCCAATCTTAATGATGAATCACAAGAAGAAAGTTATTTGATTGTTTTTCAACTACCAGACCATCGAGTCTGAAGACAATTTTTTCGAGTAATTATACAAGTAGAATTCATACCAAAGTGTATCCAAAATATTTTAATTAAGATGTTACTACTGCAGTTGTTAGTACTGTTAACCCTTTCTGCCGTATAGATACAGTAGATAGATAGATAAAATGATATTAAGTTTAAAAAGGGCCTTCAGCAATTAACAGGCTTCAAAATATCTCACTTCACCCTTTTTCTACCACAGATCCTTCGTATGCTGCATAAAACTTCTAAATACAGTATAGCTAGAATAAAGTTATAAAACATGGTGCCAGTACAAAGGGGGTTAACCCTTTGAGTAACAAGGTACCCACCTGGCAAGATTTCCAATTGGCCCAGTGGTATTTGTATTTACGCTATTTCATCAATTTCAAGCAAAGTAATGGCAAACAAAATAATACACTTGACCTACCATTGGTTTGTTCATTTCCGTTGTTTGCAATTTTCATTCATGTACTGTACTTGTAAATAGCTTAAATACTGTAGTAGAAGAAACACAGGGAACCATGAGCAAGCTGGAAATCTTGTACCTATCTTCATGTTATTCTTGCTAGCACTAGATGATTTTATATAGCTTGGCAAGGACCTATAGCAGAGACCTCAATGAGAAAAAATAATACATAAATAAAGTACTCAATGAACATATACACTCCCCCAGATCCTTCTTAACCCTAATATAAAAATCATCTACCATTAGCCAGAATAAAATTGAAGAGTATATCATGGAATATTGAAAGGGTTAAGTGCTTTCTATATAATCTACCAATACTGTGAAATGACTGGTTCTCTACAAATACTGTGTTGTCAATAAAGTGCTCCTCCTCATATGGTGTTTATATTCTAATACTGTACCGTGTTCTTTACTTCAACGCTACTGTGCTTGTTTCTGCGAGTCTGCTACACAACTGATCACTTACAAGTTCCAGACTATAAGGAAGTTGGAGCCGTAAGCATTGAAATGAACTAGATATACAGTAATAATGTAGGTTTCTCATGGATAGGAAGTATGAGTAATTTAATTTTATGGATGTTTATATGCCCGACAACTACATAATAGCTGGTAATTTTGCTTAATATCGGTAGCTTCAGCTTCAACTTCCTTATAGCTAGAAACTCACAAGTGGTCAGTTATAAAACCGTACTTTTACTTTCTACTTTTCAACCGTTGTTAACCCATTCAGGATGATGCCAGTTTACATTTATATCTTATCCATTAATCATTGCAAACACATTAAATCCAAATTAGTTATCTCATCCTGTAAAGTCAGTGAAAATAGGCTATCCTAAACAGACCTCTGATGCGGAAATACCCTGAGCCGAACAGGCCAAGTGGGATATCTCTATTGGTCTAACTGGTAAGGTGTCTGCCTCACACCCAAGGGTCGAGAGTTCGTGCCCCCACCAGGGCATGATATTTTCGTGAGGCTATTCCCGCATCTAACGAAGTTTAGGTGTGCTGGTTAAATTGTTCAGATGGTTGAGAGTAAGATCGGACCTCCATAAATCCTCTTTCGGGTATGGTGTAAAAACCGATCCCCACAATCCTAATGTAAAGAAGTTCAAAATCCCTTTCTAATTGCAAAGATTTGTTTAATTTAGTACTTATCCCACTTCATTGATCAGACAAATTTAATCCAATGAGAAATTCAGTGTCGTGAATACTTGACTGGAGAAATTATACCTACATGACGGAAAATCATGTGGCTATAATTTCTCAATGAACTGCAGCCTATTAATTGCTAGCAAACCTTCCTAAACTGACTAAAATCATCCAACAGTAGCCAGAATAAAATAAACCGGACACCAGCCGTACTGAAAGGGTTAAGCCTACTATAGACACCTCAGCTAACTACAAAGACATATAAAGTCAGTGTCACACAAGCACTTTAACGGTGGATGTATCAGTCATAAAGTAGGTACAATCGAGTCTACTATCTCACTACTTTCTTTCATTTTGACTGTGTTGTGTATCTTAACGAACCTAATGGTGTACAGTACAGTCCAATTGAATATAAATCAGATAATATATTAGATTATTATTAAATTAGATTATACGAATAAACAGCAAAATTAATCAAAATATGACGATAACTTGTAGTGGCTTCAAGGCTCCAATACATGTAGCCGACAAAACTTGCTCGTCTGACGCTGGCTTTAGATTCCCACTATGTACTAAATTCAAAATAAATACCCCACCTCATAGTAAGGAAAGCTATATGTAGAAGTAGTTTTCATAGTCGTTATAGGAGTGGGCGCGTCGGGTGCGAGCCGTTGATATGGGGCTGTCCGAGTCATCGTCGTCCACTGCTGTCTCCACTAAATCTACACTTTGAGTCCACGGCAACTGATGAAAACAAAACATTGATTAGAATACCAGTATGTGATGTAGTGAAGTAATATATAAACTAAATTACCAACAACTGGTGAAAAAAACACAAAAATTATTAGTATTTAAATTGTAAAACTTGCAAAATAACCATACCAAAATGGGGACGACACAATATAAAGGCAAAAGAACTTATCAAAATTGCTATGTGGAAATAACACTATGTAAAATAAAATTTTGAAATAAAAGAACACAATCCACCACATAGGGTGTATATCACTAAATGATTACCACTACGTGATGTAGTGAAGGAATGTATAAACTAAACTACCGGCACTGGTCTAATTCTATCTATCTATTGCCTGATGCCGCGATCCCCGTAGGGGTGGCCACGAACGAACCGCCCCCAATGAGGATTATAATGTAAAACTTGCAAAATAAACATACCATAACGTGGACGACACAATATAAATGCAAAAGAACTTATCAAAATAGCTACGGCATGTGGAAATACAGTACTGGTTTAGAGTGCTGTAGAAAGAAGGCTGTACAAGTCAATGCAGGCCTAAAATCAAAACCACTCAGTCCCAGGCCTGCCCAAGACACATGACCAAACAGCCTCAATCATACTTATGCATCTTGACATTAATACACTCAACACCTAAGCACCTTCCCAACTCTACAATTAACATTCTATCCTTCACGGAGGCACTGCACCTTTACTGTTCATGAAATGCTACCATAGAGCATCATCTCTGCCACAAGCAGCATACAGCCTACCTTCCATCTGAAAGAAGTCACACCATGCCTCTCAGTAGCAGTACTGTAACCTTACCTTCTACACCATGATTTTCTGATGAACACATTTATCACACATACTACACATGATGTTATTGCCAACTGCCTTTGATAGCGTAATGCATAAATGCACAGAATTTCGGTGTGAGTATCCTAGGTTCGATTCTTTGGAGTGCCACATGTATTTGTTGATTTCATTAATTGAGTTTAGAAGTAGAGTTGGTTGGTGAAAAAATATGATTTAATGACATTTGTAATTATTCTGTTGACTTACTGATGCTCAAAGTGATGGGAGTCTTTCCCATAAATATACTGTACTCTCTCTATTAAACCATAAACCTTTATATTTAAAAATCTCTCTATGACCCCTCCCTTCTTTGCTGCTACAAACTAGTGAATACAAATAATATTTACAAAAGAATAATGTTCATTATTGTTGCACCTACCTGTCGTCTTACTGCCGCTCTGAGTGGTGGAATTGGTCGAGGTTTCCGCAGTGGCGGACACGGCGTTAAACTCCCTTCCTCCTCCTCCTCCACTTCCTTATTGTTGTTATTATTGTTTATATTGTTGTTATTTATAGTGGTGGTGGTGGTGGTGGTGTTGATTGTGACTGTTGAGGCACCGTTGGGGGAGATGGTGATGGTGGTGGAGGGTAGGATAGAAGTGGTGGTAGTGGTGGTGGTGTTTAAGGGTGGTGGAGGTGGTGGTGGGGGTAGTGTGGCTGGTAACTTTTTGGTCTTGCGCATGGATGATCGACGGAATGATGCTCTGTAAGCAAATGGAATTAGTGATAATGTTAAGTATAAAATACATACATACATACAAGTTTAAAGACTGTTTTGTCCACAGGGAATGTGGTTACAGTCTCACATCCTAAAAGGCGGCTTTCCAGGCGGCCCTGTCAAGGGCTGCCTTTCTTATCAAGTTCTTTATTTTGAGATCAGACCAGAGTAATTGATCCCATGTGATTCTAGGTCTACCCCTACGTACTAGTATACAGTATATCTAAGATCAAGATACCGGTAATCCTGGTAACTCCTGTATTTGGTGTTGCATATGGATGAATGATGTAGTGATGCTATGTAAATATAAAACAGATGTGCTAATGCACTCAAGAGTATACATGTAGTTAGAAAGTCAAAGAAAATTAATGGTACTGTATTTTTGTTCTTGATATTGATGATTGGTGTACCAAGGCACTGCAAATATATGCTAATGCTGTAAAGTAAAAACAAAATCATAAAATAGTTGGAGTCATAAATTACTCATAATATACAGCTATAATCTATTTTTATTAACCCTTTCAGGTCCGGGGGTTCCCGTTTAGTATTCAGAAATAGAATTCTCTTAAGTCATAATTACCTCTCCAAAATTAGTTTTCTGCCCACAACTCACTCAAAGACAACTGCAGAGGTTGAACTAATTAAACTAAAGGTTTCTAAACACCCCTGATGGTCACAAAGGTTTTAAAGTATCTCTGTAAGGACGCAATCGCGTCCTGGTGCACGAAAGGGTTACGGTAATTTCACTCGAACACCAAACACCACCCAATGAAATTAATGAAAGCATGTGATCTCCCCAGGATTCGAACCTGGATTACCACATACAGATCTTAAACACCTATATTCATTACACCATCAAGACAGTTATTACCATATTTGCTATGTTCAAGATAGTCCATGGTCGTCCCGTCGAGGATCAAGATGTCTGGCAATACATAAACAGAAGAGAGTCTAAGCAATATTTCTGGTATTGTGCTTAGTCACCTATCGATGTCTACAACTTGAACTTTCTTATAGCCCGTAACTCAAAAGTGGACAATTGACTAGATGCCAACTGCTCAGAGGCCGGATCCATCAACGCCCTTACCATTGTTGCTGTTGTAGCCCCAAAATGCCCTTTATGGGAATCCCGCAGCAACAAGGTATTCCCTGGTGCTTCACCTCCCCAGGGAAAGGTAGGGTGTGATGAGATCCGCTAGTGAGAGGGCAGCGGGGGAGGAGGTTGTCGGTCCATGGGCTCATAGCTTTGGGCCAACGTTTCCTAAATCCGCAGCCTTCCCAGCAGTGCCACCATTGCAAGTGGATCTCTTCAGTGCGTTTCCCCCCCCTTTTAGTCGCCTTGTACAACAGTAATAGGATACGTGGGGCATATTCTTTTCCTCCACTAAATATGGAGGACACCCTTACCCCCAGGGCGGTACTATAAAAATTGCTGATGGCATCTCATAATTTACCAGCATTTACACAGATTCATGATTAATTATAATGTAAAACTTGCAAAATAACAAACCAAAACTGGGATGATACAAGATAAATGCAAAAGAACTAATCAAAATAAAAATAAAAATAAAAAATGTGGAAATAATGCTTAATAAAATAAAATTTAGAAATCAAAGAACACAATCCACCACATAGGGTGCACACAACTACATGAGCAAGTCAATTTGGTTCCCAAGTAAACTGATCGCACATATAACAATGCACCATCGTCATGTTCAAGGAATTAGTCAATTTGGGAACAATTATTAGGATCATAAACAAGTCCCTTCATTTAACATTTTGTCGATGAATATGGAATTTATGATAATGTTAGTGAGGTGGTAAATGGGTGATGTTAGTGAGGTGGTAAATGGGAATGATAAGTATAGTAGAGTGGTAATGATGAATGCTGTCCCAGGAGAAGAATCAGACCTGGGCCAGCCAATTTGAGATCAGAAACACTGACCACTTGGCCACTGAAGCACTTAACTGATCAATTAATATACTGACTAACTATAGTCTATGTATTATAAGTAGGCCACAAATTTTGAATATATCCTCTACACCTCAAAAAGGGTTAGAGCAAATGGGCTGTAAATTGCTACCCCTATTCCCTGGCTGCCTCTTCCCAAATGGTAGAAATTTTAGTTTGATTACTCTAGTCTCATTTATGCAATAGAGGTTAGTGATCTAGATTTTTGGCGTAATTATAATGAATATACTATAAGTAACTACCGGTATACCTGAGTGTGGGTGAGATGGGTGGAGGTGCCAGGCGTATAAGTAGACAGGTGTGGTCCCGAGTTATCCACCGGGAGTTTAATCTGAGGGGTCGATCTTCTGACTGTAGCCGTCTCTCCCGACCATCGTTACTACGCATCTGTAAACACATCCACATGATTATTAGGGCATAGGTCTATTTATCTTTATATCTATAAACTCAAGCACTTACCCCATTTATTTATTTATTTATTTGTATTTATTATTTTTGTTGTAGCCACCCTCAGCCATGATACTGTATAATGTATAAATATGTATGTATGTATTTACTCAGGCCCATTCCCCATTTTTCCTATTTGTATTTATAATTTTGTATTTTATTTTATTTTGTTTTTTCTGGGGGTGGCCGACTAAAGACAGAGCCCGAATAGGGATAACACAATACAACAGCAAACAATGAACACACAAAAACAAAACACAAATTCACACACATCTAGGTAGATAAAATATATACCGTACCAAAGAGTTAGGAGAGCACCTGGGCAGTGTGGCAAACTGTGGCAAAGTTGTTTCAAGACTGAATTGAGTTTGAGAGAAAATACAGGAAAATGTGCATCTAGTTTTAATTGTGTAGGTGGCGCCACTATGGAGCATAAGTTTATCATTGTATATCAATTAATTAGGAATATAAACAAGATACTTAGTTGTGACACCTAGATATGAAAGGCCTCTCATCTGCCAGCTTGCACCTGGGTGTTAGTGTGTCAGTCTTAAGATGTGTTGAGGAAATCTAGGATGAAAGCAGACAACCGAGTGAAGAAGAGCCGACTTGAAAGATCCCTTCACACATACACAATTTTTGGTCCTAACAGCCCTATATTTTTCCAAAAATTAATGGGAAAATTGCAAAATTGAGGGCAGTTGGATCCCAAATCATATAGGCTATGTTCCCCAATTTTGCAATCTTCCAATATTTTGTTGTTGGTAAAATCGGGGGCAGTTTGGACCAAAATCATGTACTGTATGTGTGAAGGGGGCTTTACAGAAAAAATATGCACACCTGTAGTAATGTTCAGAGATAAAGGGATCTAGGCTTCTTTTAGACAATAAAACAGCCAAAGCACCTTAGCAGCTGATTTCTCTATATAGGCCTATAATGGAAAATATGAAAGTACTGTCTCTATGCCCTAGAGGGGATTAGGGGGGCAGGGGGCCTGATAAATCTACCCAAAAAAAAACAAAAAAAAACAGAGATAGGGACGAGGGAGCGCGTTCGTGGTCCTGGACCCTATGGCTGTCTTGAGTTGGCCACCCCCAGCTAAAAAAAGGGTATGTGCCTGAGTTGTTGTTGTTGTTGTTGTTGTTGTTGTTGTTGTTGTTGTTCCCTAAGCTGCCTGGCCGAACAGCCCAGAGTCCTTAAGGAAGGCCATGGCCACGGTCGGGCTCTCCCACAGAGCTCTCAAATAGTGTAAATTGTGTTGTTGGTGTAAGTGGTTGTGTGAAATACAGTCTTCTATGATGTGTTTTATGGTATGGGGTGCTGTGTTACAACCCGGGCAGGTGTCGACGACGGAGTCATCCAGTCTCTTCTGATAGCTCAGAAGAGCTGGATGGTGTCCGCATCTCAGCCTGGCCAGGTGGACTCTGTCCTCGCGAGGAAGGGCCTGAGTATATAGATACGGTAGATAAAATGTATCTACATCCATTTTTATATAATTAACAACATATTTTGATAAAGATATCTTTGCAATAGCTGAATAATCAAGATGGGGACATGGCAATTAATTGCCATACCAAAACAATAAACAAAGTAGAGCATAGTTGCTGCTCTGACCAGGGAGGGGGGACTGGAACTGAAGTGATTGAAAAACCTGCACTAACCTCATACAGACTGTAGATGTGACTGTCTGCTTGGATCTTGTTACAAAGTAGCACCAGACATACCAACTCCTCACATGTGGTCTTCTCACTCACCAGCAGGCTCTTGTACTGGGACTGTAATACAACCAATCAATAATTAACACTTCATATTTCTCAGCTGGATTGTAATGTTAGTTACCATTATTAAAAATACATTTACAGTAATTGGTGAAGTGTTTTGCTTTTATTAACAGTGGCCTACATAAATGTTCAAAATTAAGTGCACTGAACTGTGTATCAGTACCGGTATAGATTTTATAGACAAACATAAATTATTAGATCTTGCTTCCTCAAGGCTGGCCAAATCTTTGAACCTTGAAAGTCAAGTTCTCTAGCATCTGGGTTAAAATAAAGCACTGTATTGTCTTATCTGGTTTCAATACTGATTCAATTAATTGTGTTGTCATTTATGCTCTTGACTGTATATTATAATTATTTGACACAAAAAAACAGTAGTTATCCCAGGGGCAAGCTTCATTGTTCTTGTCCAAGTTGCCTAATGGCAGCATACTAGTGGTGGATGTCGCTCCCTCCAGACCCAGACCAGGCGCCTTGGGCCCAACCTGGACGAAATGGATCCAGAGGGTACAGTACGTAGTGTTTCTCCGGACAGGCACTTTCCGCCCAACAGTATAGGGGCCTGAACCTGGTGGTAGCGCTCCAGGAGGCTGCCCTGTCATTGGGCGAACAATACCAGACCAGTCGTAGTGCCGTGTGCGTCCCTGCGGCTGGTTCTGGTAGGGCGCACCGAGGCCACTGGATCCCCCTTGTAATCTCTTGGGGGAAGGTGCTGGGAATGGTCCCCGGGGTAGACTGGAGCCGGAGTTCTGGGGGGGGGGGCCCCCCCCCATTTGCCAGCCAAATTACCAAGCACACTATCATAGACTATCAAAGCCTCCTTTTTGAGACTTAGAAACCCGTGGTGACATGGTATAAAGTTGTATGATCTAGCCTCGAAAATAAAAATCTGACAAGTGGGGCTGCCTGGAATGCCACCATCAGAATATGAGACTCAAACCGCACCTTAAAATTATGTAGGCTATGTATGGTACCCTGGAACTTTGAAAATCACATAACGAGGGTCAAAGTTCTCATATACCTTTCCTGATCTTCTCTATACACCTAAAGTACTTACCCCCGGGACAAGCGCACCATCATAAACTCTAACAAGCCCGCCAGGACGCATCTTGAGGGCTAATCTGGAGTCCCCCCGAGGATGACAGGACTGTAGCTCAGCAGGTCGGGAGTCATCATCCAGGGCCAGGCTGGTTACCACTACACCACCTGGGGATTATCATCAATATTACTATTTATCTAAATGATAACAAATACAGTACCAAAAGGAAGAGTAAAAAAATCAAGACACAAAATAAGATAAAAGGGAGGAGCCATAGTAATGACCGAGATTCTCGTTTAACAAGAGCTGAATTAAAGTACAAATTAGGTTAGGGAAGGCAAGCTATTAGATTACGTAAAAAAAAAAAAAAAAAAATCATAACACATTAGGTGCTATGAGAATGAATGTAAGCAACTTATCCACACATTCGTAAGGTCCCCCAACTAAAGTAGGAGCCATACAAAATAATTCCATAAGGCAGGAATCCCGTAATTGAGAAGTTGTTCTGCAAAATACTTGTAAAGAACACTATGATTAGCACATACTGTATCACAAATTAGGTGCAATGAGAGTGAATGTAGATAACACTATGATTAGCACACTTACTGTAAAATTGCCAAAACATTAATAACATTTAAGCTTCCCTATAAAAGTCTGGGCAAGAATGTAGTTACCGGGTGTACCGCCCGTCTTGTTTACACTACGCGGACGCTCACCATCATGTTCCCGTCTATTTTGACTTGACTGCCTTTGGATACAAAAATACATTACCCTAACCTAACCTAACCTAGTATTATAGATTTATATGTATTTATTTTATTATAAGTATTTATAGATGATTTATGTTGTATGTCGGTAGTGGTACACCCGGTAACTACATCCATCCCAAAGTCTGTCGCACAAGATGGAATGGGAAGAATGTAGAGTATCTGGGCGTACGGTCATGTTTACATAAGTTGTGCGCTCGCGGTTACGATCCCGTCTATGTTGACAGCTATTGTTTCTGTTATTTGCCCCCTGCTGGTAATTAAAATGTAAAACTTGCAAACTAAACAAACCAAAATTGGGACAAGGACAATATAAAGTCAAATTAAATTATCAAAATCGCTATGTGGAAACAACGCTTACTAAAATGAAAATTATTAAATAAAAGAACACAATCCACCACATAGGGTGTACATCACTACATGAGCAAGTTAATCTGTTTCCCAAGCAAACCAATCGCACATATAACAACGCACTATCGTCACGTTAAAGGTAGTCAAGTTTGGGAAGTCCGGGACGTTCTGGCAAATTTTACTAAACTCTGCATGAATAAAGAAACTACATGTTAAATGTCAAAATATTATTTAAAATCAAATTTGCAACATGACAAGACATTAACAATAGTACAAAATACAAATATTGATAAGATATCTATACTATTACAAAATAATATATAAATACAGTACAGCACTCACTAACGATAGTGCTATCGGGTAGGTACCTGTAAGCATAGCATGCCTCAAGTGACCCCTATCAATAACTACCCTACAAATAACCTACATTTATAGCACAAATAAACTAAGGAAATCGCAAAAGTAAGCAATTGATACTATCGACAATGAATACATATAATATAAAGAGAAATAATTGCAAAATATGAAGTAACAACAGATTTAAACAAAGAGTACTCTTTTAACAAGAACAATAAATTTAAAAAATCATCAATATTAATAATAATAATAGAAAAAGAAAAAGAAAAAGATAAACAATAAATACAGACAAAAAGTAAGCAGAGGTTATACAAGAAACTTCAAGTTAAAATGCTTGATTAAAATTATTGATGTCAAATTTTAGAATACAGTCACAATAATTGACCCTAAAAAGATTAAATTTATGGAACAATTTACTAAAAGGAACAACTTGAGATGGTTCGGCCATATGGAACGTATGGAAAGCGAGAGAATGACTAAGAGGGTGTACGAGAGCGAGGTGGAGGGACAGAGGGGGAGAGGTAGACCGAATATGAGGTGGAAGGATGGAGTGAGGAACTACATGAACGAAGGCGGTGCTGGTTGGGGGGAGGGGCGTCGACTGACTGGGGACAGAGGTGCATGGGGGCGATTCGTTCGTGGCCACCCCTTCGGGGATCACGGCGTCAGGCAATAGATAGATAGATAGAACAATTTACTTGCCTCAATGATGAGGTCAATATGTATTTTAGGGGATGGATGTAGATTCCGGGCGTACGGTCGTCATGTTTACATAGGGCGATCGCTGCGGTTAACTTCGCGTCTATTTTGACGGCGATTTTTTCGGTTATTTGCCCCCTGCTGGCAATATACAGTATATGATGATGACAATATGTCATGGGGGGGTGAGGGGGGACAAAGCCCCCCCCTCAACATATTATTGTATCCAATGGCATTCAAAATAGACGGGAACATGATTGCAAAGGTCCGACGCCTCCCCCGCCGCCGTCATGTTTACATTTGTCGATCGTCGTGGTTAAGTTTGCGTCTATTTTGACGGCGATTTTTTCGGTAATTTGCCCCCTGCTGGCAATATATATGAAGATGACAATATGTCATGTATCCAAAGGCAGTCAAAATAGACGGGAACATGATGGCAAAGGTCCGACCCCACTATGCGTAGTGTAAACAAGGCTGACGGTACACCCGCACTTAACATTCTTGCCTATTTTAGTTCACGTATGTATTTTTTGGGTCAATATTTACGAGTCACACCACAGCTGGGATCTCATTTTTAACGGTAGTTTTGGGTTCCTACCATTCTATGCTTCATTGCTATATACTTTTTATCCACCGGAAAATATATTTTTTTCTTGGCTTTTTTTTTTTTCTTAGCATTAACCTAACCAAAAAACCTAACCTAACCTAATAGCCCCCAAATACATTTAGGTTAGGTTAGGTTAGGTTTTTAGGTTAGGTTAATGCTAAAAAAAAATAAAAAAATAAAAATAAAAATAAAAAAACAAGAAAAAATAATATTTTCCGGTGGACAAAAAGTATATAGTAATGAAACATAGAATGATAGGAACCCAAAACTACCATTAGAAATGAGATTCCAGCTGTGGTGTGACTCGTAAATATTGACAATTTTTTGTATTACAGTATAATGTTTTTTCGGGAAGGATGTATTATCCGGGCGTACGGTCGTCATGTTTACATAGGTCGTGCGCTCGCGGTTAAGTTTCAGACTATTTTTTCGGTTATTTACCCCATGCTGGCAATATATATGATGATGACAATAAGTCATGGGGGGTGAGAGGCACCAAGAGACTGAAAGTGCACGTAGGCTATATGCGGAGCACTCAGTCTTAAAATTGTATGCATGTGTGTGTACAGTATGGAGGCTATGTATGTACTTAAAATACATATTATGTCAAAATAGACGGGAACATGATCGAGAGCGTAGTGTAAAAAAGGCAGGCGGTACGCCCAAATACTACATCCTTACCATGGAATTGAATGGAACAGAACCCAACCTAACTGTTTCCCAACTAATTTAGACAATCCATAGCCTATCTCCTTGATTTCCATGATAGGCCTAAATCTATTGGTACTCATGTGCATAGCCTATGTTTGTTTTATGAATACAATTAGGCCTATTGACATGTTTACTCGTAAATGCCAAGATAGAGTAGAATCAACATGGGAGACTTGACGGTGTATCAACTGTCAAATTGGTAGCGAAAACGTAATTTCAGACTGACAAATGTAAAAAAGGCTAACCAACTAGGCTAAGTATCAAAGTATTAAATAGGCTAGGCCTAGGCCCTACTTCAGATTTTTTCATATAGGCCTAGGCTAGGCTCGATTGCATAAAAAAATGTAGCCTATCATTCCACGAGAGGTTACGCCAAACTAAAGTATCAAACTAAAATTAATTAGGTTATGACAAAGTATGATAACTTTCTTCATGACACAAGTGTCATGTCAAACCAGTCAGGCCTTCAGAGTTATGTTAATTTTATCATCACAAGCATAGGCTATATGTGACAATCGTATATGAAGCCGTAACTAACAACAAGAGAACTAATTAGTTATTATGGTGACCCTATAATACACTATTACCTTCCAAATAACCAATGAAATAGCCCTGAACAGACTCGAACTATTGACATGAGACTCGAGCACGTGCGGTGTGCCATTTAAACAGCTGATTTCGGTCACTTTCGGCAATTAGTTATAATTCGTCACATGATTATTCCAATTTTGATTTGTTGATTAATAAACCTCGTTTGTGACATTAAACATACAAATACATTATGCATTGTCATCTACGTTACGTATAATAAGCCACCAAATGACAAATTATTTGTGGACGAAATTCACTTCATGACAATAATGTATTAGCTGATTCTGGCGCCCTATTTAAATGCTACGCTGTTGGTGTTATAAGTATTGATATGTATAATCCACATATGTATAAACCACTGCTATTCAGATCAGTGGCCACAACTAATGTTCTGTTTCGGTCAATAATTCTGATACATTTCGAAGGCTCAAACAATATAAATGAACGTCCAAAATATAAATATTAGGTAAGCCATCAATAAGGAGTTTCAATTATACTCGAAATAGCTTCGAATATGTTCAGTTGCCCACATAAGTTATGTTCCTCTCTGTTATCATAATACTGTAGTTGGAAATATAATGCACATGATTGAATTACGAGTGTAGTGATTAACTCGCCTGAATTAGTCAACAGATAATTAAAAGAAACTACACTCGCAATTCATTCATACTAATTTAACTTTCCTCGCATAAGATCACGGCGAGGAACATAACTTGTGCGGGCAATTAATAACCACGGGCATTAATAACCACGAATATACTCTATCATCTTAAATTTCTGGAAAAGGGGTTCCAGTCCTGACGCTATTCTTGGCTTACAGTGTGCTGGCTTAATAGCTTCTGAAGTCCTATTTTAACTAACTAATGAAGGGCAAGTTTGGATTTTCTGAACCCCCTTCTCCCTCATCCTTAGCCCCATTAGTTTGGCGATTTTAAGACCATTTGTACCATTTAGGTGTCGATTTTTGCATGGCGAACGATAGCAAACCTGTAATTTAGGAGGAATCGGTCTTCGGCTGGGACATTATTCTACCGAAAATGTACACATTTATCTTGAAGGTCTTGAAGGTCTATGGAACAAACTAAAATCCCCATGTAAGATGGGGAGGAGTCAATTTCTCCCTAGCTAAAAAAAAAAAAAAAAAAAAGTCTATAGGCCCCTTAACCTCTCCTCACCATTTGCCCTGAGAGAGAGTTGCAGTATAGTGTAGTGACCTTGTGTAATTCACCTTTAATAATCCAACTAAAGGTAGCGCCAGCGAACTTGACAATAATTTTGACCCCTTAACTTCTTATAACTCGAATTGAATGAAAACAATAGGGCTGACTTTTGTATAATTTGGGAAGAGTCCATCAGGAAATAGGTGTGGATATTTACAGCCAGTTTGCTCTAGGCCCTTTTGAGTTACAGAGAGGTCAAGGATCAAGATTATTGCCAAGTTCGTTGGATCTACCTATAACTACCTCTCCTCACCATTTTTCCTGAGAGAGAGCTGTAGTGTGAGGTAGAATAGGTTTGGGTCTCGGTGCTTCATAGTAAACTTGGATAATATAGTTTGGACCAACTCCCGACAGGTGGTGGAGTAAGCTACACATATGGTCTTGTATTCCATCTCCTGCATCAAGCACCGAACCCACACACGTACCGTCGTCTGGGGAGGAGAAGAGAAGTAGTTAGAGTAATGTGGATATAATAGGCACGTTTACAGATGTGGACACTGTGTTAGAGCCATGTGATAAATGGTTCCCGGACATCTCAACCAGTAGACCATTTTAACCAGTAGCTCTCAACCAGTGCCAAATCAACCAAGACCAACCAAACCAGTGCCAAAATATAGTACTAACCTAACCGTATTGGTTGATTTGGTACTGGTTGAGAGGTAAGCTACTGGTTGAAATGGTCTACTGGTTGAGTTGTCCGGTCACTGTAATAAATGGCTTGGAAAGAGTCACAAGTGGATATCAAGTCAATTCAAAAGCTTACATTGCTCATGGAGCTCAACTGGTAGAAACAGCAAGGATTTTAAATATCATTGACGGGCCCAAGTAAGATTTTGGAAGGTTACTATGGCCCATATCTGGACATCAAACAAACCAAACAAATATACTTTTCGACATGTGGGTTCTCTGTGTATCCTTATAAGCCATTTATAAAGCACTAGCAGGGTAATCTATTATACCTGTTGCCACATAATATGAAGTTATGAATCACAGCCATGCCATCACAAATCAGCCTCATAAGTAGGTATAAAAAGTGTGAGTGAAATTCTATGGTCTGACCTACCCTTGTTTAACTAAGAAATGTAGTTTTAGACGAAAGGCCAAGTTTTGTGAAGTTCGATTAGTAAATAGTCAACACTTAACAGGACACAAATACACGTACACTATTGAGAGAGAGAGAGAGAATGTGTGTGCGTGTGTGATGAGCAGTGAAAACAAAGCCACTAATCCTAAACTTGCATTAACTAATCCAACTATATACTAACCCACATCCTCATACCCAGCCCAGCTCTAACCTAGATTCACGGCATTCAGAGTAGGAAACCTTTGAAGAAACTCCAACTGATTGACCGAAATTATAGCGACATTGGCTGGCGGATGGAGGAGAGAGAGAGAGAGAGAGAGAGAGAGAGAGAGAGAGAGAGAGAGAGAGAGAGAGAGAGAGAGAGAGAGAGAGAGAGAACTACTACCGGATGAAGAGTGCCCGTAGCAATGTGTTAACACTCTCTGATCTGACGTTTTGTGGGTTATTACGATATTCTTGTTTAATTGTTAGTGAGGATTTTGCTTGTTTTGGCTATTTTCGAGCAATTTATTTTCGTGTTTCCCTTAGACTAACACAAACACCTTCCTAAACTTCTTTAAAACTTAAACAAATCAAATAAAAAACTGCCCACCCAGACCCCCTTCAAGCTAAATGTGTACATTTTTCGATAGACAATTCTCCCGTATAAAGACCGATTACATCTGAGTCCCCCCCCCCCCCCCCCCCCCCGCAAATCGCCAAACTAACGGAAGGAACGTCTTAAAACCACACAACTAATAAGCTAAACATGAGGGAGAAGGCGGTCCAGAAAAAGCGAGTACTACCCCCTTAATGCCCCAAAACTACAGCAGCACTATTACAGGATATTGAAGTTGCTGTAGGAATGTGATGTCGTTAATGCCTTGGGGAACTGGGCATCCTCCCCCGGGGGTGAGGAGAAGGAGAAGGTATAAGATAGGTTGATTGGAAATGGAGAAGAGGAGAAAATAAGTTGGGGAGGGGAAGATAAGAGAAGAGGGAGGGGAAGATAAGAGAAGAGGGACGAGAGGTGAATAGGAGAGGCATGGGAAAGTAGGAGAGGAAGGGAAGGAGAAGAAAAAGGTAGGGGAAGAGGAAGAGAGAGTAGAGGAGGAGGAGGGGAGAGAGGAAGGGAATGGAGAAGTAAAGAGAGGAGAGGGAGGAGAAAGGGGGAGGGAATGGAGACGTAAAGAGAGGAGAGGGGAAGAGGAAGAGAGAGTACGAGAAAAGGAATGGAGAAGTAAAGAGAGGAGAGGGAAGGAGAAAGAGGGAATGGAGAAGTAAATAGAGAAGGTGAAGAGGAAGAGAGAGTACGGAGAGGGGAAAGGGAATGGAGAAGTAAAGAAAGGAGAAAGGGGGAGGGAATGGAGACGTAAAGAGAGGAGAGGGGAAGAGGAAGAGAGAGTAGAGGAGGAGGAGGGGAGAGAGGGGAAGGGAATGGAGAAGTAAAGAGAGGCGAGAGGAACAGGCAGGAGAAAGGGGGAGGGAATGGAGAAGAAAAGAGAGAAGGGAATAGAAAGAGAGAGAGGAGTAGAGGAGAGGAGAAGAGATGGAGGAATAATAAGAAAATATTAATAAACAAGAAGACCAAAGCAGAGGACAAATGGGAAAGATATGACCGGAGAGGAAAGAAGCGAAGAAAAAGAATATACAAAACAAAAGAAAAAGAGAGAGAGAGAGAGAGAGAGAGAGAGATAATGAGAGACAGAGGGAGGAAGAGGAGAGAGAGAAAGACGAAACCAGAGAAGAGAGAGAGAAAGATAGTAATACTACTAATAATAGTTTATTTCCACCAAATGGATATTCTTCTAACACGGTACAGGTATTTACAAAGATATTTTTTAAACCCCTTCAGTATTTGAGGACACATTGTGTTTTACTTTCTTCTGGTTGTTAGTAGACGACTTTATTCATGTCTAGAGAGTGTTTTTGAGAGGGTGTTTTTTTCTGGACCCCCTTTCTTGTGTTTAGCCCCATTACTTAGGAGATTTTAACCCTCTCGACATATGACGCAATTTTGAGCCTATTAGGGATACTTTAAAGCCTTTGTTACCATCAGGGTATTTAGAAACCTTTAGTTTAGTTACTTCAACCTCTGCAGTTGTCTTTGAATTAGCTGGGAGCAGAAATGTAGGTTTGATTCCCGAAGGGAGGGAGAGGAAACGTAATTGAAATACAGGAGAAAAACAGAAAGACGCCAAAGCCCCCCCCCCCCCCCCCCCCCCACCCCCCCCAAACCAACACGAAAGAAAAACGCAGAGAGGCATGGCTATGGCAGTATATTGGGGTCACCTGCTCCATGGAGCCAACCTATCTCCACGGAGGGTCCGAGGTCCACGTAATTTTAGAGATTGACTATGAAATTTGGATATTTAAGCCCATATGATCTTTATTGTTGTCTCCTTTTGTAATATACTAACCCCTTAATATTAACCTAGCAAATCCCGAAGAGTAATTCCGAGATTGAATTATGCAATTACCCTAGGCCACCCCGCAACTCACTGGGGGCCCATATGATTTTATTGTTGTTTCCTTTGTTAACATACTAACCCCATGATGCTGACTAACCCACTAACACTAACCTAAGTATTTGTTCGTTACCCCTTCTAACCAATACATATTCATAACCTCACGTGGTATGTTCTACGGACCATTGAATTGCGTAACCCATTATGCATGTTTTCTTTTCCAATCTTCTTCACCTCTCGTCAGACACCACCTTCGAGTACACAATTCACATTGCTCTATCTCCTTTCCCTTTTAGTAACCAAGTGACGTATAAGCTATGCCAGACTTAGAACATGACCTCACTCACACGACGAAGCGACAATTCCTTGCGTTGTGTTTGTGTCAGGTACGTGACCACCAGAGTCTATCAATGTGATATAATGATAACTGCATTACCACCCTGATTAAGCATGTCCTGCCCTTCTCTTGGATCATTATCTCTGTCTATATATATTCTCTCTCTCTCTCTCTCTCTCTCTCTCTCTCTCTCTCTCTCTCTCGCCTCGCCAATATATTCCTGTCTTAGTATTTTCCAGCCTGAACCAGATTTGGCTGACCACAACAAACCAATTAACTCGAAGGCCAGGCCGCCGAGCTGTGTCAGGTCACGGAGGGACTTCCACCTGCTCCGCCCCCCTCGACCCCGAAATAAAGGACCACCAGAGGAACTCTAGTTAGCAACCACGTATACACACGTGCGGGTACGTCTGAGTGTATTTCATTACTTGTCACTTCATTATTCAAGGACTACAGGTAACGGGAGGGCTATACATTTCCCCTATCCCCCACCCCACTCATTTCCTTCCTTAAAAAGTAACTTACTTATAAAAGTCGGACAATTAGCCACCTGGCCTCCACGAGGCGAGGTACTCCGCCCCCCCAGCCTCCACGAACAACAACCAACACTCCCAACACCCCTTCCATTACTTGTTCTTATATGTCCGGTGTATAGACTAACACTGTTATCTAATCCAGGGCACCGGAATTGAGGAGCCAATTACAGTGACTCCACAGCAACCCCATACCCAGCCATCCCCCCAGGGGTAAAAGGACCACCCCCAGCAAAGGCAACATCCCGACTCCAGCATTTCCCCACACCTCCATCATCTTGCCAACTTGAAGAGCCTGTTAGCCCCAGCCCCAAAAATTGTACATTCACCTCCTCGTTACTCCCTGAAGTAAGCCCCCTGTAAGGCTCCTCCTAGAAAGCAAAAACTCCCCTGCCACTTGACTGAACAGCCCAGAAATGACAAACCCATCAACCACCAGCCCAGGCAACACCGGGCAACCCTGCTATATAAACCCTGAGAAGAGAGGGGCTGGGTAAGTGCAAATATCGCTTCTGATGAATGGCAACCCGCTCTCTGACTGAAGACTATTTTAACACACCACTCAAGATTACCTATAGACGAGCGGCACCCCGGAGTCTGTGTTAAAATCAGTGACATTGATATATATATTCTTTTGGATCTTTATTAATCGTGGCAACCCACCGATTAATATAGAGACCTTTTACTAATACATATATCTACCCCAAATAAGTGATTAAAAACTCATTGTTGGTATCACCTCTTCCACTTGAGTTTTATAACCATTTATATAGAGTACAACAAGAACTACATTATAGGTTTGACTCCTGCAAGGAGATAAAGAAAACCTAATATTTAGTAGTGGCCCCGTAATCATTGACGATTATGCCTATTACATAAGGCATCCTCTTCAAACACTCATTTACCGTAGTTTGAATCTACCGCGCAGAGCATAAAAAATTGAGGAGCCTTCATCATGAGCGCACGCAACCTCACTCATGGTTCGTCATTATGAAATTGGGTACTCACTACGAAAAAACTTCGTAAAAAATAACAAATAAAAAGAAAATAAGAATAACTAATCATAAGCTTTCCATAACTTCGTGGATGTACTTGTGTGGATCTTTGACCAGACGCTGACTTCAGGCGTCATTCTTCCTTCACTGACATATCAAGTAAACCAAAATCCTTAATACATCAACGAATGGGAAGGGGATGGTCGGGAGGGCCCCAGTCGTCAATGATTACGGGGCCACTACTAAATATTAGGTTTTCTTTATCTCCTTGCAGGAGTCAAACCTATAATTTATTAGTGGCCCCTCCATCATTGACGATTATGCCTGATATCTAAGACTGGAGGGGGACATTCGTAATCATATCATAACTCTAGCAAAAGCAGATAATCAAACAACCACATAGTATTCTAACTTTGTAAAAAAGATATATTTGTGTGCATAAACTTTATACAGCATATAAAATATACAAAAAGGTGACAAGCAGGAGCGTGCTTCGAAGAAGCCTGCTTGGACAAAAAAGGGGTTAACTCCGAGACTCTGTACACAGAGCTGGTAGTTAAGAAGGCACCCCACTTAAAGTAAGTGGTGAAAAATAAAAACATCAAAGTTTACATGTGCACATATAAACCCCATTAACTCGTGGATATATATCTAAAATTATACCCTAAAAATAAAAGGAACTCGTGTACTGTCGCAGAAGTACTGAACTCTTGTACTTCTGCAGAGGTACTTACATTACAAATACAAGTTGCGGCCGCAACTACTAAGATTACTTAAAATTATATTGCTTCACAGCCAAAACTATTTACAACAAGCATTGTCGTTCTACTATGATTGTACGTTAGCACAATTTCCTGTAATGAATACTACAGAGAAATTTTATATCACAGCACCTACACCCTGTATCACAGCTCGTAAGCTCCGCACACGCACTCCGGCGGGGTCTAGGGTGTCCTATGTTACACTGACTGCACCCCCCCCCCCTCTCTTTTCTTCATCTAAACACTAAGTGACCCAGAGGCCACCTAGACCCTCTGCCGTAAAGCTATACATGGCATGGAAGGCCTGTCTAAAGCTACTGAAAGGTATCGAGTCAAAAAAGTATGATTAGAGGACCAGAGGTGCGTGGCTGCTATGTCCTCAACAGAAAAATTCTTAAGGAAACGTAAAGAGGTCGCCCATTTGCGTAAATCGTGAGCTCTACCCACAACGCCGGGATTACTTTCCTGAATGACGTTAACTAAGAGAGAAGCCAGTTTACGTTTCATTACGCGTTTACCCGTACTTGATACCCATAAAGCACCTTGTTGATTCCTAGGTGCGACTCTCAAATATTTGGTTAGCGCTTGCACTGGACATAAATTATGGTGCACCTTTCCCCTTTTCAACGCCGGCACCGTGAACTCTGAAAACACGTGATCACTGTGTTCATTCTTGGCGATGAACCCCGGGGAAGGGGCAATATGAATACAATCATTGAGCCTACCAAACCTGATGCAATTAGGTGTGTTGCTCATCGCCGCCAGCTCAGACACCCTGTTCCCGGTAGCCAAAGCCATAAGGAATACTGCCCTTTTTAAAAGTAAGTCAAAATCTGCAGTATTTTGGTACCGCCGGGAATGAAGTAATGACAACGCTTTGTCCAGAGGGACCAGGTGGCATGAGCTGACCGGAGTGGGCGGAGTTTAAAAACATTGATATCTATCATTTACTATCTATCTATCTATCTATCTATCTATATGCTCAGGCCCAATCCCCATTTTGGGGGTAGCCGACTCAAGACAGAGCAAGAACAGGGAAAACACAAAAACAACATAAAACAAAAAATAAACACAGATAAAAAAAAACACAAACTCTCACACATCCAGGTCACCAGGAGAAGACCCAGAGACCAGGGTTACCCAAGGTCGCTCCAGCACTCCCCCCCCGGCCCCTGACCCACCCGGAGAGGTTCCGATCTCGGCAGGCAGACATGCAGGGAGCGGAGCCAAACACAAGCCCTTCCCATCCACACTTCCAGGCACAACCCTTCATCATATTAATCGTCTCCCCGGGCCAGGCGC